>JAVGWX010000007.1:69273359-69873359 GCA_036924085.1 Ariolimax columbianus
CTATTCGGCCTGAAACGAGTAGTTCATAGAATGCACTATTGAGGCGGATACGAGTAGTTCATAGAATGCACTATCCAGGCGGATACGAGTAGTTCATATAATGCACTATCCAGGTGGATACCAGTAGTTCATAGAATGCACTATTCAGGCGTGTACGTGTAGTTCATAGAAAGCACTATTCGACCCGCTACGAGTAGTTCATAGAATGCACTATTCAAGCGGATACGAGTAGTTCATAGAAAGCACTATTCAACCCGCTACGAGTAGTTCATAGAATGCACTATTCAGGCGGGTACGAGTAGTTCATAGACTGCACTATTTGACCCGCTACGAGTAGTTCATAGAATGCACTATTCAAGCGGGTACGAGTAGTTCATAGAATGCACTATTCGGCCCGCTACGAATAGTTCATAGAAAGCACTATTCGGCCCGTTACGAGTCGTTCATAGAGAGTACTATTCGACACCGAATCGTATACGAATCGGTTATTCGTGCATCTCTACTCCTAAACCAATTTGTCTGTTGTTATAATCTGCTCACGCCTGTTATATATGTAGACATACTTGTCGCTTGAACAGTAGATATAATTGTTATAAGGTGGCACACCTGTTATTTTAGGAGACATTCTAATCATGTAGCCAATCCGCATAGTTGATATAATCTTGCGCGTCTGTTATTTTGGGAGACATTCGTGTCACGTGACTAATCCAAATAATCGTTTGTCTCAGTATATTTGCCAGGCATGGCTTTGTTTTCATTTTTTTCTGATTTCCTAATATCTCTCTCTCTCTCTCTCTCTCTCTCTCTCTCTCTCTCTCTCTCTCTATCTTTCTCTCTCCCTCCCTCCCACTACCACAAAGACACAGCGATGCGCTTGTAATAACAGATGTAATTATCTTTCTAACCTATATTTGTAAATGCCCACCTAACACCCGTTCATCCATACATTGTTTATATGTCTACATATCTAACAATCAATTAGGTTGATTTCCGTCTATGTTTTACTGCAATGTTTATTTGAGCAATATCTCATGTTTATTTATCTAAATTATCTTTTGGGTTGTCCAGATTACAGTATTTCCGAATAACAAGTACACATTAGTCACATTTTTAGACATTTACAGTTACCAATTTCTTAAAGATAAACTTCCGTAGTAATTCGATGTTTACGGTACATTTCGTAATCGATGAATTGCACCATTTTCCTTGAATCGATATGTGTAATACCAACGTTGTAAATGACATAAAAGCCGAGCTCAGCAAAATTAAACAAGACGAGTACCATGTGTTTATTTCGATTTCTGATTTAGCAGTATCGAATCTATAACCCGCGTGAAGAGGTATTGAGAAAAGCGGTGTATACCATAATTTGACTGCCACGAAAATTTGTCTTAGGGGGATTGTTTTTATTCAAACACATAATTGTCGCACATTGACACAGCAGCAGACATATTTGTTTAACAAGGGTGGAGGAAGGTAGTGGTGGGAGCCGAAGGGGAAAAGGGTGACACTTTCTGATGATCGCATGACTTGTGAAGGCCTCTCTGCATGTTCATATTGATATTCCTAACATTAGAAGGTTATGGATTGTAGTGCTCGTTCATTCGGTGTGTTTACTTGTGCACTCTCTTTATCATGCTCTCTTTCTCTGTCTCTCACTTCTGCAACAGACTCTCCATGTCTCTCTTTCTCTGTCTCTCACTTCAGCAACAGACTCTCCATGTCTCTCTTTCTCTGTCTCTCACTTCTGCAACAGACTCTCCATGTCTCTCTTTCTCTGTCTCTCACTTCAGCAACAGACTCTCCACGTCTCTCTTTCTATGTCTCTCACTTCTGCAACAGACTCTCCATGTCTCTCTTTCTCTGTCTCTCACTTCTGCAACAGACTCTCCATGTCTCTCTTTCTCTGTCTCTCACTTCTGCAACAGACTCTCCATGTCTTTCTTTCTCTGTCTCTCACTTCAGCAACAGACTCTCCATGTCTTTCTTTCTCTGTCTCTCACTTTTGCAACAGACTCTCCATGTCTCTCTTTCTCTGTCTCTCACTTCAGCAACAGACTCTCCGTGTCTCTATTTCTCTGTCTCTCACTTCTGCAACATACTCTCCATGCCTCTCTTTTTTCTGACCCGCACTATTTTAGAAAACTGTCCATGTCACTCTTTCTCTGACCCGCATTATTTGAGCAAACTTTCCATGCCGTTCTTTCTCTGGCCCGCATTATTTGAGCAAACTTTCCATGCCGTTCTTTCTCTGACCCGCATTATTTGAGCAAACTTTCCATGCCGTTTATTCTCTGACCCGCATTATTTGAGCAAACTTTCCATGCCGTTCTTTCTCTGACCCGCATTATTTGAGCAAACTTTCCATGCCGTTCTTTCTCTGACCCGCATTATTTGAGCAAACTTTCCATGCCGTTATTTCTCTGTCCGCATCATTTGATCAAACTCCCCATATCTATCTTTTTCTGACCCGTACTTAACGAGCAAACGTTCGATGTCTCTCTTTCTCTGCTCCTTACTTTAACAGCGATAATTTCCATGTCTTCTTCCCCTTCACTACCGCCTCATTCTACCTCTCACTCCATGTTACTTACTTGAGATCTTAGTCTGCCTCGTCCTGTCACTCATTTTAACATGTTTATATCTGATTCTCTCTCTCTCTCTCTCTATGCCTCTTTCCCTGCTATTTTTTATTACCGTATTCCTCTCTCTGTCTCTCTTTCTCTAAACGTTCCATTCTTATTATCTCCCATGGTACCCCTAAAAAACAATTTGTCAGAACCTAGATCTAGCGAAAGATTGTATGGCGGACATTCCAAATGTGCTTCTTAGCAAGAACCTGTCGCACATGTTGTAATGTACGGGCATTCTGGTTGTTATGATGGCCTTGTCACTCGCCACTCTGATGCAAAGTTGAACATTTATGGCAAAGCGCGTCCCTCAAATGCTGCAGAACTGGACAGTAGTACTCCTTGCTGACTGTCTGGCATGCTTGGAGGTATTCATGATTCAGAATTCTCTTCTGATAAAAAAAAGTCAGGATCGTCTTGACATTGCTACGACTCTAGTGTGCTTTTGTACGTCTGGGACAGTTTGAATCTCCCATTGTAAAGACTGCGTTTTAGTTGCAGGGTAATATACATAAACCCATCATTCATACCAGTTATTATTGTCTTAAACGTGTTGTCATAATTTTCTACATACTCAAGCTGGCTATGAGCAGCTGAAACACCAGTTGTTTTCTGGTCAGCCGATTAAAATTTTTGAACAAATTTAGACAAGACGCGACCAAATTGTCCGTAATAATCGACTGCATTAAACCAATACTAAAATGTAAGTGTGTAGTTAACACAGCTAAATTGAAATTTGATGAACTTTCAGCACAGCTGCGTGTTCGACATTGTTTTTACTTCTGCTAATTGTGAGTCTCCCATATATTTAAGCACTTTCCACAGCTTTAACGACCAGCATTAAGAAGTTTTATACTACTTATAAACATGTATGAATCGAACTATTCTTCCCGTAGACTGTAGATTTAAGTCTGTGCCTCTGCATATTTCGCCAAGTTTTTATTTTAATTCGGTGATGAATTTTTTTGGCCACGACAATGTCACGAATGTGGTTCATACACATTGGAACAGCGCACTACTGCAATCAAACCATATGAGCAGGGCAGACTTGACTCAGACTATATACACGTTTAAGATCGGAGGTCAATATATGACTAATAACCTACGGCTGCTTATGTGGTTTCAGAGTTATGATGCCAATTCGAATATGCTTTGATTGATAACATTTCATACATCTCCAATAGATACGAAAGGTATGCCTGGCATTTAATAGGTTAAGGTAGTCCAAGGAGACACACTGTCAACGGGGATGAATTGTTAGAAACTTCTTTGTGTTAGGTACTACTTTTTATTAGGCAGGTTGGCCAATTTACTTCTCCACTGTTCATCCTTCTCTAATAGTACTCTTTTACACTTGATTAGTCTGGAGTTTGCAGACAGCTGAAATCGAATCAGGTACGTCTGCCGCGAGGATCGAACGATCTACCACTCTACTACTCCAAGACCTTAATCCTACCAAAAAGCAAATACTAACATCTCGTATGGTTCAAACGGTAATTCTATTATCTGCTGTGAAGAATCGACAGCAATGCTGCCGGCAGATCCACAGGTGCTCTATCTCTTTAAAGGATCTGTGAACTGTAACATACTAATGAATCTACGTAGCATGCTGTTGTGTACCTATTCCAGCTAGATTGATTAGAACGACTCTAACTCTGTTGTGTGTATCCACTCTAGCTAGGTTCTCTGTACTCACTCTATCTCGGTTGTTTGTATCCACTCTAGCTCGTTTTTTTGGTATCTACACTAGTAAAGTTGTTTGTACTCACTCTATCTAAGTTGTTTGTACTCACTCTAGCTAAGTTGTTTGCACTCACTCTATCTAAGTTGTTTGTACTCACTCTAGCTAAGTTATTTGCACTCACTCTATCTAAGTTGTTTGCACTCACTCTATCTAAGTTGTTTGTACTCATTCTAGTTAAGTTGTTTGCACTCACTGTAGCTAAGTTGTTTTTACACACTATAGCTAAGTTGTTTGATCTCACTCTAGCTCGGTTAGTTGTAATCACTCTAGCTTAGTTGTTTGTACTCACTCTAGTTAAGTTGTTTGTACTGACTCTATCTAAGTTGTTTGTACTCATTCTATCTAAGTTGTTTGTACTCACTCTAGCTAAGTTGTTTGTACTCACTCTAAGTTGTTTGTACTTACTCTAGCTAAGTTATTTGTACTCACTCTAGCTAAGTTGTTTGATCTCACTCTAGCTCGGTTAGTTGTAACCACTCTAGCTAAGTTGTTTGTACTCACTCTAGCTAAGTTGTTGTACTCACTCTAGTTAAGTTGTTTGTACTGACTCTATCTAAGTTTTTTTGTACTCACTTTAGCTCGGTTAGTTGTAACCACTTTAGCTAAGTTGTGTGTACTCACTCTAGACGGTTTTTTGTACAGACTCTAGTCAACTTGTTTGTACTCACTCTAGCTCGGTTGTTTGTAGCTACTCTAACTAAGTTGTTTGTACTCACTCTAGAACGGGTTTTGTACATAATCTATTTAAGTTGTTTGTACTCATTCTAGTTAAGTTGTTTGTACTCACTCTAGGTAAGTTGTTTGTACTCACTATAACTAAGTTGTTTGTGCCCAATCTGGCAAAGTTGTTTGTGCCCAATATGGCTAAGTTGTTTGTGCCCAATCTGGCTAAGATGTTTGTACTCACTCTATCTAATTTGTGTGTGCCCACTCCAGCTAAGTTGTTTGAACTCACTCTAGCTAAGTTGTTTGTGCCCAACCTGGCTAAGTTGTTTGAACTCACTCTAGCTAAGTTGTTTGTGCCCAACCTGGCTAAGTTGTTTGTACTCACTCTATCTAGATTGTTTGTGCCCACTCCAGCTAAGTTGTTTGAACTCACTCTAGCTAAGTTGTTTGTGCCCAACCTGGGTAAGTTGTTTGTACTCACTCTATCTAGATTGTTTGTGCCCACTCCAGCTAAGCTGTTTGAACTCACTCTAGCTAAGTTGTTTGTGCCCAACCTGGGTAAGTTGTTTGTACTCACTCTATCTAGATTGTTTGTGCCCACTCGCTTCACCATCATTGGCTATTATGCCTCTTCTTGTTCTTCCTCTGTGGCTTCAGATCAAAGTGCCTAGTAATGCTAACAACTGATTTCCTTAATGCATGACCTATTTAACGACACCGCATGTTTTAGTATTCTTATTATACCATTTCAAAACCTCTATTTGAGCATCCGCCCAGTCATCGAAGTCTGCACAATGTTAATTTGTTTGTTGGTGGTCATTCACGTTTCAGGGCCATACAATATAATCAAATTTACACTAGTGTCGAAGATTTGTATTTGCTTGTTGGATTTAACTTTCTTTATGTCCATACGTTTCCGAACGCATTGAAAGGATCTCACGTCATGTGTATTCGTACTCTGACATCAGTGTCTGTGACTCTCGTGGTCATGAATGTTAGCGAGGCATGATGATGCTGACGATGATATAATCCCTTTAACTGTGAGCTGGCAGCTCTTGACAGCCCAATGCCTCCCGGACAAAAACACACGTCCTCCTCAATTGTTGTAGGGATGTGTATAATGTGTTGTATGTGGTGGGGTGTGGTAGTAGCAGCAGGTTCCGCAGATCGGCCAGCCCTGGACACAAAGTCGACTGACTCATCCTAGTCATTGCAGAATATGCAGTTTGGTTCACGTAGTGGGTCTAATCTATTCAGATGTTTGTTGAGAGGGGCATGACCTGTTCTCATCTTGAAGATCAAACTCTGATTAGCGAGGCATGGACACTAATAAATTGAACAGCTCGGTAACGATAGTTGCTTCTGTACAAATCTATTCTTGCCTCTCTTGTTCTCTCCTCATGGCAAATATTATATGACTGTTCGGTGTAGTTGCTCTTCCGATTATGTCCCATTGAAGATGTCCAGGCTTCTCTGGTGAAAGTGCTCCCTACCAGACTCATCACTATGGGGTTCTCAGTGATGGTCACCACCTCATTGACCCGGCTGCTGTTAGACAGTTTGTTCCATGTACATTCCAACTATGAATGTTGTATATAGGGGAATGAGACGTAACTAAAACAAGTACACTCATTTCAATAACTGGGCACCCCATCAGTTTGATGGGCGATGCACTTATGAAATAAAATAAACAGAATAGCAAAGGCCAAGTCTTCCAGATTATGAGGGACATCTTTTGAAACGAAAGCCTATCACTAGATTTAATGAAAAGAGTTCTTGAATGATATGCCGAACAAGTACTGACATACGACAGCGAGTCATGGGCAATCAGGAGCATGTACAGGGCTAAATGAAGGCAACTGAAATGTGGTTTTACAAAAGAATGTTGAAAGTTCCCTGAACTGCAAAGAAATCTAATAACGTGGTTCTTGAGGAGGCACATATAGAAAGACAGCTTATGGTAAGAATCAGTCATCCTTTTTTGGGCATGTCATGAGAATATGTTGGTTGGAAAACACGGCGGCAACGGGCAGAATTGCTGGGAAGAACGACAGAAGGAGACAAAGAGAGAAAACATTAGACGACTTGAAGGCATGGCATGGAAGGCTATCAACGGTAGAACTTATAACCGACACATGAGACAAGAGAAAATGGAGGTCAAACGTCAAAGCCAACCGCTAAGACACTTGATGATGATGATGATTTATACTATGTTTGTGATTTTACCTTTTATTTAATTGTACGAAGAGCGCGTGGCCGAATGGTTTCGAGGCTTGCCTGCCGACACGGAGGACTGCGACTCGAATCCCCGGTATGGCATATGTTGTTTTTCTGTTGGGGGTGAACTGAACAAACATTGCCAGCACACGACATGGTGACAGCAGTGGCGAAGCGGCCCGTAGTCTTCAGCTGTCATAACTCCCCCCACCCCTCCGACTACCTCAGAATTGGAAAAAATGTGGTATGACAGTTTTTTTTCTTTTTATCCTTTTAATTGTACTTCCATAGACAGCCAGTTTACAGATTGTAATTGTACTTCTATAGACATCCAGTTTACAGATTGTAATTGTACTTCTATAGACATCCAGTTTACAGATTGTAATTGTACTTCTATAGACATCCAGTTTACAGATTGTAATTGCCAGAGACTAAACAATTTGGGAAATGGGAAACTAAAGCGGAGAAACTTTGCAGAAATAGCCAAAGCAAAGATGCACGAAGATCCCATAAACGCACTAACAACACCAAAACCCATCCCTACTGTACGAAAACCTACCTGGAGGCAGGATATATTTCCAGAGGTGGTAGAAAATATACTAGGTATTGCAAACAAAAACTGCCAGACTGAAAAAGAAAGGAGAGATACTACCCTAAGCTTCATAACGAAAAGCTACCCAAGCATGGACTGGACCCATGCATACACCGACGGTTCTGTAACAAACACAACACAGAACGGAGGGGCAGGAGCATTCCTGAACCTACCAAATGGCAGAAAAATAACACTGTCATTCGCTACTGGTAAGTAAACAAGCAATTTCAGAGCGGAGGCAGAGGCACTGAGGGCGGAAGTTGAAGAAATGGTGACACGCAGTGAAAATGAAAGCCATATAGTCCTGCTGACAGATGCTCTCGCCGTAGTCACAGCGCTAAAAAGCCAGAAAAACACTGAGCTTAATGACTTAAGAGCAGCACTCTGCAAACTGTGCCAGCAGTCCGCACCAAAAAGGGTAGTGGTACAGTGGGTCCCATCACACTGCAACATCCAAGGCAACGAGGAGGCAGACAGACTGGCAAAAGAAGGTGCAAGACTACCACAAACAGATACCAGTATGACGTACGAAGAGTCAAAACGGCTTATCAAAGCCAGATACATGACCAAATTGGAAACCGAACATACTGGTTACACCAAAAACGATGCCTATTACCAGTTGAACCGAAGAGAGCAGGTCGTTGTCTTCAGACTTCGCACTGGCCACAATAGACTGAGGTACCACCTATTCAACAAATTGAAGATAGGGTGTACCGACGAATGCCCGTGCGGTACTGGTAAAATGACCGCTGAACATCTGCTGCAGAACTGCCCGACATACGAGGATCAGAGAGAGCAGATGTGGCCATCACCAGTGGAACTGCAAGACAAGCTCTATGGCAGTGGCGACAGCCTCAGGATGACCGCCGCTTTTTTCGAAAAAATAATGGTTACTGTCTGACTGCGTACGCAGAAGAAGAAGAAGAAGATTGTAATTGTACTTCTATAGACATCCAGTTTACAGATTGTAATTGTACTTCCATAGACAGACAGTTTACAGATTGTAATTGTACTTCCATAGACAGCCAGTTTACAGATTGTAATTGTACTTCCATAGACAGTCAGTTTACAGATTGTAAATGTACAACAGCACCTCTCCAGTAAAGCATGTTACTGCGGTTGGGCCAAAAATAGCACAGACTTAAATATCTCTTGATGAAACTGCAGACGAGTTCTCTTACTTTCCTCTAATAAATCACAAATCGCATTGCATTTTGACTGATGAATGATTAATGTTCCTCTAAACAATCACAAATAGCATTGTATTATGACTGTTGAATGATTGATGTTCATCTAAACAATCACAAATTGCATTGTATTATGATTGATGAATGATTGATATTGAATGCCAACAACAAGTAAGTCTACTATTTCGTCCGCCCTAGAAAGATAATAAATGACGGGTTGCAGTAGTTTTTCTCACATCCTGAGCGTGCTGATGAAGGTGGACCAGGTCCTTCAGGCCGTTGTTCTATGCTTGGCTTTATCTGCGTGTCGCTCACTACTGCGGGGGACCATGTCGATACCAACCCTCGTTAGCCAGGCTGCCATTAAAACAATTGGCTTTCATGGAAAACTTCCAGGAAGTCGAGGTGGGCGTCTTGGCCAGGATATTTTGTCAGACCCTGACTAACATGTCTGATCAGTATGTTCTGCCTGGAAAGAGGTTGATTTCCTCTCCAAAATCATTGTTATATAGAATACATATTGTTTTGTAAACATAAATACTACAAGCGTTAGTTCACCTGGCACCATGAAAACTGGTAAAATAGCTATCATCAAGCATCCATATGATCATACAATTGTAAGAATGTTAGATAACGACGTGGATCACCGGTTTCAAAAGTAATGTCACGAATAAAGCGTAGGGATCTTGCAAATGTCTTGTGTGGCGATTAAAAATAGCGAGTTTTAAAGCTTCACGTCTGATGAATAAAGTGGAGCAAGTGCAGTGGAAGCTTTTAACGTCCAGTGAAGCGATCAAAGTGGAGGGGGCTTTCAAAGTTGGACACATAAAGTGGATGCGACTTTCTAACCTTTTATGTGGCGAATATATCTACTTATATCTACAATCGCCCACGCGGCCGCCCGGCGAGGAGATGGAGAAAGACCTGCACTACGCCTTTGGACCGTCACGATACTTCAGGATGGACAGGCACAGATTCAAGCAGCTGTAAGCCAGGTGATATCAAGCAACCTTGCCTGATTGAATAGCATAATTCAAGTAAGTGGTGGTTTGAGTGGGCAGGGCTTTAGCACACTTTATATGTTGCTTAAAGTGGAAGTGTTGTTTTCACACTTCACGTCTGGTAAAGCATAGTTAACGAAAAGATAACTTTTTTGAAGTTGGAATGAAAGGTGACTCCACTTCACGCAGACTCAATCCTGGTGTACTAGAGGACTGGTGATGAATAATATGTTTGATCTAGATGCCATTGGATAAATAGACTAGCCTCAGTTTGATGCTCCAAATAGAGGCATATCAATGAATAATGTGTGCTAGATACGTACATTATTTATAGGTAATTTCGCCTAAAATTTGTTACCTTTATTCTAAATTGAACGTAGTCAATTCAGATAAAAACCTATTACCTCAAACTAGATTTCACGCAAAATCTGTTATCAAGCTGAATTTCACGTAAAATCGGTTACATCAAGCTGGATTTCACGTAAAATCGGTTACATCAAGCTAAATTTCACGTAAAATCTGTTAACACTAACTAAATGTCACGTTAAAATCTGTTCTCTAGCCAAATGTCAAGTACAATATGTTAACTAGCTAAATGTCACGTAAAATCTGTTAACGTGTAATTTATATTGGTTGGTTGGGTGGTTTTTTATCTAGCGGCCTATGGGCTCCTGCACTTTGGCCCAATGTCATATAGTGGTATCCGCAAATGTTTGTAAGCTGTTGTTTAGTTCCGTACAAAGTGTTCCATTTATCTGGCTTCGGAGGAATAGGTTCTATCCTAACAGAGGCAAGTGACGGACATTAATGAAGATGATGTTCAACAGTTTCGAAGGGATATCAGCACAGGCGGCCCTGTGGAGTATGTTCTGGCTGGATTCTGTTAAAGTGACTGTTGTTGTATGTGTTGAGTGAAAAGTCGGAAAATGGTGGTTTGGTCTCTCCTTTTCATGAGGTTGATGTTGTGTGGGATTTGGGATGGCCATATGTGTATAGATTTCTCTCCCAGTATTTCTCATTTCCCATCTATTCAACTATGCCTCTTTGTTTGTAGTCTTCAGAAGTTGTTTGATTGTCTGTAGGTCTGTTGGTGTGTATTGTTGTTCTTGACTTGATCCTTTCTTAACCAGTCTGTATTTGAGTGACCGGGGATCCATTGTATAACGATTCTGACTTCATGGAATTGAGAAGTTGGTTGGCATCTAGGGGTATTTGGGAAAGTTCAGGCCACCATCCCCCAGAGCTTGAAGAGCATATAAATAGGACACTCTATGTAAACTCCATATTCCGCTTTAATGGTGGATTTAAAGGCTGACCCATCAGTGTAGACATAATCCAATTCTTCTGGGTAGGTGTCAATCGTTCTATGTGAAGCTCTCAAAAGACTTACTGGATCAGTACTTTTTGTTGTATTATCTATTAGTTTTGTTAGAATTTCTGACATTTTTAAACATGTATGTGGTGGTAAATTTCTTGTTACTGTCTGTGTTACTTGTCTTTTGTCTGGGAAATGATATCTAAGTAATTTATATTCTGCGATGAGAGATCACTTGCAGTTACCTCAAGCTATCGCACCATTTAGTGATACATCTATTAAGGGTTATGTTTTGGAGATCAGACTTTGCTAATGAGTTGTTCACGGATCACCATTTAACATCAGTCTTGTCGGGAATTATTTGGGAACCTGCGTCCTCACACCACGGGAAGATTGCAAAGTCTGTTGTTTATCGAGACTACTTCATACCTGTCCGAACCGAGAAATTTCATGTAAAATACGTTAGCTCAAGCTAAATTGACTTTAATTTTACTTGCTAAATTGACCGTGTAATTTCACGTAAAATCTGTTACCTCCTGCTAAATTAACAGTAATTTCATGTAAAAGATGTTACCTCTAGCTGAATTCACATAGTAATTTTATGAAGGTTGATGTGTTTGTGTGTGCATATGTATATACATGGGTGTTTGTGTGTGTGTGTGTGTGTGTGTGTGTGTATATAAGAGATAGATAGATAGATAGATAGATAGATAGATAGATAGATAGATAGACATATAGAAAGAAAGAGAGAGAGAAAGAGAGATAAAAAGAGAGATAGAGAAAGAGAAACAGGAAGAGAGAGACATACAGAGCCGTAAATAGATAAACAAGTAAAAGTAATACCAGAGCAGACGGAGTTGTCGGCGATGAAGTGATAGAGACTTCGTTATACCAACCCGCAATTTTTTTTGTGACAGAGTGACTTGCACTTCTTTTCTTTGCTACATAACAATTGGTAATACTAGAGCGTGTCAATTCTGGAAATCGAATTCCATGCCTTTTGCTGTTAGAAGCGATTGCTATAGATCTCTACCACTCAGCTCTACTGTTGTTTTAAGATACTCGTGCTAAGTTGTTATCTCTGAATCAATTTTCACTAGAAGAGGGTATACTGTGACTCTTGTTACATCACAGGGCGTACTGAATTAGGTGGACCTGGATCCAGAAACCCACCACTCTGAAGGTAGGTATGGTTTTCTTTAAGGTTCCCAGTCACTAATGGCCCAAATAAAAGCGTATCGAGTTGAACACGAGGTTTAGTGCTAGATTTGGCACAATTACGACATTGTACATGCGTAACTGAAGATTTGTGTTTGGGCAGGGATGAGGGTGGTAAAGTGGGTTAGTGAGGTTAGGTCCGCAGTAACCGCGGGGAGATGTGATGCAGAGGAAATGTGCAATGGAAGGGGAGGAAACCATTTATTCCACGCAAAATGAGACCGTTGCTTAAAATCGGGATACCATTATAAGGACAACGTTCAGAAATATGAACTGTGACCCAATGACCCAATTCGAGGTGTGGTACTCATGCACACGGCGAAGGCAAGAGGCAAGTTGTGGAGGAAGAGATTGGCAATGTGGTGCGCTTGGTTATGGTTGGGGACGGCCGCTAATGAGATGGAAGAGCTAGGCGGCTTGAAGGAGGGATGAGATATGGGCCGAGAGGCACATGTATATAGTGAAGCTGCGAAATCCATTACGTTTGCTCGACCGAAATTAATCCGAATAGTATGAAATGTTGTGCCATTTTTGAAGAAAAAAAATCCTTTGCCAAATTTCAGGTCTCAAATATTGCGGTTCGCGTCATAAAATTTAAGCTTAACAGGTCGCAAGAATCGTATATTACAATCGCCAGTACCATTCCCTAAGCTACCCTATAGAGTAAGTAAGTAAGTTGCCCATCGCAAGCGAGGATGGCGACATCATCAGACTTGCGCTGGATTTAGATTATAGTGAGGAAGCAGCTGCGCTGGACATCAATCCCACTCTCTCGTCCTGAGTTGCTGAAAACCGGTGGCAAGACATACAACCAAGACGACTGGAAGTAGCTCAAGATGCAGACATTCAGGTCGTACAATTTGTGAGACCAGGGGTCGCTTGAAACTTGTGGGAGTCGATTGTCCACCGTTCCCTTGACAATTTGAGAGGCGAATGTCGTACCTCTCGACAGCAGCAGCCCCCACGCGTAGACTATAAGACGCTGCTGCTGACCAGCGCCCACATCTGTAGGTCTAGGTGAGGGACCATTGGCTGAGGGGAGATTCCGGTCGTGGCATGCTTTGGAAGTAGGTCGTGCATACCAACCAAGGACGGTGCGCAATCTGTAGTGACGTCATATCCAACAACGTGTATTCTATAAAACATGAAGAACAGATCGTGTTTTATCCGAATTTCGAGGAATATAACACACATAGACTTCCTGTGAATAGCGTAGGTCGTGTTAGAAAATTATCGCCACACAACACTGCGCTCCATACATTAAATGGAGCGAACAAACCACACGAAAATCGCAGACCATGAGAGCAGCTGCTGCTTGGTCACCATCTTACCGTAACACTCCTGTTTTTTACAGTTACACCCCAGTTGTCGTCTGAAAGCGCTCGATGAAGAAGAAAATGAATATAATAAATGACTGAAAACTGGTCGTACTGTCTCACAATGGAATGTGTGAGGGCCGCTTTTCTAATCTCCCTCCTGGGGCAATCATCATTAGCCCTTTTAGCTTCCCTTTTTATTCTTAATATTCGTCTGCACCATCACATCAATAAGTTCACGTGCGTCTAAACTTGTTCAAACAACTGCTTACAGGCAATGGTTCTAAAATGAACTACATTTAACCTGTTTGCAGACATTCATCTTGGCATACATCCAGGGCAGAGGAATAAAGGTTGCCCTTTCCGGCGGTTACGCCGCAGTTTACCGTTCAGTTAAAACAAATTGCTTCATTCTGATTAAAAAAAACAACAGCTTAGGCTTCACGGATATTAGAAGCCATGTCTAGAGACTAGAAGACAGGAGTCCTGACCGATTGACTACTCTTTCCTTGACTAATTCACTGTTTAGCTTCAAGTGAAGCATAGGACCACATCTGATCCCTTAAGATTATTTAAAATGTTGGTTTCAATAGCAGTGGTTTTACATGATGAGGTTGCAAGTCACTGCGTACCTGTCTTTAGTTACCCTTTACTACATGATTCGGAGGTGACATTTCCCCTCTCCTATTACACTCGGATGATCTTTTCCATTTAAGATCTGTAATCAACCATGGAAGGAGCAGCCATGCGAAGACACTGTGAATGAATGCTTCACACGAACTATCTTTTTTGTTTTGATTACAACATCAATGAAAAAAGCAAAAGCTCAGGCCCAATCAAGAAAACATTAAAGATGACATGGCATTTACGCAGAGCTATGGACACGATATAAGCCGCTTACGCTGCGTAATACCATCACCGTCACAGGAACCGCGCCTTCAACGTCTCTTGTCCTGTTTTTCAGGAAGTCACTCCCATATGCTGACATGCACGCGTGGAAAAGGTCGCACGTGTCGATGTGTTCATAACAACGGATTATTAAGCACGTTATTGGCTGAAACTTCAAGGTAGCTAGCTATGTAACAGGAATTTCTGTCAGGGATGAAGTGTTAGACACTTCATTGTAAAAGGCTTCAGCATTCTGGCGGGGTGAATTAAGGTGACTGGGAAGGAAGACTAACGTCTGGTCAGGCCCAACATACTGATCAGACATGTTAGTCAGGGTTAGGCACAACATACTGATCAGACATGTTAGTCAGGGTTAGGCAAAATATACTGGCCAAGACCCTCACCTCGTAGCCTCTCTGAAAACGGGCTGTTTTCATGACAGCCTGGCAAACGGGGTGAGGGATCGACGTTATCCCCGTAGCAGTGAGCGACAAGAAGATGAAGCCAAAAATAGCACAACCGCCTGGATGACCTCGGATCAACTTCAATCAACACGGGATGCGAGGAAAGCTACTGCAACCCGCCACTTAATGTCCTATTCAGGGTGCACAAAAGAGTAACCTACTTATTGTAGGTATTCGCAAATAATAACAACTTTTCGTTGACTAACAGTAAGCCTTTGACGCGTTTATAGTTGGGTTGATAACATTGCTCGAACCTGGTAACGATAACTGTACAATGTTAAGCGATGGCTCTATCATTTTACTATTGTGACTATTTCGGGATAATATTTGGGGTATTGTCTCTAATGTATTATTTCTGTAAACTATTACGAGCATTGCCTGTTACGGTTTATTTCGGTAAAATATTAAGTGCATTGCCTCTTACGGTTTATTTCGATAAAATATTAAGGGCATTGCCTGTTACGGTTTATTTCGGTAAAATATCAAGGGCATTGCCTATTACGGTTTATTTCGGTAAAATATTAAGGGCATTGCCTGTTACGGTTTATTACCAACCAAAAAGGTTTATTTATATCCACCAGGCCTTTAGTCTAAATGAATGGCTGGTGTGCAATGCCATGGGTTGAAGTCTTGTACCTTTAGAGCATTGATGAACATGTGGCCTAGGTGGTTGTGAGTTTGATTTGTTAATCGCAGGGAGAAAGGTAAGGGTTTATATATTCCCACAGCAGGCACTGCCGTCGGGGATGAAGTGTTAGAGCCCTCAGCTTTATGAGATGGGGTAGCCAGTATCCTTCCCCGCTGTCTTTTTCCTTCCATAGCCGCCAGGCAGGTACCCATTTAAAACTGGGTCGACTGAAGCTGCTGAGAGTGGGAGTTGAAACCCGCACTTTTGCCATGCAAAGCGAGTGCTCTACCTCCGCGCCAATCTAAAATCGCGTCATTCTCACTTTAACAGACCACGACATGTGGTTTTTCTTTCATGGAATGGCTGCTTCTCTTAGTCGACCCAGCTATGAATAGGTACCTGACTAAGTCAGAAAAAAATGTTGGAGCCGCTAGTGAGGGCTACGGAAGTCGTGCTGCTATCGTTACTTTCAGCAATAAAAAGGGCTGAGCACAGGTGAGCTCGCAAAGGTGAGCTCACACATGTACATGGAAGTGGGTTCGATAAGCAATTTTCCATTTCCTTAGATTGGCTGTTGTTGTTGAATGCCTTCAATAAGATAGTCTACTCTTTTGTACGCCTTGCAATGGACGTTAAGGGGCGGTTGTACTAGTACTCCTCCCATATTTCGAGCGTGCTGATGAAGGTGCTCCGCGGTCCTCCAGGCGGTTGTGCATGCTTGGATTCCTTTGCGTTACGATCACTACTGTGGTGAACACGTCGATCCACATCTTGTCAGCCAGACTACCTTGACAACGGTCTGTTTCCAGGGAACTTCCTTCTTCTTCTTCTTCTTTTTGCTTGTGTCCTATTTGTGCCTTTCTTCCAGTGAACGCTACATGGAAAAGATAATAGTGGTCTTGGTCAGTATATTGTACCTGACTGGACTAGCGTCTCAGATACATTAAAGGGATTAAGCCGTGCTGCTACAGCGTGATATCAAGGTGACAGCTGCTTCTCTCTTCTGTGTGGCAGGCACACTTTATGTCCTCTAAGAAACCGCTCAAGCAAGAGTTGAGAAGTGAAATTAGACTAAGCATTTTATGATATGTTGTAAAATCAATACATGGTGTTATAACTAACGTATTGCTAATTAATATTCAATAAAACAAAATCCTTGTAAACAAGTCCTTCCTCGTCAAAGGCAAGTAATATCGGTAAAAGGTGCAGGAGGCAAAATGAAAATTAACTGCCGAGAATAATTAATCTGGCTTCAATGTTCCAAGAAAAGTTAATAGCTATTGAAGTAATTCCGCAGCGTGGTGCAATGAATGTTAATGGTCTATTCAATATGGTTAGTATTGCAAGCTTAGAAACGAGGTACTAAAAACTGAATTGTGCTGCAGTGAATGTACACATGAAACTATTGAATTTAGATAAGTCAGAATATGATGAAAACACCTGGAAAAGAGAGGTAACGAAGGCGATTGATGAGACATAGAGGAAGAAAATATTAGCAAAACTAAAAATAGTTAAATATATTCAAATCAAATTGAAACCCCAAGCAGAGAACAAAATTGCCGAGGAGCAAGCAGGGTTCAGACAGGGAAGAAGCACTACAGAACATATATTTCATTTAAGGCTGCTTAGCGAGAAATATCTAGAACAGCAGCAGTAAATGTATCTTGTGTTTGTTTATTTTAAGAAGGCGTTTGATAGGGTATGGCATAAAGCGCTATTGTCAACCATGAGGATGTATAAAATCAACGAAAATATTATAAAGGTCCTTGAACACCTGTATGACAAGGCGTCCAGCGCAGTTCTTGTGAATGGGAGGCTAGGGGACTGGTTTCGCACATCAGTTGGTGTGAGACAGGGGTGTTCACTCTCTTCAACTCTTTTCAATATATTCCTTGAGGGAATTATGAGTGAGGCACTTGGAGGTCACGTTGGTACTGTCAAGATAGGGGGCCGAACGATTACCAACCTTCGCTTTGCAGAGGAAATCGACGGGTTGGCGGGTTTAGAAGCAGAACTCCAGGAATGGGTCAGAAGGCTCTTGACTATGGTATGGAGATAAACGCTGGAAAGACAACATTAATGACCTACAACGCCAGCAGGATCAAAGCTAACGGTCAGGAACTCGAAGCGGTTGACCGTTTTAAATATCTAAGGTCGATAGTCAGTGATGAAGGATCAAAATGTGAGGTGTTGGCCAGAATAGCACATACAATAGCGGCGCTTGCACGGCTTAACAAAATTTGGCAAGATAAACGGTTAGCATTATGCACGGAAATCAGATTAATGCGTACACTGGTCCTGTCAATATTTCTCTATGCGTGTGAGACATGGGCAGTTACAGCTGACCCTCAGGGAAGGATCTAGGCCTTGGGGGCGAGTTGTTTCCGAAGACTTTTAAACGTCATGTACAAAAATCGAGTTACAAATGAGGAAATACGAGATATAATTACAACAGCAATAGGGCATTTTGAAGACCTCTTGGCAATTGTCAAAAGAAGGAAACTCGCTTGGTACGGTCACATTTCAAGATCAAATGGTCTTGCAAATACGATCCTGCACGGAAAGGTACAAGACAGACGACGAAGAGGCCGGCCCAAAAAGAGGTGGGAGGACAACATAAAAGAATGGACCAGTCTCCGACCAGAAGAGACACAGGCAGCGGCCGCTGACAGAGAAGGGTGGCAAGTTGTTGTGAGGATGTCTTCATGTGTGCCCCAACGACATCACCAGTTACGGGATGACCTGATCTGACTTGATATGAATAGATGCACAAAGGGAATAACTAGTCAGATACGTTTAAGAATTGGACGAGTTGTAAATGTTACAAATGAATGGAAATGTGATATACGTGTAGAAGACAAATGGGCCAGGCATGATATAATTACATGGGAGAAGGGATATTCGTGTAAGAGACAAGAAGGCCATGAATTAGAAAAGGACATGGGGAAGTGACACACGTTCAGACAACAGATGGGCCATACACGATAAAACTATATGGAGAATATATAGGAATATATATATATTTGTTTAAGAGTTTGAAGAATATGTCCATGAAGCAAATTAAAGGTAATTGGAGATAATACTGGACAACAAATTTCAACTTGTTGCCTGCATCTGAGAGTAAACCAAGCTACCTTTATGTTGTTTAAGTCAATGCAAATGAATATGGCCGCTAAAACATCAGAGATCTATTATTTGAAATATTTAAAAAAATAAATTCTTCACATGAACATATACATTCTAAATGGTAATCCTCATAAGAAAGATCTTTAAGAGCGACGTGGCTTTGCCTGTCGCTTGTAGCAAGTTTCTGAAGCATCTCTCAGCATTATCCGACAATAGTCAGTCAGCATTCCATTTCTATTGTGACCTTTCTTCGAGTGTTCTGATGAAACAGTCCCATGTGCTCGTCCCTGGCGTCACAGTGGTTAGTCAGGAAGAAATCCAGAGCAGAAAAGAGAAAATGTATTTTCGTAGCACTGCAAGGGGATTTACAGAAGCTCAAGATTGTCAGGTCTATTGTTTCCTGTAAGTTTTGTGGCCAGTTCCTAAAAAGCATTCTAAGATAACTTTTCCTAAAATTTAAGGAAATCAAAACGTTTAAATTGGATGAGCCATAGCCATCTCTAAATACTTCAAAAAAGCCATGAATAAGTTAACGTATCTCATCTATAAATAGCAAAATAATAGTTGCCAATCAGAAAGTGAAGATGACAATAGCATCAGACCTTTGCTGCCATATGTGTTACTGATGGATTTACATCTCTGTGATCTGAGCACATGCGGTGATACTAGCTCGCCAGGTGGTATGGTCTTGAGCAATGACATAAGAGAAGGTGAAACCAATAGAGACACTTTCAAGGAGTCTTTGTAGCGTTTCATCTGTCTTCCTGGTGCCCATCTGCCTCTTTTAAGCTCATCGAATATCAACTGCTCGAGGATGCTTCTATCTGGCATGCGAACAACATGCAGCTGACCCAATTTGAGAAGAGTGGGAATGCTTAACATGTTAGTATTGCTAGGAATTTCAGAGCTAGATACTTTGTTCGGAAAACTTTTAAAAAGGCACGAAATCAGGATATCTTGATGTAGATGCTTTTACAAGTGACAAATAGTGTCTGGTCTTATGTTTTTGCCTTCACCATCTAAACAAGAATCTGGTTGGTCCAGACCCGAAATGCTTTCCCCATGAGGTACAGGGAGCATTGCAGAAGAAATGGTCAGAGTCATGTAAAAGTAATAGTTATTAAGATGCTTTGCAATGGTTGACATGACAATATGAAAAGTTCAGTTTCACTTACTCTCATTTATAATTAAGTTCACTTAGACGTCTAAAATCCGCTGTGTTGATCGAACACATCCACGGCCCACTGTTGCTGCACGGTTCCAGGCCACGTCTAGAGCGTGAATGGAGGAGGGGGGGGGGGGTGTGGGATTGGGGGGGGGGGTAGCTCCTATCTGCCAAAGCAAAACTCTGCAAGGACAACATCTTCTGCCCTCCAGCCGGTCGTAGGAAGTCCCGCAACGCTGAGGGACAATTTGTGAACTCTGTTGTAGACTGGGGTTTCCTTGTTCAGCCTTAGGACAGGACTGAACAATAAGACTCGGCGGCAGTCCAAATTTCCGAATTTCAGTGAATGCCTGTTTTAGCGAAGACCTCTACACTGCAGATGTAGTCATACGATCGAGTGCCCAGAATACGCTGCTGGTTGCACATATGGAAAGCCTCTGGTAATGATGTATTCTGTTTGAGTAATGGCCAGGTTCAGGAGTCGTTCAGGAGAACTGGAACCACGCGTGACTGTTAAATGACTGTTACATGTTTTTTCTGAGACGGATCATGCCGTTTTTCCATATACGTCATGTTTCGTGCATGGCAGATACAGTTAGTCCAATCCACCTCGACATGTCGGCAACGCTGTGCCCATCATGAGATCATCCTGGAGGAGGGGGGGGGGGGTGTGGGGGAATAGATGAACTCTGTGAAGTCCTCAGCCACCGGGCCTTGAATTTCAACGCACTGAGGTACTGTATCAGAAATGTAATTGTGAACCTTAGTTTTGGCGAAGGATAATGACAGGTTCAGTAAGGGCGTTTCGTGTCTCGGATTTCTAGAGAGCGCCGCAGGGCATACTTGTTTGTACCGGAAAGGTCTATGTCGTGGTGAAGTTTGTCTGGTCGATAGCGATACACTCTTGGTGTGTGCTGAGGCGGTGAAGAAATAAGTCGATGGACCAGCAGAATATACCGGTTTCGAGAGCACAGCCATGAATGAGATTCAAAGTCGTGGGCGGCTAAAAGAAATATTGATGCCTATTCCGATGAATGGATACATATACATACTGATAAATCTGTATTCACAGACACCATCAAAGCAGGTTATGTCGTTTATATAAAAATACATAGACAGATCCTCTGTTGAACTGTTTGATACTTTCCGGAAGGTCTGCTCCAACTCTGAATCTTAAATCAATCAGCTTGAAGCTGTTTTATAACATCTAGAGATGGTTTGTGGTACCTTTCTCCCAAAGGCCTAAACGTCGTTATTCTTACATACTCGATGCCCGTTCTTAAAAAAATAGCTCTAGACGCTGACCATGCCTTGTATAGTAGATCCCTGTGTTTTTAAACATACATGGTAATGCCAGGGCAGATATACTAACAAAGAAAGGATAAGACATGAACAGCCACACACACCAACAACGACGCTAAAAAGAAAGAAGCCTCTCACTAGAACGGCCCCCACAAAGCAACAACTCTTCAAACAGCAACAGCTCTACAGGCAGCTACACCCATTTAAAAAACATGCCACAAATCAACTCTACAAACAACCAAACCTAATCACAAGATCAGGCACACAAACCAACAGCTCTATAAACAGCCAAACTTCCTCACAAGAATAGCCACACAAAGCAACAACTCTGTAAACAGCCAAACTCCCTCACTAGAACAGCCACATAAATCAACAACTCTATAAACAGTCAAACTCCCTCACTAAAACAGCCACACAAACCAACAACTCTACAAACAGCCAAACCTCTTACTAGAACAGCCACACAAAGCAACAACTCTATGAACAAGCAAACCCCTCACTGGAACAGCCACACAAAGTAACAACTCTATAAACAGCCTGACCTCTCACTAGAACAGCCACACAAACCAACAACTCTACAAACAGCCAAACCCCATACAAGATATACCACACAAACCAACAACTCTACAAACAGTCAAACCCCATAAAAGATATACCACACAAACCAACAACTGTACAAACAGCCAAACTCCCTCACAAGAACAGCAACACAAACCAACATTTCTATAAACAGCCAGACCTCTCACTAGAATAGCCACTCAAACCAACAACTCTACAAACAGCCAAACCCCATAAAAGATATACCACACAAACCAACAACTCTACAAACAGCCAAACCCCATAAAAGATATACCACACAAACCAACAACTCTACAAACAATCAAACCCCATAAAAGATATACCACACAAACCAACAACTCTGGAAACAGCCAAACCCCCTCACAAGAACAGCAACACAAACCAACAACTCTATAAGGAGCCAAACCTCTCACAAGAACAGCAACCAAGGAAAATAGTTCAATATGGACCATGCGAAACACACGAAGGGATGTCTGCGATCATATGATAAGCCCCACTATAAATGAAAGTATCAATCATCTCACAAGAAAAGATCAAAGCATCATTTTCCGGCAGAGAACCAAATACATTCCGCCCACTAAGCATCTAGTACACACTTGCTAGTGTCACATGTGCTTAGACCCACACGAAACCATTGATCACCATCTCTTTTAGTGCTAGGCCTTCAAGTTTATTAAGAACATGCTTTTTCCTCTGACGCTAAATAAATTTCATACTTTGTATAGTACTAAACAAGAAAAAACAGACGAGTGCAGATAGCATTACAATGCATTGGACCGAAAGGAAAAAGTCCGAATGCTATAGGGGCCATTATAATAACAACAACAACGTCAGCAAGATGGGTAATCTGTTCTGCTCGCATCATTGTAACCTTCAAAACAGATCGATCGTTCAAATCAATTCAACTACAGGCGCAGATCTGTTGCACATGATTGACAGCATGTGGGCATTATACCGGCTATTGTCACGGATCTCCAAACCAACGTAACTTCTGTAAGCTTTCTTTATCATCGCCTATATGATATCATAGTAATGTGTCCGCAAATATAGCAAACGCAATCGGCACTGTTCACATTTTAAGAGGCATCTTCAACTACATACTACACTTTGACACTCACGTGATCCACAACCCAAATGATTGGACAACTACTACAGATTGTGCACTTGGACTAACGCTTAAGGTTATCATTCTCATGGGGAATCACTAGCTCGACGTATCTTATTTCACGTACAACCCATTCATTCACTCGTACATTCCTCTACACCTATATCTGAAAAACTAGAACTTATTCGCGATTAAGTTCATATTCGTGATCAGCATGACCAAATTGGATAAAATTACTTTCGTCTCAGATACATTTTAGGTGCTGCCCAGTGTGAATAGAGCGTTGGCTAAATTTATTTTTATGATTTTATTTCAGGTGTCAATTCTGAATCTAATAACACATAACCACTATGTTAATCTGATTCCTTGGTCGGTAAAAGCGTATCAATCACAAAGTCTTAAACATGGAAACACATTAATTGACGATGATCCCATGAACAAATATGGGTTAGTTCGGTGTAAACCTAAATTTAAAAAATATATTTAGAATATGTGTTGATCATGTTATGATAGTTAACAAGCAAGAAGACAAATCATTCATTTCTATATACATTTCATCTGCGTCGTTTTGATTAGCTATTCTCATTTTTGCTTATTCTTTTCTCTCAGACAACCACCTTTTTGCTGTATCATAAGTATGTTTGTGTTTGTGCCGACGTCGAACTGACCCATACTTTTTGTTCTGCTAATATACATCTATCAGTGAATATTAAAGGGTACTCACCTATTGTTGAGACTACTGTACCCACAAAGTAAAACGCTCCAGAAAAATCCCATCGTGGTCTCTTGTTGCCAACGAAACCTGCAGACTCGGCTTGGGCGTGGATATCCAACAAAAGCTGTAAATCTGATTCGTTGACTTGTGGATACTTTGACTTGAAGCTGTCAATGTATTGACGGTACACTCGCTTTTCCTCCACCTCGTTATCTCTCTCAAGGGCTGCAAATAACGCAGCACCGGACAGCATGTAGAGTACCATGACAACTGCTAACAAGATGAATCTGGCATTATCTTCCTTAAGGTGGATAATTTTACAGCAGCCACGCCTTCCAGGCCGTGGCATAATCCGGCGCGAACGGACATTGGGCTTGTTTACTTTGACCCGCCCTGTTCGCGCCGGATCCAATCCTGCATGAGGATTGTGAATCCCGTGCTCTTGGTAGTGGTAGTCGCTTGCGTCACTCAAACTCACTCGCTCCGCCCATTCTTCGTCGTGCGCTTCTTCCGGGTCCGCCACGGCTTTAGCACGGCTTGTACTCGCCGCCCAGATAGGGGAGGGGTCTCTGACTTGTTGATGGGCGGTGTTCCTTGTGTCACCACAAGGTGAGCAGTTCTCTAATCTATTATTGGTGATAAACTTTGGTTCAGTGGCCAACTTTCCTCTACTCTCGAAGAACAATTTCTGTCCCTGCTTTTTCAAGTACCGGTCATTAAAGTGACATTGGCGTCCCTGAAAGCAGCTCTGACAACATCCCTGATTTGTGTAAATAGTATTACAAGTACAGTTGTGATTGCTTTCCCTTACCAGCCGTTCCCTAGAGTTATAAATTCCAGATTCCCCTTCCCATGAAGAATTATTAGATGGATGTGTAACAGTTCCCCAGCAGCGATCACCTTGTGTGTAACATGAACTCAGATACTTACATTTGTCTTCAGACACGAGGTTAAACACGCTTCTGTACAGCACTGCTTCTCCGACGAAGATTACCCCTCGGTGGTTCACTGCTGAGACTTTTAAAGCGATATCTGTCTACATTATCATTATGTGTGTCACGAGCAATCGTTGCTGGATCTAGAGTAATCCGGGGTTTTCGGTGATGCTTATTTGCCGGAAAACTCCGCTGCTGAAGGTTGTTACTGCTGTTGTTGTTCTGATTTTGATTTCCCTCACCTTCAAAGAAACTGGTTCCGCTGATTCTAATATGAGCTTTGCTCCACCCACTTCTTTGTGTGTAAGAAGGCGGATGTATACATAAAGATGCTTCACCTCTACACCTCGCCGGATGGTGAGTGCTTCCTCTTCTGTCGCTGCAATATGTACATTCAGCTGTCACCAAGACACGCCTGACCCCGCCCACTTCTGTTTCGCCAACCCGACCTTCTTCGTTGTCGCCTCCCAGACTGATTGACTGTGGCTTGACCCAGATCAGCAAAGGCCACGTCTGTGCTTCCCATAGTGGGTTGGAAAGACTTGTCCAACGGATATGTGGTTGTAGCTCTTCCACTACCCGAAACTCTTTTCTTTGCAGAATTCCATATTCACCATTGATCTATTCGGTATTATTGATACAATAGCCAATATCTTCGACGATAGGCCAACTTTTTGTTAAAAGAAAAATAGAGTGGAAATGGCTAAATTTGCAAACGGCGTTTGGCAGAATATTCACAACGACACAACAGCTTAGCAGATCATGACACAGTTCTGTGGATTGGTGCCTGGTCGAGAACCTAAGAGCTTAAGAGACTTGTCGATTCACACTGGGCAGCTCCATCTGGAATATAAGAAACGTAACCAGTTAAGGCATCTAATAGAGGCACTGATCAAACACTGCAATTAGTCTACATGCATGGAGTCTGCATCAAAGCATGTATTTTTTCAGTGTGGTGATTTCTATATCGTTCTTTCTAGCGTAATAATGTTGGTAACAGATTAGTAGTAGTAAAGGGGCGCAGGTGACATACCATAACACACACACGCTTACACTTACACAAACACGTATATATATATATATATATATATATATATATATATATATATATATACTTCTACAACATAAATACATACTTCCTGCTATTCATGCCAGTTTTCTCGCACACAAAACATATATTTGTAACACTCATTTAATACGCCGTATGAAATTAATTTTTTTCAATGTGTAATTCACAGTATTTTTTTCTTCTTCTTCTTAGTTCTCCTCTACATTATGCTCCCAATGAAGTATGCGGTCACCTCTATGTGTGCACTTTTACAGGAAGCATGCGCCAACGCACTTGTAGTGAATGTTTCTGTATCATTTTGTTTTACCTCTTAGAGGTGACTATCTATTTACATAACTATCATTAGCCGTCTCTGACGACACGCGGGAATGAATTGTGGGTCTATTCTATTCTCCTTAGAAAACGACTCACACATATTTTTATATCCTTCAGTAAATCGTAAAACAAGCTACAGCAGAGAATTACAAGACATGGCTTGCGTTTCTCATAATACAAGGACAACTTTTAAACACACATTTTTCCAGTTCAGTAATGACTTCCGACCGCCGAGTTCTTACGAGACGTTCATATTAAATATTTGTGGACATCATTCGTAACGGTGATTTAATTTTTGTGTGTGAAGTGTTAATTTGCACTCCTTCGATTTAATTTCCAAACGCCAAGATCTTGTGAGGAAATATTTCATTGCATGTATCGCGTGAATGTAGTTCATTCTGCCCCAATGTTGGTGATATAAGTGCATCGGCACAAGGTTATTGGTAAAGAAAGGTTGGCATTTTTGTGCCTATATTTTTGGCTAGCCATGATTATTGCCGTTATTATCTCTAGTTTGTGGCCCAAAGAACGGCCTGGTATTTAGTCCTTAAATTGTTTGTTGTACTTGATCGTTCCCGAAATTGTAAGTAGTTCTAAGAAAAGCTTACCTTTATGTCTGTATTCCGTTCACCTACCTTGATCGTTCCCGAAATTGTAAGTAGTTCTAAGAAAAGCTTACCTTTATGTCTGTATTCCGTTCACCTACCTTGATCGTTCCCGAAATTGTTACTGGGTTATCATCCAAGAAAGGTAACTTTATCTTCCACGCTTCTCAATAGCACAAGTTGATGGAAAAGGTCGTGAAGTTAAGAAGAAAGATAAAGATAATCACTTAACAGACAGTGCTGTCTGAGATGAAGTGTTAGAGACGTCATTGTGCGAGCCTACATTGTTTCAGTATATGGGTTGACCAGTTTTTTCTTGTTTTATTTTCTTTCTTAACATAAGTCCCTCATACGTAATATGTCTTAGGATATAGTTAGTAGAGTGGTACATAAAGAAGCACTGTTTAAGAGCTTTAGGGTGCAAATGTGGATACGAGATACCTGTTCCCTTTGCCTTCTTATTGGCTTTAGATAGGATAATTAAAAAATCGATTAATGGAAAAAGAACTGGTATGTATTGGACACTTTTGTCACAATTACAGGACCTGGACTACGCAGATGATCTGGTACTTTTGTCACCCATTCATAGCTAAATGCAAGGAACATTTGATAGGGTGAATGAAGAATCAGCCAAATTGAGACTGAATATCAACATGAAGAAAACCAAGCTCCTTTAACTCAACACTATAAACATAGACTCAATCATGTTGGAGGAAGAGCCATTGGAAGAAATGGATACCTTTACCTATTTAGGCAGCACAATTGACACATCAGGTGATACAATTACAGATGCAAGGCTCAGAACTTGAAAGGCAAGAGTAGCATTTCTAACACTTAACAACATAATGAAGTTCCAGAGAAATCAAGAATCAAACAAAAAATTAGAATATTCAACGCCAGTGTCAAGTCAGTGCTGCTATACAAAACAGAGACATGGAGAACGAGAAAGACCATACAAAACAGAGACATGGAGAACGACAAAGACCATACAAAACAGAGACATGGAGAACGACCAAGACCATACAAAACAGAGACATGGAGAACGACAAAGACCATACAAAACAGAGACATGGAGAACGACCAAGACCATACAAAACAGAGACATGGAGAACGACCAAGACTATACAAAACAGAGACATGGAGAACGACCAAGATCATACAAAACAGAGACATGGAGAACGACCAAGACTATACAAAACAGAGACACGGAGAACGACCAAGATCATACAAAACAGAGACATGGAGAACGACAAAGACCATACAAAACAGAGACACGGAGAACGACCAAGACCATACAACAAAGAATCTAATAGTTTGTTAACAGATGCCTGCAAAGGATAATGGCATACATTGGCAGAACATAGTGTGAAATAAAGACCGATGGTAAAGGAACCAACAACAGCCACTGGAACAACCAATTAAACGAAGAAAATGTGGCTAGAGAGGACATACGCTACGGATGGCACCGTCCAACACAGCCAGACATGCTCTTATATGAAATCTTCAAGGAGAGAGAGAGAGAGAGAGAGAGAGAGAGAGAGAGAGAGCGAGAGGTCGACCAACAAATATACGGTTAAAGGAATGTGATATGGAACTAAGATTAAATGATTACGCATGGAGAGAGGCAGAAAGGGCAGTCCATGACCACGCATGCTGACGGGATGTTGTCAATGACTTATGCACCGAGAGGAGCGACGGGCTTGATTGATAACATTAAATCAGGTACCCATTTACAGCTAGATTGTGCCATTAACGGGACCTGAACCGTGTACATTGCCGCAACAAGCAAGTTCTCTACCAGCACCTTAATTAGAGTCAAGTATTGTCAAATAAGTGAAATTAAAGCCTGAAACCCAAGGTCTGAACATCGTACATAACACCTACTCTCTCACTTTCTCTCTCTGTCTCTCCGTCACCATCTCTTACTCCATCCTACCTCTCTCTCTCTCTCAAACACGCAGAACCCCCTCCCACGTCATCGCTGCCTCAACAACCATTCTCACCAGCTTTCTCTCATTTTTGTATAGTTGTTTGCTCGTTTAGTTATTAAATCATTGCTCCTCTCTGTCACTGTTGACACACTACGTCACTCTTTTCTGCATTTTTATCCCGTTTCAGCTCAGCATGAGTATTCCTGGGGCTTTGCACTGGTTTTAAATTTCGGGCCTGTAAATCTCTGGTTGTGTGTTTAGTTTAGGTAGATGATTTTTTGTGTGTTGTTTTTAATTTGTCCTGTCAGTGATAACTATCTTAAGCTTGAAATATCACAATTTACTTCAATGCATATATGATGGAATGGACGCACGGATAGAATACTGGTCTTCTATAAAAGACGCGGGTTTGAACTTCGAGAAGCATACGTGTGTTTTCTACCGAAAACTAAATAATAAAGAACAACAAAACATTAAAGTTGTGCTTGTAAAGCTTGAAATTCCTCAGGCCTTTAATTTTTCATGGCAGATCGCAACATTGTTGCAATGCCAATTAATAATACGTGAAGGGGCATACCATCTTATTTGTTTATAGCAAATTGTAGTTTTTCAGTAACCTACATGTACACTCATCAACTATTAAATCAGTTCTTCTTCTTCTTCGTCTTCTTCTTCTGCTTCTTTTTCTTCTTCTTCTTCTTCTTCTTCTTCTTCTTCTTCTACTTCTTCTTCTTCTTCTTCTTCTTCTACTTCTTCTTCTGCATTCGAGTTTTTGATCATGTTAAATCTTCAGTCCTATCGCCAGGATGAAGTCCAAAATCCTTTCCAGGTCTGAACGGTAGGCCCATAGCTTTTGCCTCAGTTCTGCTCCATCTGGCCAGGTCTGAACGGTAGGCCCATAGCTTTTGTTCCAGTTCTGCTCCATCTGGCCAGGTCTGAACGGTAGGCCCATAGCTTTTGCTCCAGTTCTGTTCCATCTGGCCAGGTCTGAACGGTAGGCCCATAGCTTTTGCCTCAGTTCTGCTCCATCTGGCCAGGTCTGAACGGTAGGCCCATAGCTTTTGCTCCAGTTCTGCTCCATCTGGCCAGGTCTGAACGGTAGGCCCACAGCTTTTGCTTCAGTTCTGTTCCATCTGGCCAGGTCTGACATGTTAGTTATTCTTGGGATAGGCATTCTTAAAGTACGTGTTCAGGGTTCGGGACTCCTGTCCCACTTGGACATGCATTTGTTTGGGAGATTAGGAATCGATATAGATGACACAGTAGCCTGCAGTGGCCCGTTCTCAGGAGCAAAATAGCAGTTTGTTGGTGTCATTGTAACTGGTGGATTAGATCTGGGCTGTTACTCTCTCCTTTTCTTTCTCTTATTTTATTTTATACTGGCTGCGAATTATGGTTTTAGCCTTCTTATATGGTACTTTATGGGTGTCTTGTTTCCTTTTTCCTCCTGCTTTGGATAATGCGCCGGCTCTCTCGTTTCCCATAATTTCACAATGAGAGGAGAGTCATTGGAGTATGATCTTTGATATCTTTTGTATGGCATTTAGCTCGGTTCTGATTTTATATGTTATGTCCTCATTTATTGTGTTCTATACAGATTCGAGTAGTGCCATTGCAGATTGTGAAGATCACTATCAGGGCATGTGTGCGAGCTTCCAATTTGGCGACAATTTTCAGTGCATTATTGTGTATTATTGACACTATTACCCACCAGTTTGAGATGCTTGGATGTCATCGTTCTCGTGGCAAAGGGTTCTGGTATGAGACTTTATTACAACACTCTACAGTCTGCTCACCTAAGAATTGGTACCTGACTTATGTCAACTTAGGGAAAACAAGATGGCAGTAAAAGAAATTGGTCGTTCTGATTCAGACAATGCAGAGACATCGTAGAATGATGTCTCTATCAGGTCATTAACTGCAGCAGAGTCTTGTAAGGGTCTACATTGACCTTCTTTTATTTCAATTTAGTGTATCTAAGTTATTTTAGCTGCTTAAACATTGTGATGTTTCGATATGTTAACTTGTTGACACTTACATAAATATCCATGTGTTCACGTGTTAACATACACATCACTTTCGATGTGTTCAAGATTTAACCCATACATTGATGTCACGTGTGCACGTGGTAATACTTACATTAACTGTCTCAAATGAATAAATGAAAACCATGACGTTTTGCTCAAATGTACAAATGTAACTTACTGGCCCTCCTATTTGAGACTCTCACGGAGACATAGGATAGGAACGCATGCTCTTCATTGATTTGAATTTTGTACGTCTTCTTTAGCTCTACCTATGAAACTTCAACTGCTTTGTCTTGCTCTTCCACCTTTCTTCCCCAGGTATTGCTGTGTATGGCCTCTAGACACTCTCTCCTCTCATGTGGGTTCCAATCCAACGCACATCTGGTTATGTTGTAAGGTTTCTATATGAGAACATGCTCAATCCATATTCTCTTTCTCTCTCTCTCTGTCTATATGCCTCTCTCTCTCTCTCTCTCTCTCTCTCTCTCTCTAGCTGCATTTCCAGCTGTATACGCTTTGGTGTACCCTTTGTGACAGATCTCTTTTTGCAATTACATCTGTACGTTTATCATAAGATACTTGACAGAAACATGTATGCAGATAAAAATCAAAGATCAATTACTGAAACAGGTACAACATTTCTCCTATCTAGGAGAAATTAATAACAGAAAAAGGCAGTCGTGTAAAAGAAAACAGAAAGAGAATAGGTAAGGCCATGATGGTATTCAACAACATGAAACACATACTAACATCCAATCAGATAAACCATCAATTGAGAATGAGTGTCGTCAGGTGGTATCTATATTTGTCACTACTTTATGGAGCAAAAAACATGGACACTGATGAATTGTTTTAAAAGAGAATGGAAGTGTCGAAATGTGTATATATATATGTAATTTTGGGTAGAATTTGCTGGAAAGAGAAGAAAACAAATTTGGAGGTATTGAAAACTTGAGAAGTGAAAAGGGAATTAATGACTAATATCAAAATGTTGTCAGATTGCATCATTACGGTGATAGAGTACGCTGGAGATCTATTACAGCCGATCTTCGATGCAGAGACGGCACTTGAACTGAACTGAACTTGACAAAAACATCTGGTTGGTAGAGTTCTACATTACAAATGTCCAACATATATTTGCATGCTATGTTTCCACGCAATATATTAGAACTGATTTGATATTAGTGGTGACTCAAGGCCCACCTCCACAGAAATGGTCTTAGACGCAACCCCTCATGCGATTGTGGAGCTCACAAGCAAACACAAGAAGATATCCAGTAGGACTGCCATACTTATGTAGACCAAAGGCGAGACGGTCTGGTCCGAGAGAGCGATCATGCTCGAAAAATTTTGGGGACATTTTTGACAGTCTCCATCGAGAACCTCACCGGACTAGAAGCATAACATCAGTAGATCGAAGAAGAAGATGTTAATGGTCATCAACCAATTCTGATTTTGCTGAGAGAATGCTGAGTTCCATATTGGGCGAAAAGAGAAATACACATGGCTTTATAAATCTTGACTTTAACATCTTGGTATTTTCCTTCATCTTTGTCAAGTTTACTTTCTAAATACAAGGAATTGACACTTTGTTCATTATCTTACCAAAACACTTTATAGCTTCTGTTGTGTTTGTTATTTATTTTCATTTTATGTATTTTTTTTTAGCACTGATCTACGATCCAGCGTATTTTTTGTGTGCATATAAAGAGGAGTCGAACCGTTTTAAAACGGTGCCAAGCTTCTTCCTGGAGAAAAACGAAAGGCTAAAGCGGGAGTTCAACAAAGAAATAACAACACATCAAGTAAAGTAGGGCCCATAAAACAGACTTGTCCAAAACATTAAAGTGAACATAAAAAAGAATCAAGCTAAACCAACGGACAACGAAACACCAGAGAAAGGAAGTAATAATAATTTGGCAAGTGTACCATACACAGATTGGGCTGCGTTTACTTTGCGCATTTCCTCACAGCCTTTCCAGTAGATAATACATCACGAATATATATATATATATATATATAACAGCGATTCTCAGCCTATGTCCGTCGAAGTATCATAGCTTCTTGAGGACAGAACCAGGTGCCGCACTACTATGTATTGAGATACACTGACATAATGAATTGGTTTCTTTTATTCCACTTCGATTGAACTATTTTTCTAGTTTTCTTTTCTTTTCATCTAACTTCTAACATATTTTCTTCCTATATTTAAATAAAAAACAGATATTGTGACAAATTGTCACAGTATGCAGTTATGTCAGGCATGAAATAACATTACATTTCTTTATTGTTGCGTTACAGATGAAATAACATTACATTCTATTGTCTACAACCACGTCAAACATCAAATTGCATTACATTCGATTGTCCGCTGTTATGCCATACACGAAATAACAACACAGCCTGCTTTACGCCGTTATGTCAAACAATATTAAGTCCCGTTGTCTGGTGTCATGCCTTGCATGAAATAACTTCAAGTAAAAGCTAGTCCTTTATCAGTTACTGCCCTTGCAGAAGCTGAATTAGTGATTTGATTGAGCGAGATCTACATAATGTCAGGTGCGTAGGATGGGCAATAACTAGTACAGTTGACGAGGTCAAATTGACTAGCATCATTCAATGACATTGACCTCAAAGCTAGCGTGAACGCTGGAGATTTGGGTAGGATTCCATTTAGTGATCGAAATAACTGTCTCAACACGTGATGAGGATGTTGGTGAATTATGATGCACAAATTCTTTTCTAATATGGTAATTAATGCATGATATGCCATAACAAATACTGTGCGAACACGTCCGAAAGGCGAAAGCAGAATAGAGATCCGCTTCTACTTTGTTTATCTAAATGCCTGCAAGCTCACTCGTTTTCGATAATATGAAGTAGAACATTTGGTTTGATGTAATTAAAACAAAACACAGAACACAATTATAGAAACGGTGCATATAATTTTTTCTAAATATGGGCCACTATTGGAATTTTGCCACAAATATTTTGGGTCCACATAAGGCGAAACAGCAGATATAATAGCCCTAACAGAATAAGACGGACTAAAAGTGCCAGAGGTCTGTTAGACGATTGTTGGAATATCGACATACTGACATTCCTAACTGTGAGTAATGTTCCATCTTACTGCTGGATATACATGAGCGTATCACTAACTAGGCTAGTGCTGTGTGGGACAGGTGTTCTAATTATTCTGCCACTCTGAAGCTGAAGTTAAAAAAAATTAAAACATGTCCGGATCTCCAGCCAAGAGTGTTTGAACAAATATAATTTATTTAACTAATGAAGGTTGTATGTAATAATCTTGGGATTCATATTGAAAAAAACAAGGAAGTGTCTGATGTCAGGTAGCAGACAGTTGTTTAAAATCAGTGCGGTCTTACGCCCTGAGTACCATCCTTGACCAAGGGTTTTCCTCAGACCATTTCTTCATCTCATTGGTCCCGTGTGGGCGCTTGAAGTTGTAAAGGCCACCAAGACGCCATCTTTCCCGACCATCTGTAGCCCGACATGCGCACTAGGTGCCTTGCACAGCTGCATGTTAAAAACAATATCTGAGACTTCCTTGAAGACAGTTCGGTGCCCGATCTCTGTGTCACAATTGGGTCACGCAGAAAGACTGTCAATGTTCTTCGATCCATTAACCTCTGAAGTATTCGGAGCTTCTCTGCATCTGTTTTTCGTATTTTTGATACATCGCAGACATACATCACCAGCTAACCTTAGGTGGTTGAGTATTTCTACGTTCTATGTTGATACATTGAAGGCTGTTTTTGACTGATTTATTTACCGTTATGTGTGAGACTACATTTAAATCAACATCATACATGTTCTCAAGTTTGGTACGCACGCAAATGGTTAACGTGGTTCGTTTCAAAACCATGTCAGCATAAGTTCCTTAGAAGCAATATATGGGGTCTTAATATCACAGAATGCCATCTAGTTTTAGAACCACTTGTCACAGTCGTATTCCCGGTGACAGGGGAAATGATAATACTGCTTTTTTCTCCAGTATGAACAAATGCCACTGCACAGCTAAAATTAAAAATATAAATAAAGCTATAATAAAAATGTGCATACAACATAAGCATGTGTGTAAAGGTTGCAGGGTTTGGCATATGAAAATATTATGAGACAATACAGACGCATACATTTAGTTATGACAAGAACAATGATTGGAAACGCTATATAGAGCATTCACACAGGGGGTAAATTGATCAACAGAAATGTCCCTGGCTGAAGAAGTGTTTCAGTTTTGACACTATAAGTGTCATGTCTGTAAAGTGTCGTGTCTCTCAAGTGGTCATGTCTCCCCATTGGTCATTCTCTCAAGTGGTCATGTCTTCCGAGTAGTCATGTATCCCATGTGTCATGTCTCTTCAGTGGTCATGCCTTCAGAGTTGTCATGTCTCCCAAGTGGTCATGTCTCATAAGTGTCATGTCTCACAAGTGCCATGTCTCCAAAGTATTATTTCTCCCAAGTGTCATGTCTCCCAAGTGCCATATCTCACAAGTGTCAAGTCTCCCAAGTGTCATGTCTCCCAAGTTGTCATGTGTCACAAGTGGTCATGTCTCCCAAGTGGTCATGTCTCCCAAGTGTCATGTCTCCCAAGTGTCATGTCTCCCAAGTGGTCATGTCTCCCCATTGGTAATGTCTCCCAAGTGGTCATGTCTTCCGAGTAGTCATGTATCCCAAGTGTCATGTCTCCCAAGTGGTCATGTCTCCCAAGTGGTCATGTCTCATAAGTGTCATGTCTCACAAGTGTCATGTCTCCAAAGTATTATTTCTCCCAAGTATCATGTCTCCCAAGTGCCATATCCCACATGTGTCAACTCTCCCAAGTGGTCATGTGTCACAAGTGGTCATGTCTCCCAAGTGGTCATGTCTCCCAAGTGTCATGTCTCCCAAGTGTCATGTCTCCCAAGTGTAATGTCTCAAAAACGCAGTAACCCTCCTGCTGTCGTATTGTTTTTATTGACGTGATCGACCGAGCGGGGGAAATTGTGAGGTGGCTTGAAGATGGATGTCAAGAAACCATCATTGGAAATGGGATAGTGGGGGCATTTTGAAGTGACTTAACGATCGCTGTTGAGAAATCAACATTGAAAATGGGACAGTGATACTATTCTCGTCTTCCAGGAAGACTGTACCATATAATTGTTGAATTCCTTGTGCAGTGGAGGTAGCTGAAGCCTTTCGTTGTCCATGCAAAACCCTTTTACTCCCCATTTACATCACACATAGCAGGAACAGTGCAGACGAACTAATCCTCATATCTCGCAGCCCATTACAAATGCAGAAGACAGACACAGTAGACAAAATCTCCCAGCAAGTATGTATAAAGACACATTAGAAAATAACATAAATTGTAAAAAAAACGGTGACCAACATCACGGCCAATATCAAACTGAGAAGATCACAATTCCAGGAGGTAGAAAGCTTCACACACAATAGACTGAGGTACCACCTATTCAACAAATTGAAGATAGGTGGTACCGACGAATGCCCGTGCGGTACCGGTAAAATGACCGCTGAACATCTGCTGCAGAACTGCCCGACATACGAGGATCAGAGAGAGCAGATGTGGCCATTGCCAGTGGAACTGCAAGACAAGCTCTATGGTAGTGGCGAGAGTCTCAGGATGACCGCCGCTTTTTTCGAGAAAATAATGGTTACTGTCTGACTGTGTACGCAGAAGAAGAAGAAGAAGAAACTGAGAAGATCACAATTCCAGGAGGTAGAAAGCTTCACACACATTGGGAATACCAGATGAGGATCTAAAAGCAGGATGCAAAAGGCTAGAGTGGCCTTTGTCCATTTGAAAGTTATATGGTACTCTCAGATGAAGAGACTACATACTAAGCTAAGGATCTTCAACTCTGAAGTGGAATCGGTTCTTCTGTTTAGAGAGAAAACATGGTGCATGGCAAAACTCAATTTAAATAAATCACTGACAAAGATTCTGGACCGGCTGTGGTTTACCGAGGGTTATAAATGAAAGCATATGTGAAAGAACAGCACAGGGATGGCTAGATCAGGTCAGAGACGAGTAGGTAGACATCATAGAAAACGGTGGCGATGAATAGGTCTCTAAACGCGAAAGCCCTAAGCCAGTTTTGCAAGATATATCTCTGTCAGGGACATCTCTTGGGGAAAAGAGGCAAAGAAAGGTTCAAGAATGCACGAAGAAGAGACATTAATGCTTACACAAATATAACGAGAAATAACTGGGATAAACTCGAAACAAGAAAGTGTCACATCATGTATTTGCTGAATTTGTGCTAGGTTATGTATCACGTAGATAATACGGTTTCTAGTCAAAAGTATATGCTCACTTTGTCTTGTTTCTGTGTCCCTTTGTTTTACACGATGAGGTGTCTCTTCAGCCGACATTATGGCATTGTAAAGTTACAGTGTATTTGTTCACTGATCTGCGTGCACAATTTATATGGTAGTACGAATGTACAAGGAAGAGTAATCGCATAACAGACATTGCCGTCGTGGATGAAGTGTTAGGTTTTTTACTGTAAGTAGCTACAGTTATTTATAAGCTGGTGTTCCTATTTCTAGCTGCCTTTCCGTCTCTAACAGTAAACATCGTACCAATTTACAGCTGAATCGATTAGGGCGTGTCGATATAGAGGATCGAGTCTTTGACGTGAGCAATGAATTTTCTACCACTCTGCCACTTAGTCACTCAGTAGGATTGTAGACAACTAATATGACTATTTACGGTACCGTACCACTTGATCAGCACTGCTGATATCACACAACCAGCGTGATATAGATTGAAAGAAGGACGTCATATGTCAATCATGATTATGTGTAATATCGTAAAGCGAAAAGTGATCCTTCTATTGATCGAACTATCTGCTTTTATTATCTCCATTAGAATATTGCAAAACGAAAGGTGAGCCTCCTTTTGATCAAATTATCTCATTTTACATGTTCAATGACATGAAGAGTTTCACATCATTTTTATTACAATAAAACGAAAAAGATCCCAGATTGAATTCTGGGGTTTATTACCAAGGAGGAAGGAATATGGATATGTGCATCTTCATGTATTTCGGTTAAGGAGAGTTAAGCAGGGGTCTAGCAACGTCTCGAAATCAAATACATTTCTACAGAGACCACTATTGTACTAGCACATAAAGCGGTTTAGTGCAGTTTTTGCAAAAAACGCCAAAATTTACTCTGTGTGGATTGAATGAGGGATACGACACGAATGCACAATAGATCAGTGTGTGGGCTGGGCGGTTAAGATACCGGTTTCTTGACCAAACGACAAGTGTTCAAAACCTCGATAAGGTATACGATTTTATGCATTTGGGGGTTAAATAAAATCTTGTAATCTAAACTCTGTTGCGACTGCAATGTCAAGCGGCCTGTGTTCCTCAGTCTTACACAACCTCCACTCCAAAACAACCTGTACAATGGGGACCGATGGTGTAATGATGTTTTTGTCAGTATACACAGACCCCAGAGGAAACGAGATAACAGCTCTTTTATAGTCATACGTGGGATATTGTTCAAACCTGATGTTCTTTTACGCACAAAAAAGGCCTCCACACTCATGAGGCGTTTTAGTGAAGGGAGGGGGGGGGGTTGAGAGGGAGGGGGAGAGACTAGTAGATGGTATGCAAAACTGCTATGAGCTGGAGAGTCTTCTACACTTGCAGGCTTCCGTTGCACTTTCAGTAACCTCTTATACCATCTTCTAACTGTGTCAGTCGTTCAATTCTTGTGTATTGTACACACAGTCTCGATGGAGCTGTTTTGGTTGGCGTCAGTGTTAAAGTTACTGCTAATATTGTCGTTTCAAGTGGGTCATCTATGCGCTGTATCTAGGTGCAATCAGTGTTTGGGCAGTAGAGGGGTAGACCGGATGTATTCGACCCTCATTATTGGAACTCTCCAGCGGATCCAGCTGCAAATTGGAACATGGCTTACCGTTATAGAAGAAAAGGCAGCTAGGAAGGAAACTGGTCCCCTCCTCAATTAAAAACGTAGTAGGCTTTATACAACGAGGCCTGTAACACTTGATTCCGGACACTAGGTCTGCTATGGCCTAATTTTTATTTCACCAGGTAAAATATTTCTACCTTAAAAACATGGAAATTTTACGCTCACACCTGTACAAATGAGGTATAGTGTCAGGTAGGTGCTCAACAGTTGTTTATGAGCATAGCACGTACATCACACACAAGTGTCTACTCAAAACAACATCAATGTAAAAGCAATGTCCATACCTGCATATACTTTCCGCATTATTTGGTATTGTATTTCCGGAACAAATCCCTAAGGTTTGAAACAACGGAACACCAACGGACATTTTGAAAAGTTGTAAATTGTTTAAGCTAATGCTTTGTCCTGTCCGTTGAACTGCCACACGCGCGCGGGCTGCCAGGCAGATGGCGGGGCATGGCTTGTTCCGTCGCACGTTAGTTCACGCCCAAGCTCACTCGGGTACTGTGTTCATCCGGGTGTCGGCTGCGCGTTTCTCCCATTTATCGACACGACTGACCTGTTTTGGCGTTATCACATAAAAAACGGCCACAGGAGAGGTGAGTGGGGTGAGGACAAGGGGAAAGGGGGGGGGGGGGCTGAGGGAGATGTAAAAAGTAAAACTCTACATGCCTGGCACCTCCTCTCTCTTCTCACTTCACTCTGTTTCATTTGACTCTGTCCTACAGTCACACTCTGCACAACTATCAGGGTGAGGCCCTTCCATTGCACTTTGGTTGGGCTGGCTTCTGAGAGCGCACAAACCTAACATAGGCACATACAGACGCACACATGCATCCAAGCACTGGTTTATGCGTCTTAATATCGCCCAAATTGACTACGGTTTAGGGTGGAATAGGCGCGCCTCCGCCAGTAGAAACTAGTGAGGCAAACACGTAAAATAAAAAAAAAATAAAAAACATAACCAGCTCTCACTCGCTCGCGTACACATTTATCAAGAGTAACAATTCCTCTTTTTTTTAAAGCACATAACTGTCTAGCTGAACCAAAATAAAATGGATTTGACCCCTTTTGTCAGTCTTTCTAGATCTTGAACGCGAAGATATTTATATACTTATATACCCTCTGGAACAATCAACATTAATAGCATATTGATTCTCAGGGAAACTGTTGAACGAATGTGGCATGTCGTTGGTTCTTGTATGGTATGACTGCTTCTCCCAGTCCACCCACCTGTAAATCGGTACCTGATGTAGTCATGGAACTATTTTGTAGCAGCCGTGGGTTCTCTGTCGTCGCCACTTTCAGCAAATTGAAATGCCGGCGTGCATGTGCAATGAAGTAGATTATATTGTTATTTTTCCATTTTATTTTTTTATGGGAAATTTTCGTAAATATATTATTACAACGTTTATTCCCAATGTCATTAGTTTCACCAGGAATAATTTTTATGGGTAAAGAATAAAGGCCGTTTGTTTCTGAATTCACCGCCCAATGAACATGCTAGGTTTTTTTTATCTAATCTAAAAAAAAAAAAACAATCAAGGCGCTAATCTAAAATGCACGTGTCGTTAGTACGCTTCTAAATGGCAGCGAAAAGTAGACAACCTATGTCAGACAGGAGCATAAGCTCAAGACCTTTCACCTGCGGCGCCTGAGGTCCATCGTTGGCGTCTCACGGAGAGACAGGATGACAAATGCGGAGGTGCATTTTCCCACCGGTCTACAAATTATGTACACCCTCTTTCGCCAACGAAAACTGCGATGGCTTGGTCATGTTCATTGCATTGAAAACGGTCGCATCAGCAAAGATATGCTTTATCGGCAGCTGGGTTGTGGTAAAAGGATGGCTGGCCCACCACAGCTGCAGATGGCAGAATGGAATTTTGTTTGATAGGCTAAATCATTCTACAACAGGGTTTCAACCTTTAAGAATTTTTTTGATTTTTAAAATAAATAATAGCTTAAATATTGTATCAGAATAAAAGATGTATACTAAACAAGTACAATATCGATAGGTAAATAGACAGTTGATTATGTGTAATTGTTGTTATCTTACTGTAGCTCTATATCGACTGGCATCATCACACAAAATCGATACTATTGTCAGAAAATGAAGTCGTTTTCAACTAAATAAATACAAATGAATGTATCAAAATAGACATATTTAAATAATAAAAATGATATCTGATGGAATTTAGCCTTTAGAATATGTACATAAATGATCAGAAATAGACGTCTACATACAACAAACTCGAAAGAAATACTTGTTTTAAATATAATACTTTCAATCCTCTGACCCATTGATCCATTGTTTGTAAATATTACATACCACTAAGGACGAGAGAATAGTCATTTTACACGTTAGTATAAATTTAAGTGGTTTCTTTTACAATTATGGAACAGTTATACTCATCTAAACATATTTGCGTCCTTACCGGGACATTCAAAAGAAAATTGACTGAAATAAGCTGCAAACGATATGCAATCACATTAAACGTGATCCAGATGAGGTTGGACAGCTATTATTATGTTGAAGACGATCAGTGTATAAAAAAATACACGACTGCTAGGAATATTGAGGAAAGCTGGAGCCACACTATCAAGTAAGGTTATCCCTGAATTAGACTATGTTCTGTTCAGTGGTCGAGTTAACATGGGCATCTGTTGTGAGATATCACTTCATCGACCAGTGATGATTTGGAACAACTTTTGATCAAGTTATTTGCATTCTGTAATCCTCAATATGGCGGTGCTAAGCATGCAACTGTTCTGCAGCTTGAGAATGTGCCTCTCAACAAAAAACGAAAATATGGACAGCAATACTGTAGCGTTTAAGCGTGAAAAGCCCAGACCAGCAAAAACCCTGGTACAGCAAACTTGTACAAAATAAACTGCAAGTTAGGAAGCCTGCTAGTTGTAAGGCGTACAGGGCATAACTTAACTTAACTTAACTTTATTTTATTGGTTTAGAAGGTTCTACAGTCTGTACATAACTAGTTTATTCCACCTCACCGATAAAAAAATTACTGTTAGCCTCCAATCTATTTAACTTAACCTAACTTAACGCCTTTATACTGGTTTAGAAGACCCTGCGGAGTCTGTATACAACCAGTTACATTTACATCACCTTGCTCTAAAAGATATGCGCATCCAATCTATTCTTAAATGCATTAACTGTCCCTGCCTCCACTACCTCCCCTGACAATGCATTCCAAGCAGATACCACTCTCTAACTAAACATTTTTTTTCCTAATATCTAATCTGGACCTCTCTTTAGTCAGCTTGTAGCTATGCCCTCGTGTTATTGTGAGTGGCTATATTTAAAAAAAACTTGTTATAGTCTAATTTATCCATTCCTCTGATCATCTTATAAACCTGTATTAAGTCAACACGAATTCTTCTCTCTTCGAGACACCGTAGGCCAGTTTTTCTGAGCCGTTCCTCATAATTGTAATTCTGGAATCCCACTATCATCTTTGTCGCTCTTTTTTGTATTCTTTCCAGCATGTTTATATCCCCTATATGATAAGGACTCCACCATTATACACAGTACTCCAATCTAGGTCTAACTAAAGCTTTATACAGTTTCACGATCACTTCCTTGCTCCTATGTTTAATATTTCTTTTTATCATATCTAAAATTGCATTTGCCTTTTTCACTGCTACCTTAACTTGCTCACTCACCTTTCCTGTATGATCTATTATAACTTCTAGGTCCCTTTCCTTATCTATCTTTCTAATATTGTTTTCTCCCATTCTGTAATTATGTTCCATATTGGATCTACCCATGTGGATGACTGTACATTTATCTACATTAAACTCCATTTGCCAGCTTACAGACCATTCTCGAATTGTATCTAAATCCGACATCAATATATCCACTTCCGCTTTAGATGAGACACTACTGCATAGTTTTGTGTCATCAGCAAATTTTGCAATCATGGATCCCATATCAATGTCCAAATCATTTATATATATATCAAGAACAAAATTGGTCCCAAAACTGAGCACTGTGGCACACCACTTTTCACTTCACACAACTCAGAGTACTCCTTATTTATGCCCGCCCTCTGCCTTCTTCCCGTTAACCAATTTTCAATCCTTTGGCAACTTCCCCACCTATTCCATGTGATTTTAACTTTCGAAATAATCTTTGATGAGGTACTCTATCAAAGGCCTTTGCAAAGTCTAGATAAATAAAGTCCACTGGCTTCCCTTTATCTATGATTTTAGTAACCTCCTCCATGAATTCTAATAGATTTGTTAAGCATGATCTCCCTCTAGTAAACCCATGCTGACTATTTCTAATTAGATTAAATTTGTCTAAATGCATTACAAAGTTTTCTTTGATTATTGACTCTAACAATTTACAGACTATTCTCGTTAAACTCACCTGTCTATAATTTGCTGGATCTGATTTTTTGCCTTTTTTGAATAAGGGGCTCACTCCTGCATCTTTCCAATCCCGTGGAACAATCCCTTTTGTAAGTGATTGAGAACATAATATAGCCAATGGTTTTGTTAGTTGGTCTCTAATTTCATACAGCAATTTTGGATGAATACCATCTTGACCTGGACATTTATTCACTTTCAATCCCTCCAATTTTTCAAAAACCATTTCCTTTGTAATTCAGATTGATCTTAATCCGGCTGTATCCATGTCTCTTTGAAAAATATATATTTGTGAATACATTAACTGACCCTGCCTCCATTGCATATTTTGACAATGCATTCCAAGCATTCACCCCTCTCTGACTGCACAAAAGTTTTCAAATATTCAATCTGGACCTGTCTTTCAATAATTTTAAGCTGTGCTCTCTTGTTCTTGTAGTCGTACTTGAAAAAACTTGGTACAATTTAATTTATTTTTTACATTGATTAATTTATAAACTTGTTTTGTCACCTCTAATTCTTATCTGTTCTAAACACTGTAAACCAATGTTTCTGACTCGTTCCTCACATATATAATTTTGGAATTCTACGATCATTTTGAAGCAATTCTTTATATCTATTCTGGCATGTCTATATCAATTCTATGATAAGGACTCCCCGCCTGAACACAGTACCACAGTAGATCTTACCAATGATTTATATAGTTTGACTATCACTTCCTTGCTACTATGTGAAAAATTTCTTTTAAATATACCAAACATTACATTAGCCCTTTTCATTTTCATCTGGACTTGTTCCCGCACCCTGGATGTAGGATCAATTATAACACATAGGCTGCGGACAGCTAATATGAGAAAAGCGCACGTGAAATTATCCAGACGAAGATACAGCAGAAAGAACGCGTCTATATGAATGACCAGCATCGATACTGCAGACATAATGCAAGTCTTACACGAAGTTATCTCCGAAATTCCCTGTGCTGTAGGTAGACTAAAACAAAATTCAGCAGAGCGAAGGTGGTACGGATAACCTTCCTAACAGCATTTTCTGGTTTACTGTCCTCTAATGTTTTCATTATTCTAACTACAGCTGCAGCTCCTGACCGAAGATGTAGTGACCTACTTCAGTTTTGCAATCGTTAGATGAAGTAACCATGAGATACTGTCTCAACTGTTCGACGACATACATTTGTCAACTGTCACTCAACTTCGATACTACTGTAAGGGGAATGTCCTGTCACTTCATTTCTTGTTAAACTGCACAAAGCTGCAAACTAACTAACAAAGATCACATGGATTCTCATTTTGGGACGATAAGGCTAACGTCTGGTCAGGCAAAACACACTGATCAAACAATGTTAGCCAGGGTCAGGAGAAATATACTGGCCAAGACCCTCACCTGAGCTCCTCGTTGGTCGTTCTGGAAACGGGCTGTTGTCGAGGACAACAGTCTGGCTAACAAGTTGAGGTTCGATGTGATCCCCGTAGTAGTGAGTGACACGCAAATGAAGTGAAGCGTTGCACTGTGGTTTTTATTTTGCGCCTGTCAGCCCTGTGCATCTGACTTCAACATGCATTTTTATGTAAGAGTCTGCTTTCTCCTGCATTTTCTAAGGGTTTTACTTCCCACTGGGTAACGGCCGGTGCTGTGATGGGGATCGAACCCAGCACCTTCTGGTTGTGAGCCGTGTCACTTAACCACTAGCCCACGCCGTCCCCGATTTACTTTCTAAAAGACCTTGCAGCATTGATGAGTCCTGAATGCACATGTTTCCTAAGTCATGGCGATAAAGTAAGAGTGCCACTGAGGCTTCTTGCAGCTTCCAAACAAGCTCCACCGATGATGCATTTAGAATATCGGATATAACCGGTTGATCACGACTAGATTGCTGCCGAACAGCATATGTCATTTATGTTAGTCTATTCATGCATTTGGATGAAAACGGACAAAGTAAGCTATTTTGGTCCAATTATTACTTTTATTAGAAGTAGCAAGCATGACAGTAGCACATCAGTGACACATGCAGCTTACTTTCGAATCCTTAATTCTTTTTGATGGCTTCAGCAAATTTATGTTCAATTCTGTCGGACATGTTAAGCCTATTGTGGTTATTACAGTTGACGGAGGACCTGACGTAAATCCCGGGTATCTGACAGCACTGCTCGCATCATACAAGGCATTCCGCAAGAACAACCTAGATGCATTATTTGTTGATCAAGGTCATGGGGAGTGCACGTCCACTGAAGATGATTAGGGGTCAATCAAAAGTGTACGCGATGGAGGCATGGGTAAAAAATGCCAGCATTTTTTGGACAATTTTTATGGATGACCCCTTAGACAAAGGCGGAGTGTTTTTCTATCCGTCTGTGATAGGTAAGATTTACTCGTACTGCCCTTTCTTCTGCTTATTGGAGATGGACTTTATTACTGTGCCCTGTAATTGTACTGTCACTAACACTGCTGCTGCTGCTACTACTACTACTACTGCTGCTGCTACTACTACAAATACTACTACCATTACTGTTAATACTACTACTACTACTACTACTACTAGTACTACTACTACTACTACAAATACTACTACTACTATTACTACCATTACTGCTAATACTTCTACTACTACCATCACTATTTATATTACCACTACTGCCAGTACTATTACTACTAATACTGCTGGTACTACTATTACAAAAACTACTACTACTACTACTACTACAACTACTACTACCACTACTACCACTACTACTACTGCTACTGCTGCTCCTACTACTGCTGCTGCTACTACTACTACTACTGTTACGACTACTTATTTTACTGCTGCTGTTACTGCTACTAATACTACTACTACTACTACTACTACTACTTCTGCTGCTTCCTCTACTACCACTACTACTACTACAATACGTCTTACACCTACCGAAACTAAACGTCTAACACCTGGACAAACTAAACGACTTACACCAGTACAAACTAAAGTCTGACACCAAACAAAGTAAACTTCTTACATGTACACAATTAAACGTCTTACGCATGCACAAATTGAACATTTTACACCTACAGAAACTAAACGTCATACACAAACTACACTTTTTACACCTGCACAAACTAAACGGCTCACAACTACACAAACTACACGTTTTACACCTGCACAAACTAAACGGCTTACAACTACACAAATGGATGTTTTACACATGCACAAACTAAACGGCTTACAACTACACAAACTGAATGTTTTACACCTGCACAAACTAAACGGCTTACAACTACACAAACTGAATGTTTTACACCTGCACATACTGAACGTACACTTAAAATGTACATATAGCTAGCTATCAGCGATCATTATGGTTTTTATCTCCATTGCTGAATTCTACCAGTTTGTGTAGTTGTGAGCCGTTTAGTTTGTGCAGGTGTAAAAAGTGTAGTTTGTGTAGGACGTTTAGTTTCTGTAGGTGTAAAATGTTCAGTTTGTGCATGCGAAAGACGTTTAATTGTGTACATGTAAGAAGGCCACTTCTCCCTGCTGTTGACACGTACTTTACAGACTAGGAAAATATACAAAAGAAAACAAAATACCTGTTCAAGGATAACAATGTACTCGTGGTAACAACCGACAACCAATCTTCATTCATGGCTCCTCGGTAGCTTCAAATAAACAATTTAAATTATTCCGTCAGTCTGACATGTTTACATTTAATGGCATTATCCCCAACAGACTCTACATCACTGCACTCCGGAAAAACATACAGGTGCTAATAACGATTTATCCCAAAATGACGAAATAGTTGGATGCTTATAGTTATTGTATATTGCTGGGTAAACACACTACTGCTCCTTCCTGTCAGACGCCTCTCTTTGTTTGGTCCACTCCAGATTAAACAATTATGCAATTTATGTATTGCTCGTATATTGATTGTATTGTCATCATCAACTAGATGGTCATCAATTATTTGTGTTTTGTTTACACTATCTGTATCTAATGTTCAAAGGGCTACTGTACTATTCAATGCCAACACTATAGGTGCTTTCCAGGACATGGTGTCAGCACTTTATCTTTTCATGAACCGACATGAACCAAGTGGCTTCTTTCAGTCATGGCCGACTATAGGATAATAAGACCTTGGAGTGGCAAACAAAACTTTCTACTTTGAATTTTTTTATTTCCTCTCTCCATGCAAAGATGTCGTTTCACTTCTCCGTGTTGTTGTTTCACTTCTCCGTGTTGTCGTTTCACTTCTCCGTGTTGTCGTTTCACTTCTCCGTGTTGTCGTTTCACTTCTCCGTGATGTCGTTTCACTTCTCCGTGTTGTCGTTTCACTTCTCCGTGTTGTCGTTTCACTTCTCCGTGTTGTCGTTTCACTTCTCCGTGTTGTCGTTTCACTTCTCCGTGTTGCAAGTGCTTCTTTTCACTAAGCGTGATGCGGCCCTTCAGGGTACATCTCCCCTTAGATCGGTCTGCAGTCTTGCCGTACCAATATATCAGACTCATGTCCAGGACCTCCATATCAGACTCATGTCCAGGACCTCCATATCAGACTCATGTCCAGGACCTCCATATCAGACTCATGTCCAGGACCTCCATATCAGACTCATGTCCAGGACCTCCATATCAGACTCATGTCCAGGACCTCCATATCAGACTCATGTCCAGGACCTCCATATCAGACTCATGTCCAGGACCTCCATATCAGACTCATGTCCAGGACCTCCATATCAGACTCATGTCCAGGACCTCCATATCAGACTCATGTCCAGGACCTCCATATCAGACTCATGTCCAGGACCTCCATATCAGACTCATGTCCAGGACCTCCATATCAGACTCATGTCCAGGACCTCCATATCATGCTTATACACATCTTTGAATATCAACTGGGGTAGGCCAACTGTTCATTAAGGATATTTTTGGGAATGCGACAAAGGCGACAAAGATGACCAAGACATCACAATCTTAGCTGTCTAAGGAAAGTGTACATGTTTAAGAGACCTGTGCGAGAGTACACCTCTGCATTTATTACTTTGCTCCTCCCGTTGATTTCAAGAATGGATGACATGCGTCGTAGATGGAAATGTTAAGCCTGTACTCTTCTTTGGTATAGGTTACCGAACCTTCGATATCAAATAGAACGAAACATGCCTTGTGCACCATGGCCTTGGTTTTAATTGTCAATTTCTGGTTTTCTCAAACACGCTTTGTGAGGCAAGCAAAAACGTTGCCAAATGTGATTATCTATTTATTGATCTAGACAGAACTTGTCGTTGATGAGGGATTTCAGGTATGTTAATTGGCATACAATTGCCATTTCATAACTATTAATGCTACGAGAAGGTGTGAAACATACTTCCTTTCCCATCACATTTGTTTTGTTGAGACGTAGGCCTTGCACCTTGCAAGGTTAAACAGCCGACTACCAAACCAAATGTGAAGGCAGATTCTTTAATTTGAATTACCAAATGTATGCTTCAGTAACAGAGCTAAAAAGATCCAGAACAGTGTCGGGGGCAGAACGCAGCATTGCTTAACGCCACTGCGAATACCAAATAGTTGTGACATGCTACCATCAGATTGGACTGCACCTTTCGTGTCTTCATGAAACGATATTAGTAATCGTAACAGTTTGCTTAGACAGACTAGTTTAGAGAGGATTTTAAAGTCCATCCCTACTAACCAAAAAAAATGTCTTTGTCAAGCGGATGAATGCAAATATAAAAGGGCTGTTTCTGCTCACGTGACTTTTATTGAACATGTCGAAGAAAGAAAATCATGTCGATCGTTCATCTTCTGGAACTGAATCCACACTGTGAGTCCGGATACACGAGGTCAGCCAGTTGTTGTAGTCGTTGTAAGATAACTCTGACGAAGGATATAGCCTACAACACTGAGCAGAGAGGCACCTCGATATTTATACAGTTACTTCTATCACCTTTGTTTTTGTGTACCGACATGAAACTTACCTCCAATTTACCTGCCACTGGATGATTTAGGCCTCTTGGTCTACTATCTGTTGATGATTTAGCTAGACCTATGGGCATAAAGCAAAGATCAAATGTCTTCTCATTGACTGCCCTTACTAACTTATTAAAATGCGAAAATACCTCGAACTTTGTTGTTGTGTATATTTCACTCCCATCAAATTTGTGTCTGGCTATAACATGTTTAAATCTTTATCTTTGACAGTGTGTTTCAATGCCTCACTTCTAAAATAATAAGCATTTTGGCTTGTTCTTGAGATCTTGCAGTGGCCCTGATAATACATATTGATATGAAAATATAACAAGGTCAGAATTAAGTCATATGACGAAGAGTTTATTTTGACCTTTCAAAAGATACAACTGGTTAGTAACGAATACGTCTTGAATTAGTGTAACTTTACACTTGTGATTACAAGAAATAAATGATTTCAATTAACTTCCTCGTTATCATAATCATCATTATCATCATTACCGTCATTTTGATCAAGTATAATTCTGACAGGCCAAGACGATCTTGAAGTTTAACAACTGTCTACCCCGAGCTCTGCTTATAGATCTTTCAGTTAAACAATACTTATGCCATACCTTTAAGTCATCCCTAATATTCTCCCATTGCTGACCTTTATGTTTGTCCCCAGCACTTTTGGCCGTTGCCATAGGATGCCACCGCAATTCTCTTCTGTTAACATCCCCCTATCATTAAAAACAGACGGTACCAGTTATATGTATGCAGTACGTTATCCCAACACACATTCCTCCTATAGACTATCTTCATTAATATTCGTTTGTTGTCAGTGGGAATGCTAACATTCTTCTGTAAATCCACATCTTTCGTGGTTTTCATTGCTAAACCGACGAGAATAATTGTGAATGCTATCTTGTAATCTCTTCACTATTACAGAGTTGTTTTGTTTTCTGAATTTGTATAAAAAGGACAAGATCTTCTGGGTTTGTAACCAACAGAATATCAAGTAGATGCTAGAGGACGCGTCGCCTATTTGTTAAGTCACACGGCCCACAACCCAAAGCTGCTGGGTTCGCTCCCCAATCACAGCACCGGCCGTTTCACCGGGGAAGGAAACCCTTAGAAAAGGAAGGAGGAAGCGGAATCTGACATAAAATGCATGCCGGTCGGATACACTGGGCCGACAGGCGCACAATAAAAACATAGTGAAACGCTAACTTCTTGGGAATTAGAAAAATAAGACGAACGCAAAGTAAAAAAAAAGAAAAACAGTAGATGCTACAGAAATAGGTATTTAATACCATTTATGCACATCATAGAACGCTGTTACGGTGGGTTGTCCATGGAATTGGTAGCCGTATGATGCATAATACAACTATACATAGCTTATCAGTACACGAGGATAGACATAGTTTGGCTTCCTACAAGAAGGTTCTCTGTACACTTGTAGGGATGAACCTTTGATGTTTGTGAACCTTATTATGCCATTCTTCTTTCAGTTATATAATTATTTCTGAGAAATATTGAATATTGGAATTATGGATAGAGCAGGACATAAGTGACGCGCATCACATAACTATTTCAGTGTTGATGACTGACTAGATCTCTGATACGTGACGAGCATCACATAACTATTTCAGTGTTGAGGACTGACTTGATCTCTGATACGTGACGAACATCACATAACTATTTCCGTGTAGAGGACTAGATGTCTGAAACGTAACGTGCATCACATAACTATTTCAGTGTTGAGGACTGACTTGATCTCTGATACGTGACGAACATCACATAACTATTTCCGTGTAGAGGACTAGATGTCTGAAACGTGACGTGCATCACATAACTATTTTAGTGTTGATGACTGACTTGATCTCTGATACGTGACGAACATCACATAACTATTTCCGTGTAGACGACTAGATGTCTGATACGTGACGAGCATCACATAACTATTTTAGTGTTGATGACTGACTAGATCTCTGATACGTGACGAGCATCACATAACTATTTCAGTGTTGAGGACTGACTAGATCTCTGATACGTGACGAGCATCACATAACTATTTCAGTGTTGATGACTGACTAGATCTCTGATACGTGACGAGCATCACATAACTATTTCAGTGTTGATGACTGACTTGATCTCTGATACGTGACGAGCATCACATAACTATTTCAGTGTTGATGACTGACTTGATCTCTGATACGTGACGAGCATCACATAACTATTTCAGTGTTGATGACTGACTTGATCTCTGATACGTGACGAGCATCACATAACTATTTCAGTGTAGACGACTAGATCTCTGATACGTGACGAGCATCACATAACTATTTCCGTGTAGACGACTAGATGTCTGAAACGTGACGGGCATCACATAACTATTTCAGTGTTGATGACTGACTTGATCTCTGATACGTGACGAACATCACATAACTATTTCCGTGTAGACGACTAGATGTCTGAAACGTGACGGGCATCACATAACTATTTCAGTGTTGATGACTGACTTGATCTCTGATACGTGACGAGCATCACATAACTATTTTAGTGTTGAGGACTGACTTGATCTCTGATACGTGACGAACATCACATAACTATTTCAGTGTAGACGACTAGATCTCTGATACGTGACGAGCATCACATAACTATTTCAGTGTTGATGACTGACTTGATCTCTGATACGTGACGAACATCACATAACTATTTTAGTGTTGAGGACTGACTTGATCTCTGATACGTGACGAACATCACATAACTATTTCAGTGTAGACGACTAGATCTCTGATACGTGACGAGCATCACATAACTATTTCAGTGTTGATGACTGACTTGATCTCTGATACGTGACGAACATCACATAACTATTTTAGTGTTGAGGACTGACTTGATCTCTGATACGTGACGAACATCACATAACTATTTCAGTGTAGAGGACTAGATCTCTGATAGGTGACGAGCATCACATAACTATTTCAGTGTTGATGACTGACTTGATCTCTGATACGTGACGAACATCACATAACTATTTCAGTGTTGATGACTGACTTGATCTCTGAAACGTGACGAGCATCACATAACTATTTCAGTGTTGATGACTGACTTGATCTCTGAAACGTGACGAGCATCACATAACTATTTCAGTGTTGATGACTGACTTGATCTCTGAAACGTGACGAGCATCACATAACTATTTCAGTGTTGATGACTGACTTGATCTCTGAAACGTGACGAGCATCACATAACTATTTCAGTGTTGATGACTGACTTGATCTCTGAAACGTGACGAGCATCACATAACTATTTCAGTGTTGATGACTGACTTGATCTCTGAAACGTGACGAGCATCACATAACTATTTCAGTGTTGATGACTGACTTGATCTCTGAAACGTGACGAGCATCACATAACTATTTCAGTGTTGATGACTGACTTGATCTCTGAAACGTGACGAGCATCACATAACTATTTCAGTGTTGATGACTGACTTGATCTCTGAAACGTGACGAGCATCACATAACTATTTCAGTGTTGATGACTGACTTGATCTCTGAAACGTGACGAGCATCACATAACTATTTCAGTGTTGATGACTGACTTGATCTCTGAAACGTGACGAGCATCACATAACTATTTCAGTGTTGATGACTGACTTGATCTCTGAAACGTGACGAGCATCACATAACTATTTCAGTGTTGATGACTGACTTGATCTCTGAAACGTGACGAGCATCACATAACTATTTCAGTGTTGATGACTGACTTGATCTCTGAAACGTGACGAGCATCACATAACTATTTCAGTGTTGATGACTGACTTGATCTCTGATACGTGACGAACATCACATAACTATTTTAGTGTTGATGACTGACTTGATCTCTGAAACGTGACGAGCATCACATAACTATTTCAGTGTTGATGACTGACTTGATCTCTGAAACGTGACGAGCATCACATAACTATTTCAGTGTTGATGACTGACTTGATCTCTGAAACGTGACGAGCATCACATAACTATTTCAGTGTTGATGACTGACTTGATCTCTGAAACGTGACGAGCATCACATAACTATTTCAGTGTTGATGACTGACTTGATCTCTGAAACGTGACGAGCATCACATAACTATTTCAGTGTTGATGACTGACTTGATCTCTGAAACGTGACGAGCATCACATAACTATTTCAGTGTTGATGACTGACTTGATCTCTGATACGTGACGAACATCACATAACTATTTTAGTGTTGATGACTGACTTGATCTCTGAAACGTGACGAGCATCACATAACTATTTCAGTGTTGATGACTGACTTGATCTCTGAAACGTGACGAGCATCACATAACTATTTCAGTGTTGATGACTGACTTGATCTCTGAAACGTGACGAGCATCACATAACTATTTCAGTGTTGATGACTGACTTGATCTCTGAAACGTGACGAGCATCACATAACTATTTCAGTGTTGATGACTGACTTGATCTCTGAAACGTGACGAGCATCACATAACTATTTCAGTGTTGATGACTGACTTGATCTCTGATACGTGACGAACATCACATAACTATTTCCGTGTAGACGACTAGATGTCTGAAACGTGACGGGCATCACATAACTATTTCCGTGTAGATGACTAGATCTCTGATACGTGACGAGCATCACATAACTATTTTAGTGTTGATGACTGACTAGATCTCTGATACGTGACGGGCATCACATAACTATTTCCGTGTAGACGACTAGATCTCTGATACATGACGAGCATCACATAACTATTTTAGTGTTGATGACTGACTAGATCTCTGATACGTGACGAACATCACATAACTATTTCCGTGTAGACGACTAGATCTCTGATACATGACGAGCATCACATAACTATTTTAGTGTTGATGACTGACTAGATCTCTGATACGTGACGAGCATCACATAACTATTTCAGTGTAGAGGACTAGATCTCTGATACGTGACGAGCATCACATAACTATTTCCGTGTAGACGACTAGATCTCTGATACGTGACGACCATCACAAAACTATTTCCGTGTAGACGACTAGATGTCTTAAACGTGACGAGCATCACATAACTATTTCCGTGTAGACGACTAGATGTCTGAAACGTGACGAGCATCACATAACTATTTCCGTGTAGACGACTAGATCTCTGATACGTGACGAGTATCACATAACTATTTCCGTGTAGACGACTAGATGTCTAACTGAGGAGAAAGAAATAGAACCAACGCACCAGATATTTTTGCAAAAGGTGGCTCAATTCGTTGCGCATGGATTGGCTACGTCATCTTGTAAAGCAAACTGCTACATGTGTCACCAATAGCTCACGAAACGATTTAGCACATGTTTCACGTATGGTGTCATCTACAGTTTGGAGCTTATGCTTTGTAAGGAGCTAAATGACAAAAAATGATGAATACAAATAGGGAATACAAATGTAATACAAATATATCCCACTAGAATAGATCCAGTGAACGAGAGAACACTGCGAACTTTCTGTTCGTCTCTGCTCACACTATCGTAAAACGGTTGTAGCTATTCATGACTCTTCCCAGATGTGTTCTTCAACTAGGTATGTCTTGGCTTCATTCTCGCATGCCATCTCTCTCTCTCTCTCTCTCTCTCTCTCTCTCTCTCGCTCTCTCTCTCTCTCTCTCTCTCTCTCTCTCTCACTCTCTCTCTCTCTCTCTCGCTCTCTCTCTCTCTCTCTCTCTCTCTCTCTCTCTCTCTTAACATATGGTTCTTGGCAAATCGACTTTGCCACCCTGAAAAAAGAAATAGTAAGGCACAGACAAAAGCAGATATATTTTCATTAGCATTTGTATATTGAAATTGATGCTATGTCGTGTCACATTAGGTATCAATTACGAGACATAACCCTTTTAACGAGGGATAATATATTTAATCAGTGTTATTTCCCCCTAGCCAGGAGAGAAATATGAGTCAATAATTGTATGTATGTGTGAGTGATGGCGCTAATGGTGGTGTGCACTAGCACGAAATGAGCATTGCCAACTTTGGTAGTATCTAGGGTTGGTCATGAAATGAATGTACACATTTTATATTAATTCATGCTATCCAGTTTGTAATAGGCGCATTAGTATTTTGCATTTGTTTATATATATATATATATATACGTGTATATTTAATCATATTTGCGAAGAATGGGCTGGGTAATACGGAGGAAGGTTACTGGACTTTTGCCACAAGGAAAATTACATTATAACAAACATCTGGCGTCAAGTCCCGAATAGAAGGAGATACACACGGACAAGGTCAGTGAATCTGTCGAGATATCAAATATATTTTATTACAATGAAAACAAGAAATAGAAGACAATTTTTTTTCAAATCCATTCCTTGCTCTGGTATGAAGGCTGATATTGATCCAGATTTGCTTGTTATGATATGCGAAGATGGAAGAAACTAGGAAAACCATTCTAAAAATAGCAAATTGGAATTTCTGTTTCTACGAATCGACTTCACTGCAAACCGGCATGCCAACAGGTGCACATTCTGAATCAGCGAATAGCAAAGAGTCTGGATACTGATGGTAGTTCGCTGGTTGTACACTCTACTGATCCGCTCTCTCATGCGACCCATTCCGCTCGAATCTCGTTTGATGTCAAGAAGCTTCGTAGTCAATGGATTGTTGATTCATTGTTTGCGGTGGTCTCATCTAAGAGACAATCATTGTCCGATTTCAAACTGTCACTCTTATCATCACTACTGTGCCTGTGATAGGAGATTGTGAAGTCAAGATGTCAGCTCTTTCATTGCCATGAACCCATGCATGTCTAGGGCATCAGATATATGCCAAACTCTGTTGGTTCGAGGCCGCATCAGCTGCTATCCACTCGTATTAGTATTCATACCTTCTGTACTTTCTGAAGTACGACTTGCGCGACTGTTACGATGACTCCCCTTGTCATTAACGTCTTAGATATCCATCTCAGCGCCGAGGTCACTGCTTCCATCTCCATTCTCAAACTGGAAGTTGTTCATATGTATGCCCCACAGAGCTCAGCAACGACCTGTCTTCTCACTAGCTGAAAAGCTCCAGCCTGATATTACGCTGCGCAGCACCAATCCGTTGGTGTGTATGACGGCATGACTATGCTGCGTGTTCTCATTAATCAGCTGGTTCACCTCGATCTCTGCTCTCCGCTGCCTCATCCTTTGCATTCCTTGCCTTAGGTTATAATGACTCTCTGGTACTCTGTCATTCTATCGCCAGCGTAGACCCATTCTTCCCCCTTGCCTAAGGTTATAATGACTCTCTGGTACTCTGTAATTCTATCGCCAGCGTAGACCCATTCTTCCCCCTTGCCTTAGGTTATAATGACTCTCTGGTACTCTGTCATTCTATCGCCAGCGTAGACCCATTCTTCCCCCTTGCCTTAGGTTATAATGACTCTCTGGTACTCTGTCATTCTATCGCCAGCGTAGACCCATTCTTCCCCCTTGCTTTAGGTTATAATGACTCTCTGGTACTCTGTCATTCTATCGCCAGCGTAGACCCATTCTTCCCCCTTGGCTATCGCCTCAGCTGAGCTAACATGTCCGATTGTTTTCTCTGTCTGTGCCATCTATGACGCCCCTCTCTTCATTCTTGATTCCTTCATGTCTGAGATACTACTGTACAATGGATGCCGCGTGTCTGTGGATGACACGCATAAAGGCTTTAACTTGTGCCAGTTTATGTGTGGATGTCATCGATAACAATTCCAGCGTGTAATGTATATAATCGGTGCATAGTGCACACCAAAAGCATTCACATACCTTCACTCTGGATGCGATACAATCTTTCAGACTGTACTCTAGATAATGTGAGAATAGCCAGTCATACCCAGTCGATAACCAAGACAACCTCACAAAATATGATGAACAGGAAGTGCTGTTCTAAGTTAACAGCAGCTGTCGTTATGAGTGCCCCAGTCTTCGGTTTCACCTGTGTACGGCAAATACATGGGAGATTATCATCAAAGATCACCCCAAGGTATTTCAAACTGTGGCACCTGTCAATCGTGCCTCCCTCAAATGTGATGCTGTGGAGTTTGATGTCCTTTACTATAATTTGTTCAAAGAGAACCACATCGTCCAGACCTTGTTAGGATTGATCTGAAAGCTGGAGTTTCCATACCACCGCGAGATCATCTGCAATATTTCCTGGATGTCTCTGACCAACTGTTGTCTGTCTGAGCCAATCCTGTATGTCAGGATGTAAAAAGTGGAATTTAAGTACTTAAATTAAACGAGTTTCAATTAACTTCAATTTAAGTACTTTAATTAAACGAGTTGGAGTTAACTTCAATTTAAGTACTTTAATTAAACGAGTTGGAATTAACTTCAATTTAAGTACTTTAATTAAACGAGTTGGAGTTAACTTTCAAAACTGAATGAATGACGACGTCCAGAAAAAAAGTAACTAAAATTTTGAATCAACAGTGACAGAATATAAGAGGTAGCAGAGATAACATTGGGTAAGAAGAAAGAAGAAAGTAAGAAACCATTGGTGACAACTGGAATGCTAAGCAAAATAAAAGAAAAACGCAATACAGAGAAAGACATTGTTAAGTTTAAGAGCATCAAGAATGAATTAGATCGAGAATGAAAGAAGACAGAATCAAATTGGTGGATGGACCTATACTAGAAAGTGGAAGATCTGGAACGAAAAGAAAAAATCTAACAAGTACAAAGTACGTAAAACAATCCTTTAATAAATATACGACTATTCAATCACGGATGTGTAATAATAAAAATGGGAAAATAATAACAGACCAAAACAGCAAAAAAGAGATATGGAGAGAATTTATTAGGGAACTGTATAAGGATAGAGGCCTGTACCAGGCTAACAAAGCTTTTGATGACATGCCTTTGATAAAAGAGTAATTATCTGTAACCAGATAAATATTAAATAATGCCTTTTATGCCCAATCTTTGAAAAATAAAAACACCAGGGATACATGAGATACATACATAGAACATTAAAATAGCTGAGCGATTTCACAAAATGTACTTTTTATGCTTGTTAATAATATTTACAATAATGAATAATTCCGCAGAAACACAGAACGTCAATAATAATTCCTGTTATTAAAAAAATCGAATACAATAGAATGCGGCGAATTTCGAGAGGTCTATGTAACAGCACATGTATTTACAAATATATTAAGGATAATTAAAACAATTAATGAAGGTATTAATACAGTGTGGAGTTCGAAAGCCTAGAAGTACTCAGAGCGCCATCAGATCATTGCAACTTCTCGCAGAAAGAAAGATCAATCAACTTAGAGAAAGCATTTGATCGAGCCCTCTGGCACAAACGTTTTCATATGTTGCAACACATTCGTGGTATCGAGAGACGAGTCATTATGTTAAGCCATAAACTATATGAAAATCAAGAGACAGTGATATCAGTCATAAAGGATTAACATTGCCAGTTTCAAGAAGACGGAGAATATGGCGGAGTTGTTTACGTTCACCGAGTCTCTATCACGCATATTCTGAGGTATTGATGGAGAAAGTTGTTCATAGTAATAGTCTGTCAAAGCCAATGGTATTAAAGTTATTGCCATGAAATTAGTCGACCCCCAAGCCATAGTGGGAGGACAGAATGCAGCAATGGTACGTAATCTGCTTGAAATTAACAGCACTACCATAGTTTGACATGAAAATAAACATATTGAAGACAAAAGCCTATGTGAAAAGCCAAGCAATATAGCAAATCAATGAAGAAATAATAGAAAATGTGCAAGTCCACATACTTAGAGGAATCCATCGCAGAAGATGCTCGTAATGAGACGGAAATTAATACCTTTTTTATTTTCTGCCACCTGTTTTTTTTAAATTTCTTTTCAAATAGAAGGTAGATAACTCGTACAATTTTGAATATTTGATTTGGTCGCATCCCTTGAATAGTTAAAATATTTACTTGGCCCTAACTGGTTCAGTGCTTGACTTAAAGACGTGAAGGTATAGTTTATGTGAACTAGCAATCGTCAATAGGAAATTCAGTGAAAGTTTAATCTCGTTATGTCTTTCCGCTAGTGAGTTTTTGTATCTTCATGTATATATATTTACAAACTTTAATAAACATAGTTTGGATTACTCGTAGTTCCCTAAGGGCTGTATTATTTGACTCATTAGTGCAGCAATTACAGGCAGTACTTTCGTGAATAGTGTGTCCATCTGCCACTGTCATTTTTGTGGCAGTATTCACATCATCGGTTTCATCTGTGAAGGGACTTGACAATGCTCCTGTTACCTCTGGCAGTTTTCTTCTTGTACCATATGCACACTCGGCAAGCTTTCTATATTGAATATGTTGCTCTATACACATGGGTCCAGACGTTGCTTGGGAAGCGTTTCTCTATGTGTTTTCTGCTTATGATTCTCATTTCTCTTTAGGTCTGGTCTTTTTTCTCAAGCTGTTTTCTCCAGCTCGGGAGCATGTGTAGATTCATATGATCTGTAATATTATTTTAATTGAAACTGTTTTCCACTTTGTTTCTACACAGTTTATCTACTTGAGTCTTTTACTTTGAAGCTCATTTGTTCTCTAGCACATTAAGTAGCATATCAGCCTTGTTAGTTTCACACGGCGACTGCAACCCTTCTGCTCTACACTGGGTACAGGCTCGCAATATGTTCTGGAAGTAACGTTGGTGTTGTTCTCATGTCCGAAGCCATGATTCTTAATGATTGAATGTGGGATCTTTATTTTTTATCTAAATGTAACTAAGCTGTTATTGCTCATGCCGGCATGCTGCATTCTAGAATTGGTTTCACTTTACCAATGTGTAACTTCTTTAATACTCTTTCATCAACTCTAATGTTGTTCCAGAAAGTTTGTTCATGCCTGACAACCATTACATCGCGCCCACCCGGTGTCTCTGCATTTGTGTTTTTCAGGATAAAGTCTTTAAAAAGCAACACTCAGACAGTTTTTAATCATGTAGATATTTGAGAAATCTGGCGATGTTTTCTTCAGACACTTACACTATCGGACTGTCTTTAGAAAAGAGATGTGTGTAATTTTTTCAATAGTGTCTGTCATATCATTTATTTAAACGAGAATCAATTTCGATGAGAGGAATCCCAACTGAGGCATGCCCTACTCTAATGTCACGTTTCTGCAAGTATCACCTTGAGAACTTTGATTCTAGCGGCTCTGTTCTCAAAGTGGTAACTGTAACATACGGTGTTCATTCATTCGTTCATTGACGTCTCAGTCTCTGTATCCAAACAGCTCGATCTTGAACAATTATTTCCCAGCTCTCGGATGGAATGTTGTAGAAATTCATATGCCTCTTGAATACATCCTTGAATCACACTGTGGGACGGCCGATTCGTCTAGCTCCATTTGCCAGCTGTCCATAGAAAATATCCTCTGACATCCTCTCAGCGTCTTTGTTGCAAACAGGCCTCAACCATCGAAAACGTTGCTGGCTCAACAGCGAGTACATGATGTGAATGTTTGCTCATTGTAAGACCACATTATATGGCACTCTCTCTTGCCACCCAACCCTCTATGTAGGCACCTCATCTGAAAGGCATTGAGCCGCCGCGCCTGCATAGTGTAATACATGAGAGTGCCAAGAATGCATACCTGATAGACCGGAACAGTGGTTTTAGTGAGACAACAAATTGTTCTCCTAGAGTCTCTTTGTCAGTTGGGGCATGACGGTACTCTCCCTACCAAGCCTACTGTCTATCTAACTCTAGACTCTCTTCGTTAGGCGAGTCATGATGGTACTCGCCCTGCCAAGTCTACTCTCTATCTAACTCTAGACTCTCTTTGTCAGTCGGGCCATGACGGTACTCGCCCTGCCAAGCCTACTGTCTATCTAACTCTAGACTCTCTTCGTCAGGCGAGTCATGATGGTACTCGCCCTACCAGTGGGTGATTATAATACCATCTACACATAAGTCCAGGCGTAAGGTGAGCTCAAACTGCATCTGTATCTCAATCTCTGCAGGGCCTCCTCACTATTGGTCACTAGAAGAACATCATCCACAAATAACACATCCCTCATGAACACCGCCCTCACCTTGTTCCTCGTACCCAGTCGGGACAGGTTACACAGCCGCCCATCTGACCTGGTGTGCAGATAAACACCGTCCGTAGATGTGTCATGAGCGTACGTTAGGAGCAGGAAGAAGAAGGTCGCAAAAGAGGATCAGCACAAGCGCACATCCCTGCTTCACTCCACTCTTGATGGGAAAAGAGTTTGAAGATGATCCGTCTGATAGAACTGAGCCGTTCATATGTGTGTGGAATTCATTATTATGCTTCACAGTTTGGGGGCGGGGGGCATCCGATCTTCTCGAGAAGTTGGAATAGACACTTTTTTCTAGCCAAGCCGAAGGCTTTGTTGAGGTCCAAAAACATCATAAAGAGCGGCTGGTCCTGTTCGCCGCACTTTTCTTGGGTATGGCGAAGAAAGAGATTCATTATCATCGAAATGTTCTCTTTTCTAGACACTGTAGGCCGGTTTTTCTGAGTCTTTCCTCATAACTGTAATTCTGGAATCCCACTATCAGCTATGTCGCTCGTTTTAAAAATTCTTTTCAGCATGTTTATATCCCCTTATTGATAAGGAGTCCACACCTGTAAACAGTACTCCGAGCTTGGTCTAACTAATGCTTTATGCAGTTTGACTACTACTTCCTTGCTCCTATGTTTAATATTTATTTTTATCATACCTAACATTGCATTTGCCTTTTTCACTGCTACCTGGACTTGCTCACTCACCTTACCTGAATGATCTATTATAACACATAGATCCTTTTCCTTTTTTATCTTTCTAATATTGTTTTCTCCCATTCTGTAATTATGTTCCATATTGGATCTATCCATGAGACTGGACCCATGCATACACCGACGGTTCTGTAACAAACACTACACAGAACGGAGGGGCAGGAGCATTTCTGAACCTACCAAATGGCAGAAAAATAATACTGTCATTCGCTACTGGTAAGTACACAAGCAATTTCAGAGCAAAGGCAGAGTCACTGAGGGCGGCAGTGGAAGAAATGGTGACACACAAATAAAATGAAAGCCATATAGTCCTGCTTACAGATGCTCTCGCCGAAGTCACAGCGCTAAAAAGCCAGAAAAACACTGAGCTTAATAACTTAAGAGCAGCACTCTGCCAACTGTGCCAGCAGTCCGCACCAAAAAGGGTAGTGGTACAGTGGGTCCCATCACACTGCAACATCCAAGGCAACGAGGAGGCAGACAGACTGGCAAAAGAAGGTGCAAGACTACCACAAACAGATACTAGTATGACGTACGAAGAGTCAAAACGGCTTATCAAAGCCAGATACATGACCAAATGGGAAACCGAACATACTGGTTACACCAAAAACGATGCCTATTACCAGTTGAACAGAAGAGAGCAGGTCGTTGTCTTCAGACTTCGCACTGGCCACAATAGACTGGGGTACCACCTATTCAACAAATTAAAGATAGGTGGTACCGACGAATGCCCGTGCGGTACCGGTAAAATGACCGCTGAACATCTGCTGCAGAACTGCCCGACATACGAGGATCAGAGAGAGCAGATGTGGCCATCACCAGTGGAACTGCAAGACAAGCTCTATGGCAGTGTCGACAGCCTCAGGATGACCGCTGCTTTTTTCGAAAAAATAATGGTTACAGTCTGACTGCGTACGAAGAAGAAGGATCTATCCATGAGAATGACTGTACATTTATCTACATTAAACTCCATTTGCCAGCTTACAGACCATTCTTGCATTTAATCTAAATCCGACCTCAATATATCCACTTCTGCTTTAGACGAGACACTACTACATAGTTTTGTGTCAACAGCAAATTTTGCAATCATGATCCCATATCAATGTCCAAATCGTTTATATATATCAAGAACAAAATTGGTTTCAAAACCGAGACCTGTGGCAATCCATATTTTACTTCACACCACTCAGAGTACTCCTTATGTATGCCCACTCTCTTTCTTCTTCCGATTAACGAATTTTCAATTTATTTGACAACTTCCCCACCTATTCCATGTGATTTTAACTTTCGAATTAATCTTTGATGAGATACTCTATCAAAGGTCTTTACAAAATCTAGATAAATAACATCCACTGGCTCCCCTTTATCTATCATTTTAGTAACCTCCTCCATGAATTCCAATAGATTTGTTAAGCATGATTTCCTCTAGTAAATCCATGCTGACTATTTCTGATTAGATTAAACCCTGCATTACAATGTTTTCTTTGATTATTGACTTACAATTTACAGACTATGCTCGTTAAACTAAACGGTAATAATTTGCTGGATCCGATTTTTTGGTGCCATTTTTGAATAAGGCGATCACTTCTTTATCTTTTTGGTGTTCATGTTCTGTAATTAAAGGGTAGTCCCCTTTGAATTGTGTAACCCTTTTCTAAAAAAATGTAGTCAATGTTGCTTTACAATACATACATGTCACTTACATTACCTCGTCCAGGAATTTGCTTGTCATACATGTCACACTTGTCGGTGTATATGTATATAACAATGTATGTGTTGTTTATGCGTGTGAAAATGCATGTGTTGCATATACGTGTGAAAAATTCGGTATTGTTTATTCTCTGTTCGAAAACTGTTTTGTTTCAAGATATGCAAGGTAGTTGTAAAAACTTTGCGAAGAATGTTAAAAGTCTATTTTGGTATGTCTGTCTGTTATATGGGTGGTATTTAGCATAATTGTCATGTACATGTCTACTTTGTTATGTGCATGTTTGTTTATTGTCTTTCTGGGTGTTGCTAGTGTTTTGGCTATAGTTGTGCACTGAAACAAAAAAATGATCTATTTCTTGGATGTTTTGCCTGCAAAGTCTACATCTAGTCATGCTTAATTTGAACATGTATACTTTAATTTTTTTTAAAATGATGAATTTATGTCATATTAAGTAATACTCTATATTTTACTTTTCTAGTTCTGGGTGATATTTTGAAGGAGTAGATATCTGAAAACGCTTGTGTTGTCTGTAATAAAATAATTATAGTCCCGTTTTATTCAGTTCTTGAGTGGATGCTCTTGAGATTGGACTTGTTTATATATATATATTTTGTTTGTTGTTTAATTAAATGTTCACCTTGGATGTGTATAAGGTATTTGTTATAGAAAGGCGGCACATTCCGAAAGGAGTCTGGCATAGCATTATTTATTTTACACATTTTAGAAATAGGAATCCCAATTAGTTTTGTGCTAGTGGGTACTAATTTAGATTGCGGCTTTTTCGCCTTCAAATTTATGTCTTAGGGCTTGAATATTCGCTTAGGTATTTTGTAGGCAACTGTTGCGTCTTTTTTTATCCGGCTTTAGTGTTTATGAGAGAATACTATATATGGTGAATCTCAAAACAGAATAACGATTTAACTTGTTTATTTCCACAATTGGCTATGTTGAAGATGGAGGGATATATATAAATAGATAGATATAGACAGACATATATATATATATATATATATATATATATATATATAAAGGTATAGCTGTTTAGATATATATGTGTATAAACGTATAGATAAATAGATAAATATATTTATATATATATATATATATATATATAGCTAGATAGCTATATATATATATATATTTATAGATAGCTTGCTAGATAGATAGATTGATAGATAGATAGATAGATAAATAGATAGATAGATAGATACATAGATAGATATATAGATATATAGTTATATAGATAGATATATAGATAGGTAGGCAGGCAGGTAGGTAGGTAAGTAGGTATATAGATTGATAGATAGATAGATAGATAGATAGATAGAAAGATTGATAGATAGATAGATAGATATATAGATAGATAGATAGATAGATAGATAGATAGATAGATAGATAGATAGATAGATAGATAGATAGATAGATAGAAAGAAAGATAGACCCATCAATAGTTAGCAGAAAGAAATCTGATTCAAACCTAGAGCTATTGATTTTGAATACAGCAACTATTTACTTAGAACACAATAGTCGACTCTCAACTAAAGTAACACACTTGTCTCTGCCGCCCGAAGAAAGCTCCATAGTCTTCATTTGGACCAGTAATTACATAGGAAGTTTCGTGTCTGTAAACATTGTACAATAGTCCTCGTCTCCCTGGCAAGAGTAACTGCAAATTTTGAACCATGTTTCCATAATGCGTTGCATATTTCTTTTCACCAAGAGCTCTTCAGTTTTGCTACGTCTAATTAGTTGAACTCAGTTTTATTTGGTGACAGTTATTTGTGCGTGTTGATAGAGTTCTCCACAAATGTGACTTAACGTTATAGGAAAGGGACTGCTTGTTTCGCTTATCCTGATACATATGTAAGACGATGTACTTGTTACTTGTTTAGTTATTGAAGGTAAGTGAATGATATATATATATATATATATATATATATATATATATATATATATATATATATATATATATATGGGTATGTGTATATATTGTTTTTATTAATACTTTGTGTGTGTGTGTGTATGTTAAATAGCAGATACAAGTGCTTGTAATATTATATATGTGTGAGAGCGTAGCCGATGAGTGTACGTTCGCATGTGTTGCTTTGTATGTGAATCTCTGCAACTGAATTACTCATAATGTCGTAACATATAAATGTTACGCCATTAATGTATTACTGTCGATGGTAAAATAGAGGAAGTGCTAAACGATAGCCGCTTTGTATATCGCAAGGCCAGAAGTACACCTGATTCAATCGGATCATTGCGGCTTTTCGCAGAAATAATTAATAAGAACGAGCATTTTATATCTGCTTTACTGGCTACGAAAAAGGCTTTGCTCGAGTTCCCTGGAAGAAAGTTTTTCAGATGTTGCAACAGTGGGTATAGAAAGATCAATCAGTAGGTTAATTCCGGATCTGTTTGAACACCTAGAGGCAATTATGTCAACCAAAGATGGACTAACATTTGCAGTTTCAATACGAAAGTGGGTGGACCAGGGCTGCTTGCTTTGGCATTTTGAGATGATAATTGAAAAAAAGTGTTCGGTGTTGTAATAGATGTGTCAACGTTAGTGGCATCAACGTTAATGCCATACACTTTGTAGACGATGAAATCATAGTACGAGAATCAGTAGCAACGTTGAATTGGTTGCTAGAACACATTAGTAACACAGACAAAGAGTTTGGCATGCAAAGAAACACATTGAAGACAAAGACTATATCAATAGTCAAACACCATAGGCAAAAGAATATAACAGAAAGTGCCCACAATGAGACGGTAATTAAGACTAGAACTACAACAGAGAAAAGAAAACGCTTTCAAAGAAAAAACAGAAATTGATAACTCCAAAGAATATCAAAATAGAACTTAAGATAAGAATAATCACTACACAGATATATATATATATATATATATATATATATATATATATATATATATATATATATTTAGAGAGAGAGAGATAAATAGATAGATAGATAGATAGATTGATAGATAGATAGATAGATATATAGATAGATAGATAGATAGATAGATAGATAGATAGATAGATAGATAGATAGATAGATAGATAGATAGATAGATAGATAGATAGATAGATAGATAGATAGATAGATAGATAGATAGATAGATAGATTGAGTGCACAAATTGCCGAGGCAATAGTTACCTACATCGGAAATGACGTCTAGGGATATGTCACACATATAACATAACTTTCTGTAGACATTCAAGAAGTCACCATCTAACACACTGGAAAACAATACACTATATGCAACAGATACATCAACCCAGCTGACTACTTGCAACCAGTGACTTGTGACTTGTCCCTTTGGGGGTTATACTGACCACAACACAATTGGAAAAATTGTTTCACGAGCTCTTCGACACAACGAATCTGCTGTATTGCAGTATGTAGACCTTACATAGACTGCTTTACAAAGAAGTCACACTAGAACTTCCAAAAAGCGAACTGGACGTTTTTTTCAAAAAGGGTCAGACTGTCTCTCTTTACACAAAAACCCATCATTGTTGAAATACTCAACAAAGGGTTACAAAAGCAATCTCAGAAATAACATCCCAATGTATCCCAAAGGGATGTCGAAAGTTATGTCGACCATTTTGGAATAAAGAAGTAAAGAGTGATAAATATATATATATATATATATATATATGATAGACAGATCGCACGAACAGTTCTTGATACAACGCTAGCCCATGAAACAAAGATGCAGTACAACAAAGCGTGCACCAAAATAAAAACTAGCAGTCAAGAAAGTCCACATTGAAAATACATTAGGAACAGACATGCATGTAGTGATATCTCAAACATAATGGATATAGAGCAAAGTCATTGGTCGACAGTATTTTTGTAAAAAAATAATTTTTCGTGTGGTGGGAGGAAAGCCAAAGGCAGTGCTGGGTGGATAAAGAACAATCACTGAAAACCAACAGAAGCAGAGCACTTTTGTCGTTACTTTCTTTCAGTAAATAGAAAAGGTAAGCCGAAAGAACAGGATGTGCAGCATAAGCTCTACCTGGGGAGTCATGAGAAATCTCTACAAGAAAATACCTCCAAATATTTATTTTAAAAAGGAGTGTAAATTTCAAGACCTCCAACAAACACTTAAGAAGATCAAACCTAGATAGATCATGAAGCATGTCTTTTATAGAACGTCGCTCCCATCACAGTCTGTCTGAAAGAAGCTATTTCCCTTGCCAAAACTACAGCCTCCGCCACAGTCATAACCAGGCATTCCTGGATATCTTGGTGCCATCGTCTTCTTAGTCTATCCATGCCTCTTTTACCTGGCCACATACCTTCCATCATTTTTCTCTCAAGAACGTTGTTTCTGTTGATGTTACAACAGCATTTACATTTTCTAGCTAAAATGGAATTGATAAACCAATCCTCCTCAATGTTCAACTCTTGCCGAATGTTTATATGTCTTTTCTCCGTCCAGGGTATTCTGAGGGTCTTTCTGTAACAATTTGACTTGAAGGATTCGATTCTTTGGATAGATATATATATAATTATATAATAAATCATGTATCAAAGTTACTATACTTCTCTGATTTGGCATCGTTTAGCTTCATTCGTACTCAATCTCCCACAACCAAACCATGAAAAGGGCATAAGTAGCAAAATGTAGTCCAGAGAACGGAATGCATTGTGTCGTAGTGTACAGCTTGACTGAGATATTTGCACTTTCGGTTCAATACATCCGACTACAGCAACCACTTTTTGAGTACCGTGTTAGCATTGCCTCTTTGATCCGTTCTCCTAAGCGAGTCTGCTCTGTTGCAGTCTGTTATCCAGGGTCACGAGTGGAAGTGTAAATGGATCTTGGCAGTTCTAGTTCGCTGGCCCTGACGCTAGCAGTCAGCTATGCGTCGCTGACCGCTGCAGCTCATGCGCTTCTCAGCATCTTGATCCTCTTCTCTGATTGATTGTGCATTATGCAACAAGTGATTAGATTAATAAAAAACTTCGGCGGAGCATAGGTCGCAGAAACTACTCGCAAAATCTTCCCAGCCAGCTGTTGACATCAGTACTCTCAATCGCATTTAGGAAAGCGTCAGGGATAGATAATATTTTAATTTAACTCACCGAAGCAGAAGAAAAACGTTACAAGAATTACTTTTTCAACATGTAAACAATATTTACCCACACAAAAAAGGCCAAATAGATCATATAGCATCAGTAATCTTCCCCATGCCCAAAAAGTTTAATCCGATAGATTGCAGCCAATTTCATTCGATAAACCTTAGAATGTGGCATGTGAATAAATGCTAATGAAACAAAAGTGATGGTAATAGCCAAACAAAGCCGAGGATTAAATACCAGCATGGAGAGACAGATCACGGAACAAATGCAGAGATTTTCATATTGGGCTCAAATTATTTCAGAGATTGCTCACTGCGAGTTTAAGTTGGAACCAGAGTAGCAAAAGAGACAGTCTGTTGGAAACAATTCCTAACAACATTTCATTCTAATATCATGCTTCAAAACATAATGATCATTACATCATCTGGCCCGTAGGATTGCCAGTATGTTTATGAAGGAAATCTGTTTGAAAAATGTGTAGCATGTAAATAATTGCTTCTCTTCATACACATTTATCAACTTATCTCTTCTGTTATTTCAGTTTGTTCAGTCTAAATTATCATACTGCATTCTTTTATTTTTTGCTATTATACTGGAGTTCATTTCTTTAATTATGAGTACTATCACATGATTAGTAGATTTCCCTCCTCCTCTTTGCGTTCGCCTTATTTCTCTAATCCCAAGGCGGTGTGCGTTGCACTGTGGTTTTTTATTTTGTGCCTGTCGGCCCAGTGCACCCGACTTCAACATTCATTTTATGTAAGGGTCTGCTTCCTCCTGCATTTTCGAAGGGTTTTCTTCCCCTGGGTAACGTCCGGTGCTGTGATGGGGATCGAACCCAGCACCTTCGGATTGTGAGCCGTGCCACTTAACCACTAGACCACGCCGAACCGCAGATTAGTAGATTTGATTTGTTCGAGTGTATATTGTAAGTTCTCATAACCGTTTTTTTCCCATTAGCACTCTGTTATTGAGTTTGCGCATAGCTTTTTGTAAAATTGCAACATCGAGCGGTTAAGCCTACTACTTCTTCATAATCTTTCGATAATTGTGTGTCCAATAACCTCCCACACGTTTATTCTGAATGCGTTCATGTACATTTCTCTTTCCTTGAGTATCATGATCAACTCAATATATCAAGGGTTATATCACTAATACCGGAGATCGAATTGTGCAACTCTTTTCAGATGTTCATTTCTCTGGTCTTCCTGGTTCCAATGTGTAGGCCCCCTGCTTCTAGTTTTTAGGTTACCTTTCTCAGAAAGCTTCTTTTCCACAGAATGGGGGAAGCGTTTGTCAGTATAGATCTCTTTACTCACTAGAGGTGTAGTCTCTGTCCTGCTAGTATGTCCTTAGGGGGCCAGAATGCTGTCAGCAAAAATGCATTTACTTGGTAGTCATCCCATTGCTTTAGAATGCAACGCATTTCATGGAATAGGAAACAAATAAATAACAACGCCCTGACGAGAGTAGGCAAGCGTAGACAATTTTCGACAGACATTAAAGTTAGGCATGTCAAATATTTTAGTCATATTAAAAGACACAATACTTTATTTAAAACAATACTGGATGGGAAGATTGAAGGTAGACGGACAAGAGAAGGGCACCGCTATAAGTGAAAGAGCAAAATCAAAAGATGAACTAATGTAAGTCTGACAGAATGAACCTTCAAGACAAGAGACAAAAGATATTGAAGGTCCATTGCAGCCAACCTTTGTTGCGAAGAGGGCACTTGAATTGAATTAAATAAGCAAAAAATTAATTTAAAAATGATATTTTTTATACTAAGAAAGGGGATCAAGATGCTGTGCGGCGCATGAGCTGCAGTGGTCAGCAACCCATAGCTGACTGCTAGCGTCAGGGCCAGCGAACCATAGCTGCCAAGACCCTTCTACACCTCCACCTGGTGATCTTGGATAACAGGATGCAGCAGGGTAGACTGGCTAAGGAGAAAGGATCGAAGAGGGAATGCTAACCCGTTAATAAAAAATGCTTGCTGAAGTCGGATGTGTTGGACCGAAAGGTGCAAATATCGCAGCCAAGCTGTAAACTACGACACAACGAATTCCGTTCTCTGGACTACATTCTGCTACTTAGGCCCTTTCAGGGTTTGGTAGTGGGAGATTGAGAACGAACGAAGAAGAAGAAGATACTAAGAAAGAACGTTACGTATTTTACTCATTTTAGCATAGGTCATTTGGTTTAAATAACTAATTATCTAGTATGTTAATTTTTACATTTCGCTTATTAATGGCTTAGTATACTTTTGACGTTATTAAGTGGACACCCACTTACAGATGAACCGGTTTATGTAACGATGCTTGTCCTCTTAGGCGGTAACCTCTACTGAAGCTTGTTGAAGACGATAGAATCAAACGCACGATTCCGTCATGTCATTGACACCTGCAGGTAAATGAGCAGTAATGCCACACATAGGTACTGTGCCAATTAAATCGATAGAACCATTTTCCAAATATGTACTCACATCGTGTGTAGTATCGATGTTACATATCACACATACACACATTCACAGACACATAACACTCCCACATACATACACACATTCACACACACATAACACTCCCACATACATACACACAAACACATGTATACAGTGACATAACCAGACACACACAAACACATGCATACACTGACATAATCAGACACACTGACACACACATACACTGACATAACCAGACACACACAAACACATGCATACACTGACATAATCAGACACACTGACACACACATACACTTGTATGTGTATATGAATGCAATGTATGATGGTGGACATGGTAAGTACCGTAGGCTCAACATTATTTTAGCTCGACACTCGTAATTGCATACCGTTAAACGCGTTGTGAGTTGCACTGTGGTTTTTCTTTTGCGCCTGTCGGTCGAGTGCATCCGACTTCAACATGCATTTTATATAAGGGTCTGCTTCCTCTTGCATTTTTTAAGGGTTTGCTTCCCCGGGGTAACGGCTGCTGCTGTGAGGGCGATCGAACCCAGCACTTTCGGGTTGTAAGCCGAGTCACTTAACCACTAGCCCACGCCGTCCCCACCCTGACTATGAAGGAGTAGGAGGGAAAGGTTGAAATTAGGGAAATATGTAGCTCTTTCAAGTTGTACTGGACTTAAGAAGAATGAATTTCCCTCCTAGATGGGTTTACCCGGTATGGTGCATGGCGCAAAACACCTTATTGGCAGGATCTGCTACTCTAACGGTTTGTCAGAACAATGGAGAAATCAGAGGCCAAAACTGTGATACAATTCTTGCTGTTACGGGGAAAACACCTTCAGAGATACAAAGGGAGATGGAACAAGTGTTTGAGGAATTCTGTCCTTCGTATGCTTCTGCAAAAGAACTGGTGTAGGCAGTTAAAGTGTGGCCGTTCCAATTTTGCTGATCTTCCAAGATCAGGAAGACCATCGTCAGAGTGCAGCGATGAAAATGCTGCAAGAGTGAAGAAAATCATTGACCAGGATAGGAAAATTACAATTGTAGAGATATCCAGATCAGCAAAACTGAATGAAAATACAGTTTTAGAATTTTACACAACAGACTGAACACGAGAAAAGTGTGTGCCAGCTGGGTCCCGCGTCTGCTGACATATGAACAGAAACAAACGGGGGTTGATTGCTGTGGCCAGTTGCTCAAAATGTTGCCGACTATTGTGACAGTAGATGAGACTTGGGTTCACCATTATGACCCAGAATGGAAAATGTCCAGCACTCAGTGGAAAACCCCGGACTCATCAATACATGTCAAGCCAAGAGCACAGAAATCTGCAAGAAAAGTGATGCTCAATGTTTTTTGGGATGTCAAAGGTGTCATATTGAAAGATTCCCTGTCTCACGGCAACACAGTTAATGAGCAATATTATGCAGATCTCCTTACCAAACTAAGAAAGACTGACGAGTGACCACAAAACGAGGGATAGCGTGCATTCAAATTCTGTCTTTGCTTCAAGACAACGCGCCTTCCCATAAAGCAAAAGCGTGTGCTGCAAACAGCCAACTATTTGAATATTGAAATTCTTCAACACCCACCATATTCTCCGGATTTAGCTCCAACAAACTTGTTTCTTTTCCCAAAACTTAAAACACACCTGAAAGGAAATCATTTTGACAGTGACGAAGATGTCATACTGGCTTGTGATAACTCGTTTAGTTCGAAAAATAGATTATTTTATTCTGAAGATCTTTTCAAGGTCACGCAGAGATGGCAGAAATGTATAAACTCAGTTGGTGGCTACATTTAGAAGGAATAAGCACTGTGCCAAATTTAAACTCTCTCCTCCTACTCTTTCATGATCAGGGTAAAGACTTATGACAAACCCCTTATATATATATATCTATATATATATATATATATATTTATATACACACACAAGGTAGCTTCAAAAAGTTCCCAGAATAGTTTACTAGTGTGTGAATGAAATATGTTATGGAGAATATATAATTAGAAGTTCGTAGTGGCCTTGACTAAAAGGACTGTCCAGAAGTGACCTTCACATATACTCTCGAACAGAAGTTACAGAATAGTGTTTGTGTGTTGTGCTCGTTACATCGTGGGAGTAAAAAAATGTCTTTGATAGAACAACGTACATATGTTACATTCTGTGATTTGCTTGAGAAGTCATCCTCAGAGACACACACATTGCTGAATAAAGCATATGATGTTACCGCAATGAAGAAATCGCAAGTATTTGAGTGGCACAATTATTTATTTTCCACCACGGCATTGTCTACTATCCTTTCATTCCTGAAGGCCGAACGTTAACAAGGAATTATATGTTGATATCTTCTGTCGCTTAAGAGATGCAATCAAAAGAAAACAACCAGACAAAAATGGAGAACAAATAGTTGGATTATGCTGCATGACAATGCGCCAATAGATCGATACATAATTGTGAAGCAGTGCCTCACAAATGTGATTACATTGGAAAATCCTCCATATTTTCCCGACCTGCCACCGGCTGATTTTTTCTTTTTCCAATGACTGAAATTGGCACTGTAAGGACAAGGGTGATGAGGATGTTATCACCAATGCAACAAGACAGTTGAGACAGGTGTCAATGAATGGATTCCACGAATGATTCCAGCAGCTGTATGCACGTTGGCAAAAGTGTAATTGCCGAAGGGAACTACTTTGAAGGAAATGTAGTGTAGATAATTCTACTGTAACCTATTTCTATACCATTCACTAATTCAGGGAACTGTTTGATGCTACCTCGAGAATATTTATACATATATATACTCGTATACAGACACATACATTCATAAATAACCGATAGTATTGCAGGAGATTGAAGATACAAGCTAATTAAACAATAATTATCGATCTGTTTCTAAAACATTTTGTTCTAATTCAATTGCATTAGATAATATGATAAATGACATCCAGTTGTGAACTATTATCACAGAAAATCATATATACATGAACGAGGGTTAACTCCAGACACACTATACGGTCCGCGATATTTACATCTTTCGGTCCAACACATCCGACTTCAGCAACCATTTTTTTGGTACCGGGTTAGCATTCTTTCTTCGATATATTTTTCTAAGCCAGTCTGCTCTGTTGCAGTCAGGATCACCTCGTAGAGGTGTAGAAGGGTGCTAGCTGCTCTGGTTCGCTGACAATGACGCTAAAAGTCAGCTATGGGTCGCTGATTACTGCAGCTTATGCGCTGCTCAGCATATCGATACCTTATTACATATCAATAGTAATACTATATTTTTTTTTAAATTGAGCCAATCAACAGTATATGTAAGTCTGTGTTCCATATTTCCATGTGTGTATTCCATTCATTTCAGATTGCCCATCGTTAGTTGGTAGAGGTCTCTTCTTATCAACCACCAGTGTAACGACATATACTGTTGTCTATGTTAGCTGTTCCGAGTTTGGGCACCGCACATCAGGGAACGTCAAGATAGTGACCTGTCTGGACAATGGAGTCTGGAGCCCTCGTGAACCTTCCTGTGAATGTAAGTACCTTAATGGAACGATGGATGGATGGATGATTTCATGGATGGATCGGTAGAAGTATTAATTTTAAATGCATTAATTAGCAATACAAATTGTCAGCCCCCTGTCAAGCACAGGTCAGTACCAAAACCACATTAAGTCCTTTTGTTCTGACTAATTCTTCCAGCACTCTCCACATCTTTGGAACTTTTTTCATGAATGTTCTGGTGCCCTTTGATTTTGATTGGCTTGGAGATGTAATGGGGAGTTTAAGAATAAACATCGGCGACATATTACTGATGTTATTTAGATACGCGACATATTACTGATGTCATTAATATGTGTGGCATAGTACTGATGTCATTAATATGTGTGGCATAGTACTGATGTCATTATTATGTGTAACATATTACTGATGCCATTAAGATGTGTGACCTATTACTGATGTCATTAAGGTATGTCACATATTACTGATGTCATTAAGATGTGTGACATAGTACTGATGTAATTAATATGTGTAACATATTACTGATCTATTAAGATGTATGACGTAATGCTACTGTAATTTATATTAAACTACGTGTTTCTTCCAGGACATACTATAGTTTATATCATTAATGCCATTTAACATCTAACAGAAAAACAATTAAAAACACATATAGTAAAGGGCTCAGTGATCGCACCAGGACAAACACGGAATGACGTTACGGCCGCATCTGAAATTATGTTTTGCAACTTGTTTGTTGTTTTCGTTTATTCGTACGTGTTTCTATCTACTAATGTACGGTAATAACCAATTCATGTAAGGAGGATATGTTTCCGTTTTCTACATTTGTTCTATTTGTTTAATGTATACAATTCATTGTCCAGTTGGTCTTTATCATGAGTTATAGTAAATATCCTCTTCTTCTTTACATTAATACTAACAAAGTGTAAGGCTGCCATTCTACTTGCCTTTTACAGGAAGCTCGAACCAAGGCATTTTGCATAATCTTGCAGTCGTAGTTTGCAATACACAATGTGGCTGCAAGACCAATAAACATTCCTCTTTGTGAAGTCATTTCTGAAATGTATGGAAGAGTAGTTGCCCTATTGTATCATTTCTCTTTAAATAAGAAAGCAAAAACAAAATGGCTAGATTGTGCCTAGACTTAACTCATTGTCCGTACTAGCATTCATGTCACTGTTGTCATTTATGGCAATATGGAAAGATGAAACACATATTGAATTGATAGAAGAAAAGGGATCTAGAGTATTGATAGAATGTGATCTAGAGTATTGCTAGAACGTGTTCTGGTGTGGCAGTAGAAGACGATCGTAAAAAGTGAAAGATAATGAATGTAAATGCGTAGACAATGGAGGATATTTACATGTTAAAAGTTCGAGTAAACGAGATATACAGTACTTAGACAACGAGAGATATAATGAAAGAAAGTGAGTGATTCTATAACATTTTACCAATGACCGTTCATGTGTGCACTTGATTCTTTAAGTAGCTTTCCATTAGACTAGGCACGTAGATAGGCACGCACGTAGATAGGCACACAATGCATTTATAAGAGCATACACAAACTGAATTACTTCCCATTTGCTCCAATTTAAAAGTTCAAGACATTTTAGTGGCGAAGTCAAGTTGGCGTAAGATAATCAGTTTGTAAATAGAAGTGCTCTAAAAATTATGATAATAGAACGTCTACCTGTTGTTATAGTTCTTACATGACTCAACAAATTCTTAATCCTCTTAATATGCCTCTTTGCTTAACTCCGCCGAGTATTAACTTCCTGTTAACCTATATAATTAACCGAAGAGAAAAACTATTTAGAAAAAAAATCATTTGAATTAGAATTGTATATGCACCAAAAAGGGTAGTGGTACAGTGGGTTCCGTCACACTGCAACATCCAAGGCAACGAGGAGGCAGACAGACTGGCAAAAGAAGGTGCAAGGCTACCACAAACAGATACCAGTATGACGTACGAAGAGTCAAAACGGCTTATCAAAGCCAGATACATGACCAAATGGGAAACCGAACATACTGGTTACACCAAAAACGATGCCTATTACCAGTTGAACCGAAGAGAGCAGGTCGTTGTCTTCAGACTTCGCACTGGCCACAACAGACTGAGGTACCACCTATTCAACAAATTGAAGATAGGGTGTACCGACGAATGCCCGTGCGGTACTGGTAAAATGACCACTGAACATCTGCTGCAGAACTGCCCGACATACGAGGATCAGAGAGAGCAGATGTGGCCATTGCCAGTGGAACTGCAAGACAAGCTCTATGGTAGTGGCGAGAGTCTCAGGATGACCGCCGCTTTTTTCGAGAAAATAATGGTTACTGTCTGACTGTGTACGCAGAAGAAGAAGAAGAATTGTATATGTTGTTAAATACAGTTATTTTCTGTTGCATGTATAGCTGTCTTTGATCTCTGCTGTCTCTGTTATTTCGATTCTGACTTTGTTGCATCTCGTTTGTATTGTTGTAGGCTGTCGGCGTAGTGCATATTATTTCTTGGATCGTAATTTAATGAACCCCATAGATAAACCACATGTCAGATTTGAGAAATAACTGTGTTGCCTCTCGTACACCGAACAATGCTTTGTATTTTAAGATGCGGAGCACTCGATTCTCACGAGAAAGGTACCGAACTTGATCCCCGTTTTCGACACTATCCAGTCGAGCCATTTGTACCCAGCTTACCTTCAGGCAAGAAAAAGACGAGGAGGGAAACTGTCTACCCCACCTCGCACAATGCTGAGGTCTAGTTCAGTGATGTCTCTAACACTTAATTCTCCACGTCTGTTGCACTCCGGATACATCCAGAGGTACACAATATCTCTTAGAAGATTGTGCAAGGTGTACATTTTATTGGTTTGATTGTACACACCTCTGCTTCCTCCTCTCACGTCCTCCCCTTTGCTCGCTCTTAGTTTGATTGTAAAGTTCTGCATTCTGTGTATATTGCTGATTCATATATTGCAATGTCGTTATCCACCAAGTGGTCCTAGATAGACTTCAAAATGTCACCCCCAACTGAAATCAATGTGCGTATAATGTGTGTTTGAGTAGCAGGAGTGAGCTCTTTCGCTGCTGGGAGCTCTAGGATGACCAGGGCAACTGATCCACACCAGGTTCAAGGTCTGTGCAACTGCTATACACTCACGCCTTAGCTAGTCTTTCTTTACCTTTCGAAGTAAGGATTATGTTTCTGACACAATGACTGCCATTGTCAAAGAGATCTCAGTTGTGTACGCTGTGACAGATACGGTGGGAAATATCAGAAGCAAAGGCGGAGTAGACATCAATGTACATACATTCGGGACTGCATTACCAAGGACAACAGTAATAAAGCGTACCAGCTGGTTAAAGACCTGACCAGAAAGAACATACCCAAAGTGAGAATAATACAGAAAATAACAGGGATCACCCTGACTGCAGATGACGATGTTCGGAGATGGACGGAATACTGCTCCCACTTATATAACGTACAGACCACTGGGGACTCTGGAGTGACATTAATACGTTCCACAATAAGAAGACGATAACTTCACCACTCTATGTGAAGAAGTAGAGAGGGAGGTGTAGTCTTTCAAGAACGACAAGCCGGCTGGTATAGACAACATACCATGTAAACTACTAACACATGGAGGGACTGTGGTTAAAGATATTCTCACGAAAATTTGTAACACGATTTTGGAGACCGGGGAATGGCCAACAAGTTGAACACAATCACTAATTATAGCCCTACCTAAGAAGAGTAACCTCCAAGAATGTTGAAATTACCGAACCATCAGTCATATCAGACACCCCAGCAAAGTAATGCTTAAAGTTAACTTAAATAGACTGTAATTAAGGCCAGAAAACGTAATTGCAGAAGAGCAATACGGTTTTCGGGTTGGTCGTAGCAGAATTGAACACATTTTTAATTTGCGTCCGTTCAACGAAAAATACCTTCAGCATTGTCAAAAGCTGTACCAAGTCTTTGTTGACTTTATAAAATCTTTCCACATGGTCTGGCACGAGGCCCTTTGAGCAACTGTGCAAACATATAAAATGGGGAGTCGGCTTACCTATGTCACTGAGAAACTCTACTACCAAGCTACCAGTGCAGTATTCCTTAACGAAATAACTGGAGAATGGTTCCGCACGCCAACCGGTGTACGACAAGGATGTATTCTTTCACCGACCCTGTTCAACGTTTTTCTTGAACGTATCATATCCGAAGGTCTGGAGGATCACATGCGTACTGTCAAAACAGGTTGTCGTACACTCATCAATCTCCGGTTTGCTGATGACATCACCGGGCTGGCTGGAACAGAGCTAGAACTTGCGAATCTAATCTTAAACCTTGACAATGCCGCTCGAAGGTTTGGAATGGAAATTAGTGCAGAAAAAGTAAAATCATGGTCAACTTCCCAGAAGGCCTAGCGAGTCCGAGTTCGATCAGAGGCAAACCATCGCAATTTGTTAAACAGTTTGAACACATGGGAGCACTGATGGATGCGGGCGCTTCCAGAACTGAGATTCAGGCAGAACAGTGATGACCATGTCTGCTCTGACCACACTGAAGCCGATATGAAGGGATAAAAGCATCAATCTAAAATTCAAGTTGAGTTTAATGTATGCACTTGTCACTTCCGTGTACCTTTACGCGTGCGAAACTTGGACTCTGACAGCAGTTCTAGAGTCAAGAATTTGTGCAATGGAGATGAGATATCTGCGTCGAATCCTCGGCATTTCGTATCCAGACCATGTCACGAATAAGATAGTTCAGGGCACCGTTAAGAGAGAGGTCGGCCAATAAAAAGACCGATTGGGTATGGCAAAAATATGCAAGCTCATATGGCATGGGTATGTTTCAAGATCATCTGGATTGACCAAGACGATCCTGTTAGGTACTTTTCCTGGTAGGCATAAGAAACGGAGACAGAAAAAAAAAAAAAAAGATATGAAGACACCATTAGAGAGTGGACGGGAAGGTCCATAGCTGCAACAAATATCCTGGCACAACACCGAGTGTAGTGGCGGGAACTGGTCCAACCATCTGCCGTAGTGATACACCAATGACTTTTGAGGTTACGGGACTGATGATGACGACGATGATGAGGATTTTTTTCTTTCAGATAAGCACATATATTTCGTCTTTAAAATGTGTTCATTTCATCTACTTGGTCGCCTTTCTGTCTTCTGCAATGTGTCTACTTCTTCTTTTTGTACCTGTCTAGCGCCTTACGTAAATCTACATTTGTAGCTGACGACCTACGGCAACTCTGTATCTTGCTGTTTGTGGAGTTATCCAGGTGTGCTTGTGGTTTCCGTATACCATAATTTTAGATAATGAAGTTGGGGAGAGGAGCCTAACGTCCGGTCAGGCAAAACATAGCCTATGCTAGTTAGGGTCAGGAAGAACATACTGGCCAGCCTATCTTAGTCAGGGTCAGGTGAAACATACAGATCAAGCCTCCACCTCACGTTCAAGAAGTTCTCACTGGAAGCAGGCTGTTTCATGGCAGACTGGCTGACGAAGTGGGTATTGGCATTGCCATCTCCACACGGGTGAGCTTACCGATGATTCTTGAATTGCATTACATCCAGTACAACACAGGTCCGCCTTCAGATGTACACCTTCGGATATGAGGAGAGCACATAAATACAAACATTTGTCTTGAACAATTTATTTTCAGGTTCAACGCCAGCAAAAACGATAGCTTTCCTCACACTGGAACCTCGGCAAAGCTGTGGTAAGAGTGGCATTTGTGTAGACACAGATTCTGGAAACTGTACTAGGTGTAGCATGACCAGATATAATTATCATGTTAGAAGGACACCGAGTGACTGGAAGATCTTACAATTGTACTAGGTATCAGTGTTGCACGGTGAGACGTAGCTGTAGCTATCATGTTATCGGGACACAGAGAGAGGAAGATGATAGCCTTATAATTGTACTAGCTTAAAACTAGAATATCATTGAAATAGAATAGCAATTACGTTTTGATTGGGGTCGTGATGACAGTTTGTGTTCTTTGAAGGCTATCATCACCATGTAGCATGACCTATGCAGAACGTCACTCTCATAACAGCGGATCTGTAAGATCTCCAGCCAGAACTGCCGCCTCTGTCGTTGTTACCTTAAGGACATCCGTAATGTCTTGTGTCCATCTTCTCCTCGGTCTGCCTCTGCCCCGCTTTCCAGGCACCATACGATCTAGTATCATTCTCTCCAGGTCATTATGGCGTTTGATGTTGCCAAAATAGTTTAGCTTTATAGACAAGATATTTTTACTAATAAATTTGTCTCGATATCCAGTTATTGTAGGATTTCTACATTTTTCCTTTTCGATTTCCATGGTATTAGGCACACCCCTTTGTAGCATTGTATTTCAAAAGATTAAATACTTTTCTTAAGTGTTTGTGTGTGTTGGTCCACGTTTCGCATCCGTACGTTGCCGACAGGAAAACGAAAGTTAGCCATTTTATTGGAGTTCTGCCATTAGTTTCTCATTTTATTCAACCTTTCAACCTTTGCATTGTCAAAGACATTCTACGTCTGACTTCCTTCCAGATAATCTCCATTGTTGCTATTAATTGAGCCGAGGTACTCAAAACTTGTAACCTTTTCAGCTTCCTGTTGATCTAGAAAAACTTTAGGTTTGGTCTTTGTCTTGTTTGTGCTCATTATTTTGGTTTTACTTATGTTCAGGTATAGATTTTGGTCTTCGCTGTTTTGTTTACCGACATGATCATCAGTTCCAGCTCCACTGTTCTCTTTGAGAGAATAACGGTGTCATCTGCTAATCTGAGCTCTGGTATCTCGTTCTTGCCGATTGCTATTGGCTCGAACTTGTCATACTTTCAACTTTGTCAACTTTCCATCATTTTTAGGTTCTTCATTATAGATTCAGCATATATGTTGAATAAATAAGGGGATAGTATGCATCGCTGTCTTACGCCCTTTTGAGCTTGAAACCAGTCTGACCTTTCCCCGACTATTCTGACTGCATCTTGTTGTTCCTGGTATAGTGATTCGATCAATTGAACCAAGTGCGTTGGGATACCCATGTCTCTCATTATGTTCCACAACGCTTGGTATTGTACACAGTCGAACGCTTGGTGTTGTACACAGTCGAACGCTTTCGTGTAATCTATTAAGCAAGTGTGTACGTCGACATTGCATTTTCTGCATTTTTATATAATATTTCTTATGTTGAAGATGTGATCCCTTCTGTCCCTATCTTTTCTAAAACCTGCATGGGCTTCATGGACCTCCTCGTTGAGTTTGTTTTCTACTTCCTCACGACGATCTGTAGAAGGATTTTGCTGACATGACTTATGCAAGCGATAGTTCGATAAATGGTGCATTGCTTCAAATCACCTTTATTGGAGTGAGGTGCATATACATATTTTCTCCATGCTCTTCCCCTCCTGCTTGAATAAGCTTACTGGATTAATCATCGCGTTCTGCTGATTCCCCTTTCTTCCAAAGGTGGTCGCGGAACGGACCACTTCTATACTAGGTTACACCTCTGGATCAGGTAGCAAAGGCGTTGTTAGAGCCGCCTCCGGTGTTTTCATACATTTCTTTGCAGTAGTCTTTCCATCTCTCCAGTACGTCCTTGCTTTATGTCAGTGCATAGCCATCTCTATCGTGTATGACATGCAATACCGGTTTGAATTCGCTGGTTAGAATTTTGATTTCTTTGAACTTTGAATTTCCTTCGTTTCCTTACTTTCGTAACGCTTATAGTCTGTTACACGTGTCCATTATGTGTTTTCTCTTGTCCTTCTAGTTCTCTCTTCACATTTTTCTTGTGCTGTTTCTGTATTTGTCGCTACTGCTTTCTATCCCATATTGTTTTAACTTTTGTCTTTCTTTTATGAGTCTCATGTTTTTTATGTGATTTAACTCTGATGTTTCTGCCGTTTTCTAGGTACAATGCTACTTGCAGATGATAATATTTCCTGCACGTGTTGCGAGTTCATCGGGTGTCATGTCTTCTTGCACTACCATGAGCATCGCAAACTTAATCGATATTTGAAGGCAATACACAAAATAAATATGGAAATACGTTTTATGTAGATGTTGTCTTCTTTTGATTACAGGGAAAGGACAAATGAACTATTCCCTCTATTAATCCTATACAATACTATATATATATATATATATAATATACATTTGTGTGTGTGTATATATATATATATATATATATATATATATATATATATATATTTATATGTAAACAGAGCATTGTTTTTAGAATTTTCTGTCAAACTTAAATGACTAGTACACACATAGCATGATATTTGCCCTGTGTGGATGCCATTGTGTCAAATGTCTTGAATATTCGTGAGTCTTCTGCTTCTTTGGGAATATTCATTGTGATCTTAAAATCATATTTCTCAGGATGTTTAGGAAAGAACGAGGAATGAGAAATGCTAAGTTGTAGAACGATCTGATGTGGTTTATTAACGTCTGATTGAATACATTATTGCATCATTAAATATAAATGAAAAAGCAGGGGAAGTTAAAGTATGCTTTTTTGTCATTCAGGCTTGGATACATACCCCGACCAAAGGTTAGGACATGACACTGGATGGCAGTCTTGTCTCATTTAAACCTTCACACGATTACAGTTCATAAACATCGGTATTTGGCTATTGCTTTCTATTGCTGCATGTATGTTTTTAATTATATTTCCATTAAGAATTATGACCAATACCAATAAAGATGTAAATATTGAAGACAGAATAAGAACATATAACAATAACATTCATCAATCTAGCCCACTTTAATATGAATATAAGCATGGGACCAAACGTCCTGGTGAAATGCAAGGAACAGAGAAGAACCAAACTGTTTCCTTTAGTTAATCTAATAGATTGTATGTCAATCTGTTATTACTTGTGATGAATATAAAAATTGTATCTCCATCTGTTGTGATGTGTAGTGAATCTAAAGATTGTATCTCAGTCTGTTGTGGTGTGTAGTGAATCTAAATATGGTATCTCAGTCTGTTGTGGTGTGTAGTGAATCTAAATATGGTATCTCAGTCTGTTAAGACACGTACTTACTCTAGAGATGAGGCTATATCAACCTGTTGGGACAAGTATGGAGACTAAAGATGGTATCTCAAGGGGAGGGAAGGGGGCGGCAGTATAAGGTATTGGTAAGCCATGATTCTCATGCACTTGCTGCACCGTTAACCCCCAGTAGATGGAATGAAATTTAAAGTATGTCTTCTCCAAGATGAATTACTCAATATGGCTTTCGGGTTTGATCTACCCAGAGATATCTAGTTTAAGACTGGCAGAGACTCACAGCTCGTTCATCCTTTCTGTTGTTAGTATGAACAGCGCCTGCATGAGCCAACCAGGAACGGCACTAATGCTACACTAAAAGCTACATGTTGCCCACCCACCGGTGCATTTAATCTCAATTGACTGCTTTTCTTCGGCTCCATGCCCTGCTATGACAACATTTACAGCCAATAGGATCCTTATCTAGAAACACTAAATGACGTCGTGCAACTGTTCTATTCTGCGTTTAAGATTTGACATCACTGCACTTCAGGCATATCAATAAGTGCTCACTCTAAGTAGTTAGGAAAGGGTATGCAAATTAATGGTCCCTGTTGCCCGCAGATTGAAAACACTTCTGCTCCACACTCTTGCCCGACTATCTACGCTGGATTTTTGTTTGATTTCAAAGTTCCTAAGTCTGTGAATTGCTTATTCATTGATTGCAATGTTGTAATCCAACAGGCGTTCACTTATAGACTTCATAATGTCATCCTTATCCGTCTCTAATGTATCCATTATGGATACTTGCATAGCCAAGATGTCCCATCTTTCATTGCACATAATCCCATCATGACCAGGACAGCAGATCAACACCTGCCATATGTGCAACATTAATTAACAAAGACATAGAACAAAGAGTTTAGTAAACGTTGTGACAAAGAGAAAGATCGATAGCATATGTACACAAAGAAATAGACATATGTAGGGAAATCAATGCCATGGTAGCTGCAAATACAGTCATCATCTAGACCGAGTAGCAGAGTAGCTAGATGATTTGTTTGTCGTGGGTTTAATTCTGCCTCAACACACTCTAGCCTATCGAATTGTTAATGTGTGAATGACACTTTAGAGAGACACAAATTTGAGATACAACAAAAATGTGTAACACTTCAACACCGATGCAGCGTGTTCTATAAGACCATGTTTACCTGATTATTTAAAGTATTCTACAGTCCAAAAGATGGCTGCTGTGGAAACAGATCGTGAGCAGTACTGGACGTGACATATAGGATGCTGCTTTCTCTCGTCTTTACGAATGGAAACATGCACAAATGATGATTTACCGTATCCATTACCATCGATCATATTAATGATTTGCTTTGCAAGAGAGAGCTTCCACGGACGCTCTACGTCTGTTCCTATTCTGAGTCTCCCTCTGGAGTTCAGCTAACGAGACTCCAGTTGTACTGACTTCGTCTTGCGCCATTCTTGGCCAGGTGCTCCTTAAAATCCACGCTCGTCTCTTTCTCTGTGTTTTTCCAATTGATCAGATGTTGCTCAGCCTCCCAGTTAGTCTCTTTCTCTGTTCTGTATGTTCCAATTGGTCAGGTATTCAATGGTAGTTTAATAAGGTCTGTAGTCTTGATGCGATACTTCCAATTACATGCAGTATTTCTGAGCCATATAGCAAACCGATTTGACATTCAAGTTGAACAAGCGCATCATATTGTCTATGGAGAAAACTACCAAGTTCCATATTGGACCGAGAGACTTGAAAGCTAATCTGACTTTGCTAATCCTGGTGCTTTCGTGCTGTTTTGTTACAAAATCTTTTACCAGAAATATTTCTCAGAATGAAAGACCTTTACACTTCTTTGGTTTTCTATCGAACTTCATGTGATCTGCATAGTTTGTTAGTTAACTTTATTTTCGCTGCTTGACTCAGTTTATGCGTAATTTTGTCTTTGTTGCGCCGCAGTCTGCATATCTTTCCGTTTATGTCTGTTTATGTAGCATCATATTAATTTTATCTGCTTCATCTCAAATCCGTTCAGTTGTTAATTAAATGTCAATTGTTTTCCCGTTCTACTGCAATCTGTTGCTTTTCAGAAATACTCAGTCTTCAGCCATTGATGAAGCTGGTTGGAGACAGCAGACATCACAGTCTGACTCCACTTTGAATTATAAATGTATTTGACATGTTGCCTTTTTGAACTGCTCTGAAGTTGATCTTGCAGGTTTTTTACACATGTTCGCTGGCAGTTCAGCGTGTCTTAGTATTGTCAACATCACTGTGCCCTGGTAATTTATGAAGCATGTTCAAATGAAACCAGACCAAACTGCAACAAGTGAACATACGTATGATGCGCCTAATGACGTCACCGATGATGTAAATAGCACATACAGACCGTCAAGTTTGCAGAATATAAATATCCTCAGACTCATAGTTTCTTCAGCAGACAAAATTATGTCAAAGACAACAGTGAAGAAATGTACGACTATGGCCACCATACACTACCTGCACTCTGCCATGAATATCACCTGATGGACATCCTTCAGCTGTTTGAAACCAAATCACCGCTCTATACGGATTCTGTATCACACCTGCCATGTTTTCCACGGTCTGCTGGAAAAACTGAGTCGGAGGATAATGCAATTTTGCAAACTTGACGGGTTGGTATGTGCTGTTTACGCCAGATGTGACGTCTTCATGCGCATCGTACATATGTTCACTTGTTGCAGCTTGGTCCGGTTTCATTTGAAAATGCCTCGTATATATATATGCATCAAGTGAAGATAATTCTTACAAAAGATAAGAAAAGAAAGACTAACGTCTAGTCAGGCAAAACATACTGATCAGACACGTTAGTCAGGTGCATAAAAAACATTCTGGCAAGACCATCACCTTACCTTCCACACGAGTGGGAAGATGGGAGAGGCTCGCCCTGGGGGCCACTCTTCCCTTTCTCTATCTTCTCCCCTCACTCTGTTTCATTTGACTCTGTCCTACATTCATACTCTTGCAAAACTTTCACACGCGCCCTCATGGTGAGGCCCTTCCATTGCACTTTGGTTGGGTTAGCTTCTGAGGGCGCACAAACCTAGCATATGTACATACAGATGCATACATTCATCCAAGCACTGATTTATGCGTCCTGATATCGCCCAAAGGACTAAGGTCTGGGGTGGAATGGGCGCATCTCTGCCAATAGAAACTAGTGAGGCAAACGCTTAAGAAACAAACAAACAAACAAACTTACCTTCCACGCAACCCTTCCTGGAAACGGGCTGTTTTTACGACAGCATGGCTAACAAGGCGAAGGTTCGACGTGATCCCAGTAGTAGTGAGCGACACGCAGATGAACGATATGATAACCCGCAACTTAAAGTCCGTTTTAGGGCACACAAAAGAGTAAACCTACTCATTGTGGGCATTGAAAACGACAAAAGATAAACATCAAGAGTATATAATTCTTACACCGGAAATTCATCATGTTTTGTTCTGCTCCAATGAATGTTACCTACCAAGCTTTTAGCCGTAACTGAATGTTGGTCGAGATGTCGACACTAAAACGCTAAATGTTCTCTAGCAGTGAAGGTTTCTATTGGAAGAGGAGGGTCGGGCTGTAAGAGAACCTGTAACCTGCTACTAAGGAAACATCGTCAAGAGTGAAGATCTCAGAACGAGTAACTTCAAACAGCATGAACGTGGGTTACATATAGAGAGTCAAGACTAACGTCAGACTATGAGAGTCACTGAAACCTGGTGTTAAAGAAACATCTTTACACCAGTAGATTAAAACAAAAATTACAACACTAACCATAAAAACAACAAAATTGGTTACACAATAGTTACTTCGAAAATATTAGGTTGTCTTTTTCTAAGAGAAGGACAGTGCACCATTTAGATAATGTTAGGATGTAGCAAACTATGACGGTCACTGCCGTTCATATTAGGCAGTATCTGTCTTCAGCCAGTAGCAATACACTTCTGGTATTTTACTACATACATAATTGTACCTAAAACTTTTACAACACTAAGGCTTATCCCCCACCTGGTCAGATGTTTGAGCGTATCAAGCTCGATTTGACAGGTAGTAGAAAAACATAAATATTATCAACCGTTTATGGTCATATGTCTTCGGGTTAATATTTTTGCTGTATGTTAATATTATATTTGATAAAAGATTCCATATCAATTTGTCCTTACTGTACTTCTTCACCTCGTAAACATCTGATAAGAATACGGATGTAGAAGTAGGTGGCTTGGATTTGCCTGGTGAATTATCTATCCAAATCTGTCTCTACCACTCTCTTACTCGCTAGGGTTGGAGAGGTCTACCTGTTCATTGAGTGAGCTGTCCTAAATAGATAACTCTCGCAGTAAACAATTGTTGTCTTGCAGACAAGAATGGGGCAGCCATTGATTAGGAAAACAGTCACAAACAAACACATGTTGATGACTTATGCCCTGGACCCAGATACTGTGCACAGCACAGAGCATTAATACATACATACACATGACTTTGTATTTATAGACATGCCACTGTTGGAGTCATTGTTGAGGATTCTAGATCACTATATATGAGCTCACTCACTCTCTCTCCCTGTCTCTCTCTCTCACTCTCTCTCTCTCTCTCTCTCACTCTCACTCTTTTTCTCTCTCTTAAAATGTCATGTGAGACATGTCTAAATGCATAAACATATCTTAAATATTAAACTTTTCCCCAATACTGGACAGTAACAACGTACAAAAAAAAGGCTTATCGTCTGTAACTTCAAGCGTTTCTACATTGGCCTTGTAAGTTGCAGTCAAACCAGTTGAAATATCTTATGCTATCTAAAGGTCGTGTCTGCACCGAGTGTCTCAGAACCCATGCATTATGAAGGGGACATAATAGAAGCCAGGCTGTTTGACAACTGACACAATAGAGATAACCAGTTATCAGGCTATGTTTATCCAATATTGTTAATATTACTGAACAAATGCACTCAAAGTCAGTGTCATGAAATCGTTTATTTGGACCATGAACTCTCATCCTGTTAAAAGTTGCATGTCTTAAAAACAATCCACAGTTCTTAATAAGCTGTGCAGATATCCTGTTTTAATATTTCCAAGTCTTTTTTTTTATAATCGTAGCTAACCTGTTAACAAAAAACTGCCATCGTTTCGCTTCTCCATTGAATATTAAGTATCGGTCATATCAATGATTTGGTTTATCTTTTCTCAATTTCTTCTTCTTCTTCTTCTTCATCGTACGCAGTCAGACAGCAACCATTATTTTTTCGAAAAAAGCGGCGGTCATCCTGAGGCTGTCGACACTGCCATAGAGCTTGTCTAGTGTTGCCAATGGTGATGGCCACATCTGCTCTCTCTGATCCTCGTATGTCGGGCAGTTCTGCAACAGATGCTCAGCGGTCATTTTCACGGTACCACACTGGCACTCGTCAGTGCCACCTATCTTCAATTTGTTGAATAGGTGGTACCTCAGTCTATTGTGGCCAGTGCGAAGTCTGAAGACCACGACCTGCTCTCTTCTGTTCAACTGGTAATAGGCATCGTTTTTTGTGTAGCCAGTATCTTCGGTTTCCCATTTGGTCATGTTTCTAGCTTTAATAAGCCGTTTTGACTCTTTGTATGTCATACTAGTATCTGGTTGTGGTAGTTTTGCACCTTCTTTTGCCAGTCTGTCTGCCTCCTCGTTGCCTTGGATGTTGCAGTGAGATGGAACCCACTGCACCACTACCCTTTTTGGTGCGGACTGCTGGCATAGTTGACAGAGTACTGCTCTTAAATCATTAAGTTCAGTGTTTTTCTGGCTTTTTAGTGCTGTGACTACGGCCAGAGCATCTGTAAGCAGAACTATATGGCTTTCAGTCCTTTTACCTGTCACCATTTCTTCCACTGCCGCCCTCAGTGCCTCTGCCTCCGCTCTGAAATTGCTTGTGTATTTTCCAGTAGCGAATGACAGTGTTATTTTTCTGTCATTTGGTAGGTTCAGAAATGCTCCTGCCCCTCCGTTCTGTGTTGTATTTGTGACAGAACCGTCGGTGTATGCATGGGTCCAGTCCATGCTTGGGTAGGTTTCCGTTATATAACTCAGAGTAGTGTCTCTTCTTTCTTTTTCAGTCTGGCAGTTTTTGTTTCCAATACCTGGTATATTTTCTACCACCTCTGGAAATATATGCTGCCTCCAGGTAGGTTTTCGTACAGTAGGGATGGGCTTTGGTGTTGTTTGTACGTTCATTGGGTCTCCGTGCATCTTTGCTTTGGCTATTTCTGCAAAGTTTCTCCGCTTTAGTTTCCCATTTCCGAAATTGTTTAGTCCCTGGTGCATTGGATGGTCAGTCAGTCTTCTGATTTTCTCTGATTGCTGCTGGGCTTTGCAGTCTCTTCTGTCGGTCATGGATTGCAGTTTTGTAATCTTTTCAAGTTCTACAATTGGCGTTGACTTCATGCCTCCTGTTATAACTCTCATGGCTTCGTTTTGGAGTTTGTTAATTTTATCGAAGTTCGCCTTTGCTGCTGTTGTCCATGCCGCAATGCCATACTCGAGAACTGGTCTCACTCTTCCAGTGTACAGTTTCTTTAGTATACTTTCGTCTGCTCCCCAGCTTGTGCCAGCAAGTTTCCTCATGATTGCCATTCTTTCTCTGGCTCTCATTCGGTTTCTCTCGATCTGACTTTTCCATGTCATGCGCCGATCAAAAGTGACTTCCAGGTAGTTTGGGTTGTCGTTTGACCACAGGTATTTGCCGTTTAAACTTAATTTGGTGTTTTGGGGTTTGATTGATAGCGATAATATTGTACATGTCGTTTTTTCCTCGTTTATTTTGATCAGCCATGAGTTCGCCTACTCTTCCAGCGATGTTAGGGCCTGCTGCATCCGATTTCTTGCTATGTTGAGATTCTTTTCAGAGGTCCACATAGCCAGATCGTCTGCAAACATTGAGCTATAGACTCTTCTTGGTATATTTTCTGAAATGTCATTTATATACACCAGGAAGAGTGTGGGTGACAGTACTCCCCCTTGGGGTACTCCCTGCTTTTCTCAATTTGATATCGTCTCTATCGCAGCAATATCCAACTTCTCTTGTCTGCATTGTTTGTCAAATCTACGTCGCAACAAAGCCACTCCTGGTAACAGCCATCCAATTTCTCTCTTATATATCACATCCGGAGTATGTGATACTTGTCATCCAATTTCTCTCTACAACACCGTACAACCAATCCATTTCTCAATTCTCAAGCAAATCTCATGTCTTTGGGGTAACAATCACCGAATATGTTTATTCCGCTACGTGAATATAAATTATCTTTCGTAACCGTCATGAACTGTCTTTATCTCCAGTTGTCATTCTTCTTCTTCTTCTTCTTCTTCTTCTTCTTCTTCTTCTTCTTCTTCTTCTTCTTCTTCTTCGTACGCAGTCAGACAGTAACCATTAATTTTTCGAAAAAAGTGGCGGTCATTCTGAGGCTGTCGACACTGCCATAGAGCTTGTCTTGCAGTTCCACTGGTGATGGCTACATCTGCTCTCTCTGATCCTCGTATGTCGGGCAGTTCTGCAGCAAATGTTCAGCGGTCATTTTACCGGTACCGCACGGGCATTCGTCGGTACCACCTATCTTCAATTTGTTGAATAGGTGGTACCTCAGTCTATTGTGGCCAGTGCGAAGTCTGAAGACAACGACCTGCTCTCTTCTGTTCAACTGGTAATAGGCATCGTTTTTGGTGTAATCAGTATGTTAGGTTTCCCATTTGGTCATGTATCTGGCTTTGATAAGCCGTTTTGACTCTTCGTACATCATACTAGTATCTGTTTGTGGTAGTCTTGCACCTTCTTTTGCCAGTCTGTCGGCCTCCTCGTTGCCTTGGATGTTGCAGTGTGATGGGACCCACTGTACCACTATCCTTTTTTGGTGCGGACTGCTGGCACAGTTTGCAGAGTGCTGCTCTTAAGTCATTAAGCTCAGTGTTTTTCTGGCTTTTTAGCGCTGTAACTACGGCGAGAACATCTGTAAGCAGGACTGTATGGCTTTCATTTTCACTGTGTGTCACCATTTCTTCCACTGCCGCCCTCAGTGCCTCTGCCTCCGCTCTGAAATTGCGTGTGTACTTACCAGTAGCGAATGACAGTGTTTTTTTCTGCCATTTGGTAGGTTCAGGAATGCTCCTGCCCCTCCGTTCTGTGTAGTGTTTGTTACAGAGCCGTCGGTGTATGCATGGGTCCAGTCCATGCTTGGGTAGTTTTTCGATATAAAGCTTAGGGTAGTATCTATCCTTTCTTTTTCAGTCTGGCAGTTTTTGTTTCCAATACCTGTTGTATAGTTGTCATTCAATTCAAATTCTTGTTTAGCGAAGCTGAGCAGCGCATGAGCTGCAGTGGTCAGCGACCCATAGCTTAATGCTAGCGTCAGGGCCAGCGAACCAGAGCTGCCAAGACCCTTCTACACCTCCACGTGGTGATCCTAGATAACAGGCTGCAGCAGGGCAGACTGGCTAAGGTGAAGGGATCGAAAAGGGAATGCTAACCCGGTACTCAAAACATGCTTGCTGAAGTCGGATGTTTTGGACCGAAAGGTGCAAATATCGCAGTCAAGCTGTAAACTACAACACAACGCATTCCGATCTCTGGACTACATTCTGCTACTTAAGCCCTTTCATGGTTTGGCAGCGGAAAGATTGAGAACGAAGGCAGAAGAATAAGAAGAATTCTTGTTTAGCGATAGTAAATGCGCACTGGACTTTTGTTTGGGAAGGAACAGGCATTTGAGAATGGGAATTGACAGTCCCATCTCACACCAGATGTGGCTTAGCATAATGACGTCTCTTTACACTTCATCCCTGACCAACGGTTACATCTTCTGAAAGACACCCATACGTTTGAACTAAAATAAATAGTTAAATGTTTTGGAGTATTTTCTTTTGTTTAAAAGATATCACTTTGTGTTACCAGGGCTCGAACTCAGAACAAAGAAAAATAGTTGCAAACCGAAAGACACTTTGTAGCCCTCGACTAAGAAGTGTTTGGTATAGGTCTAATTAGCTGCCCGTCTAGAACAATGTTTCTCAACCGTCAGTCCGCGGACCACTGCCGTTGGCAGAAACTTAGTGCCGGTCCACGAAAGAAGTAAATTGCTGCTGAATCCTTGTATCTATTACTGCGAGAATTCTGGTTATTTTGAAAAGCTATGTAATTTCATTGTATAACATTAGATTTAACAACTTATACAAAAATTACTATTTCAATAATGAGATTGTTTTTTTTTTCTCTGTCTGATCGAGCCACGAAAAATTCTTCTTTTCACCGTTCCTCGAGCAATTTTTTTCATATCTTCACCGATCCGCCAAAAAAATTGTTCATATTTTCACCGATCCGCGAATAATTTTTTCATATTTTCATGGAGCCGCGAAAAAGTTTTTCATATTTTCACTGGTTCTCGAATGTAGAAAGGTTGGGAATTCCTGGTCTAGAATATGCAAGGCAGAAGAAAAAGAAAACATAAGATAACCTCTGCACCTCGTGGTAGAAGAGAAGCGACTAAGTCATTAAAACAACAAAACGAATGCAAGTTGTAAAATTTCAAAGTACGTTATCGGGTTCATTTTTTTAAACAGTTTTATCTTAAACAGTATATTAATTAACATCTATCTATCCATCTATCTATCCATCTATCCATCTATCCATCCATCTATTCATCTATCCATCTACTCGTCCGCCCGCCCACCTGTCGGTCTGTCTATGTACTTTGCGCGCATTTATCAGGACAAATAATTTGCTCATACCCAATAATAAATGAAGATAAGATATGCCTGCGGCTTTCATATTACTATCAATTGACGGAAATACTGTAAAATGTGTTGTGTGTATCAACAATAAATACGAGTCTTACACAAATAACAAAGAAACAAAATAAAAGTTTGAATACATCCATTTTGTTTACATACCATTTAAGCTAGAACATTAAAGATCGTAATGAAAATAGGGGTACATGCAAAAATATAAGTTCATAAATTAATGAATTATGCAGATCATGTATAAATTCCAACGGCACGAATTTGTAAACGCAGTAACATAAAGGTAAAAGGTAAATGTAACATAGTACTAATATAGAGTTGAGCAGTTTGGTTAGATCCCACATAACAAAAACAACAACATATAATATTATAGACATAAACATAACTAAACATATTAAAAATGAAATTTGCCAGACGTAAGGAAGAATGAACATCAGTAAATTGTCATTTAATAGAGGTCCTACGGTAATCTTACGTCTAAACTGTAAGAGAAAGTGAACTCAATGTACTTTATAAGAATATCACCTCAACTCAGAACTTCCAATTTCGGGCCCAGAGATTTGGCGAACTTTGTTGGTCTGAAACCTTTCCTTTTAAAGTCAACGTTTTTCAGATCGCTATCAATTTGCTTTAGTTAAAGGATGGATCGGAATAATCTGTTGAAATTAGCTGTGTGTCTTTTCTTTCTGCAATGTGCTCGTGTCGAAAGTCAAGGTGAGTTTGTATTCTTTTTATATTCATCTAACCTCAAAATCAAATTTATTTGTTAATATTTCAGAAACATTTTTTGTTATGCGTTCAATGTTTTTCCACATGGTTTGCGCGTTGTCCTCTGTTTCGCGCCTAATGACTTAGTGTTCGATTTCGGCAAATATTTTTGTAATAGGTATATTTCAGACAGGGGCACTACTTTACTATTTCAGGAATGATAATCTAGAAAGTTTGTATTGTGTGCCGTGTCACTAACCCCTGCACTATTCCCCACCATCTTACCCCTAAGCTTACAACACGAGAATGGCGATTCAAATAGTTACTGCATCTCTTTGAGACCTCAATACTCTTTGAGAGTACCATACAAGGTATCGATTATATCTGAGGGTGATATATGAGGTACCGATTATCTCTGAGAGTGATATGTAAGGAACCGATTATCTCTTGTTATTGTGTCGAACTCTCAATCCATGCTTCATAAGCCTTAATAAGATTAGCTACAGTACGAGTGGAAATGGGACATAAAGGTCCCACATTTCAGGGACATGTGAGTTCACTGACATAACAATTTCGGATTTGTATAATGAATAACTGAAATACTAGATTTCAGAGCATCTGTAGTGGGGACATTATATATGGTGAGGGGGAAAATAGATACAGTTGATTGGATATTGCATTTGACTGACGCAGCCATTAAATATTGGCGAGTGAGATATTATATATTGGCTAGGGGGGCATTAGACATGAGTTATGGGAACACTGTATATAGTTGACTGGGACATTAGATATGGGTGAGAAGGAAATTAGATATGGTTGACTGGGACATTAGATATGGGTGAGAAGGACATTAGGGGAGGGGGCGGTGGTGAAGGGTTTGTAACAAAGTACGACTTTGGTACTGGGGAAATTAAATTATTTTGCATGGAGAGGTTAAGTTACAACTAGCGGTAAGAAAGACATATTTCACTGAGAAAGCTTGAACGTGACACTATTTAATGCCCAACAAGTTGATGACAATTGTTTCACAGTTACATAATCAACACTGGGTTGAAAAATCAGTTAAACCACATTAATAAAAGACTACAGCTCCAGGACTTGTTTTCTGATTGGTAGACCGTTGGGACATGCAGGGCATTGCGAGGTCTAGCGACACTTGAACTCGTGTCGTTCAATCAAATATGACATTTAAAATTCTCAAAAGTGTAACGCTATTTTCACTTGCATTTTATCGGTAGCTGGTCCCACAATACTTGAACTCAACAGTATTGAATGTAGACACGAGAACACTAAAGAAAAGGAAATCTCCCGGAAAAGACGGGATAACAAACGAAATGCTGATGGGGCTGGGCCAAACAGCGAAGAGGAAACTGCTATGGGTCCTGAACCAAAGCTGGAAAAGGGAAATTGTACCACAGGCATGGAAAGACGCAATACTGGTACCAGTACCAAAAACAGGAAAGGACAAAACAGATCCAAATGGATACAGGCCCATAAGCCTACTGAGCTGTGTCGGCAAGCTGATGGAACGGATGATAAACACCAGACTGATGTGGCATCTGGAAGAAAAACGAATACTAATTCCACAGCAAGCCGGCTTTAGACAGCACAGATCCACTGAGGACCAGGTCATCCTCATAGCCCAGGAGATAGAAGATGCCTACCAGGCACAGAAACACACAGTAGCTGTTTGGGTGGATCTGGAAAAGGCATTTGACAAAGTCTGGAAAGATGTACTTAGAGTCAAGCTAAGAAGAAGTGATGTCTGTGGGAAGATGTACAAGTGGATAAACCACTACCTCAAACAAAGAACGACCAGAGTCCAAGTACAAGGGCAGATGAGCAAAAAGGTGACACTCGAGCAGGGAGTACCCCAAGGGGGAGTACTGTCACCCACACTCCTCCTGGTATATATAAACGATATTACAGAGAATATACCAAGAAGAGTCCATAGCTCAATGTTTGCAGACGATCTGGCTATGTGGACCTCTGAAAAGAATCTCACCATAGCAAGAAATCGGATGCAGACGGCCCTAACATCGCTCGAAGAGTGGGCGAACTCATGGCTGGTCAAAATAAACGAGGAGAAAACCACATGCACAATGTTCTCGCTCTCATTAAAACCCCAAAGTACCAAATTAAGTCTAAATGGCAAATTCCTGCAGCCAAACGACAACCCAACCTATCTGGGAGTCACATTTGATCGGCGCATGACATGGAAAAGTCAGATTGAGAGAAACCGAATGAAAGCCAGAGAAAGAATGGCAATCATGAGGAAACTTGCTGGCACTAGCTGGGGAGCAGACGAAGGCATACTAAAGAAACTGTACACTGGAAGAGTGAGACCAGTTCTGGAGTATAGCATTGCGGCATGGACAACAGCAGCGAAGGCGAACTACGATAAAGTTAACAAACTTCAAAACCAAGCCATGAGAATTATAACAGGTGGCATGAAGTCAACGCCAATTGTAGAACTTGAAAAGATTACAAAACTGCAATCCATGACCGATAGAAGAGACTGCAGAGCCCAGCTGCAGTCAGAGAAACTCCGAAGACTGACCGACCATCCAATGCACCAGAGACTAAACAATTTGGGAAATGGGAAACTAAAACGGAGAAACTTTGCAGAAATAGCCAAAGCAAAGATGCACGAAGATCCCATAAACGCACTAACAACACCAAAACCCATCACTACTGTACGAAAACCTACCTGGAGGCAGGATATATTTCCAGAGGTGGTAGAAAATATACCAGGTATTGCAAACAAAAACTGCCAGACTGAAAAAGAAAGGATAGATACTACCCTAAGCTTCATAACGAAAAGCTACCCAAGCATGGACTGGACCCATGCATACACCGACGGTTCTGTAACAAACACTACACAGAACGGAGGGGCAGGAGCATTCCTGAACCTACCAAATGGCAGACAAATAACACTGTCATTCGTTACTGGTAAGTACACAAGCAATTTCAGAGCGGAGGCAGAGGCACTGAGGGCGGCAGTGGAAGAAATGGTGACACACAGTGAAAATGAGAGCCATATAGTCCTGCTGACAGATGCTCTCGCCGTAGTCACAGCGCTAAAAAGCCAGAAAAACACTGAGCTTAATGACTTAAGAGCAGCACTCTGCAAACTGTGCCAGCAGTCCGCACCAAAAAGGGTAGTGGTACAGTGGGTCCCATCACACTGCAACATCCAAGGCAACGAGGAGGCAGACAGACTGGCAAAAGAAGGTGCAAGACTACCACAAACAGATATCAGTATGACGTACGAAGAGTCAAAACGGCTTATCAAAGCCAGATACATGACCAAATGGGAAACTGAACATACTGGTTACACCAAAAACGATGCCTATTACCAGTTGAACCGAAGAGAGCAGGTCGTTGTCTTCAGACTTCGCACTGGCCACAATAGACTGAGGTACCACCTATTCAACAAATTGAAGATAGGGTGTACCGACGAATGCCCGTGCGGTACTGGTAAAATGACCGCTGAACATCTGCTGCAGAACTGCCCGACATACGAGGATCAGAGAGAGCAGATGTGGCCATCACCAGTGGAACTGCAAGACAAGCTCTATGGCAGTGGCGACAGCCTCAGGATGACCGCCGCTTTTTTCGAAAAAATAATGGTTACTGTCTGACTGCGTACGCAGAAGAAGAAGAAGAAGAATGTAGACACGGGATCAAGATGCTGAGCAGCGCACGAGCTGCAGTGATCAGCGACCCATAGCTGACTGCTAGCGTCAGGGCCAGCGAACCATAGCTGCCAAGACCCTTCTACACATCCACGCGGTGATCCTGGATAACAGGCTGCAGCAGGGCAGACTGGCTAAGGAGAAGGGATCGAAGAGGGAATGCTAACCCGATACTCAAAAAATACTTGCTGAAGTCGGATGTGTTGAATCGAAAGGTGCAAATATCGCAGCCAAGCTGTAAACTACGGCACAACGCATTCCGTTCTCTGGACTACATTCTGCTACTTACCCTTTCAGGGTTTGGTAGTGGGAGATTTAGAACGAACGAAGAAGAAGAAGAAGAATGTAGACACAACTGAAACGGTGATATCCATGCCGATCAAGACACTCAGTTTGTGAAGTAATTAGCACATTACACCCTAACAAGTTAAATACATTTTGTTCGGTACGCGTAACTTGGACGAGGACGTCCAAGGAAGAGATGGGTGGACAACATCACTGAGTGGTCAGGCCTTCGTCCATGTGAGATACGTCAGGCGGCGACAGACAGAGAGAGCTGGCGTGGGATTTTCATGTCTTCATGTGTGCCCCAACGACCTGATGGGTTACGGGATGAACTGAACTGAACCCTAACAAGTTAAATACATTTTGTTCGGTACGCGTAACTTCAATGCGACTCTCTGCTCTTCGGAATATATTTCCGATTTGAGTGTTTAGTTTTGTTAAGGATATAAGGAACACTGAGGCTCAACTTACATGTCATTACACTCATAAAGCAGGATTGTGGTTGGGCATGCTTAGACGTTCTGTAAAATACAGTGTTTCATAAGCGAATGCAATACAAAGACAACTAGTACATTTGTTGAGGTTTATTTCAGGTAGTCCATTATACTATTGTTGGTGTTGGTATTTTTGAATGCCCACAATAAACAAGAATACTCTTTTGTGCGCTCTGAAAAAGGGTGTTGAGTGTAGTAGCTTTCATCACATTTCGGTGGTTGTGCTACGCTTGGCTTCATCTCCGTGTTGCTCACTAATACAAGAATCCCTTGGATCCCTCATCTCGATCCCTCACGTTGTTAGCCAGGCTGCCACGAAAACTGCACGTTTTCACAGAAGCATTATAGAAGTGAGGTGGGGATCTTGATCAGCATATTTTACCATACTCCGACTAACATGTCCGATCAGAATGTTATACCTGACCAGACGTTAGTCTCTTCTCCCGTGCCAAATTAATAATGACATGTCTTCTACGGGCAGATGGTAACTGACGTACTGAAGATGTTATTTTTGTTAAATCAATAGCTTAACTGATTCAGCCAATAAACTAATTATAAACTCCTAAGTTTGAATTTGATGTTTTCACGTTAGATGTCTGTGTAGGCTGCTCAGGAGTTGGTGGCAGGACAAAGTGCTCAACTCTGCAATTATTAGCATGACTAGTATGTTAAGCATTAATATATATCTGTAAATATCTTTGATAAGATGATCGGGCATGTTGATCGCATGCCAGATGAACACATCCACAAGCAGCTGTTATATGATGGGCTCACAACAAGCAGATTATCAACAGAAATGGGTTAGATTGGGGGGGGGGTGGTGAGGGAGGGGGTAGGAGAAACTCTACATTGACTCATTAAAAGTGTCTCTGAAAAGCTTCAACATTGATGGCACCTACTTCGAGATGCTTCCATAAATCCGTGCCACCTGGTATGCTAGTAACACCCAAGGTGCTCAGATCGCAGAAGAAATCACACTGTCGCGGAGGCTCAGTGGAAGCGTACTGTCCGGAAAAGTAAAACGCAAGACGACTCCATAATCGGCTCTCCAGGCATATGAGAACACATTTCGCAGCACAATGCTATGGGCAACTATTTGTATTATTATTATAATTATAATTATTATTATTATATTATTAGCCTTAATTCCTCTTGTCAAAATAGTTGTTGTTGTTTAATGCCCACAATGAGTAAGCTTAGCACTTTTGTGCGCCCTGAAAATGACGTTGTGGCGGGTTGTAGTAGCTTTCCTCACATTCTGAGCATGCCGATGAAAGTGGACGGCGGTCCTCTACGCGATTGTGCTATGCTTGGCTTCATCTGGGTGTCGCTCACTACTACGGGTCCACATCGATCCACATCTTGTCAGCCAGACTGCTTTGAAAACAAAACAGCCTGTTTCAATGGAAATCTACATGGAAGAGAGATTATGGTCTGTTCAGTGTTTTGTGTCTGATCCTAATTCGACATCTTGGTCAGTATATTGTGCCTGACTTAACCTAGCTTTTTAGTTCCTTTGCCAAAATAGTAAAACATAATTTAATTGTAAACAGCTTGAAAAAAACAAATAAAAACATAATTAAGGTCAGAAAAAATTAAAATGAATTGCATCCCATTTAGAAGTTTGTATTTTAGGTATTAGAAATATATGTATGATTATGGTAAAACATACACATTACCTGTATATCTGTTCAAATGTCAGCGATTATATTTAGGACATGATAAACATACGTAGAGCAACGCCGTGTAAACATACGACATTGCAAACGTGCCAACAACAGATACAGTTTATGTTGCAGTTTATGTTCGTGTGTTTTATTTGACTGAGAATCTGTTCTTTAGCTACGTAGCACATAATCCAAGTCCGGAAGACCACAAAAAAGGATTTCCAATGATATACCAACGGGTCATGTAGTAATAGGCATGGGATATGGACACTGACTGGATTTTGTGACTGAAGCACTTTTGATGGTCTGACGAAGCAATTCTTGGCCAATAGCTGGTATGAAGTAACACACTAAAGAATCACATGTGACCTTTAGTCTTTCTAGTCTATATGCTTAACTAAGAACCTATGTGACCTTCAGTTTTTCTAGTCTATAAGCTTAACTAAGATGGCATGTGACCTTTTGTATTTCTAGTCTATATGCTTAACTAAGAATATATGTAACCTTCAGTATTTCTAGTTTATAAGCTCAACTAAGAGGGCATGTGACCTTTAGTCTTTCTAGTCTATATGCTTAACTAAGAACATATGTGACCTTCAGTTTTTCTAGTCTATAAGCTTAACTAAGATGTCATGTGACCTTTAGTCTTTCTAGTCTATATGCTTAAATACTGCGCCGCAAGATTTCAATTGAGAATGCGCGTGCGGTTTTTATTTGAGAAAATAAATAATGATTCCCAATTTATCGGATGAAACTAGGCTGCAAAAACGTACATGTAAGTTAATGTATCAATTTACGATATATATACACACAATCACACGGGAGCATATGATTGATTGATTAAGTAAGTTTACCCTTTTGTGCACTCTGAAAAGGGCGTTAAGTGACGGGTTTTTATAAATTTCCTTACATCCTTCAGGCGGTTGTGATATGCTTTGCTTAATCTGCGCAACTCTCACTACTACGGGGATCACGTTGATCAACAACTCGTCCGCCAAATTGCCTTGAAATCAGCACGTTTCCAGGGAACACTTTATAGAAGAAAAATAGTGGGACTGGTTAGTTTATTGGGCTTGACCCCGAATAGACGTTATGGTGTATGTTGTGGCTGACGACACTGTGAATCTCAGTTTCCGCCATATATCTAAACATACTGATTGGACATGCTAGCTAGGGTCAGGCTAAATGTACTGGTTAAGATCCTTCTCTGAACTACCTAGCAATTCTTTATGGAAACGGAATGTTTTTATGGCACCCTGGCTAACGACGTGGGGCAATGTAAGTGATTCCACGGAGTAGTGAGCGACAGGTAGATACCGCCATGCATATCACATCAGCTTGGAGGACCCCGGTCCACCTTCATTAGCACGCTCGTGATGTGAGAAACGCTGCTGCAGCCCAACATTTAAACTTTTTTTATATCGCACAAAAGCAGACTTACTCATTGTGGTTATTCAACATCATATGTAAATATATATATTTTACTGAAACACACGTTAATAAAGGAGTACTACTACATTGTGAGATTGCCGGGACCATTGTGGTTTGATGGAGTGTATAATTGTCCAAAATGGCTTCTCCTATCTTTAATTACCATTGTGCCTCATTGTGAACAGTCAGCAAGATTTAGGTCGGACTTTTCGGTGGCCAACGTGTTAGAGGTTTTATGTTAACAAAATTGAAGAGTTTCTCGAGCGCGATGAGGTCATACACCATTTTGTTGAAAGATAAGCAAGTTTGAAAATGCTCCAATCTCTGAAAGAAGATATTACTTTAGCAAAACATCCGAAAGACGGAAATCGAGAAAACCAGCAAGGCACCGAGCTGCGCTGAACTTTGCCGTGAAAGACAAGTTTGTTTAATCCACCGAGGAGTTCGTATACTAGAACAGCATTCAACCCTCCGACAGAATTCACTGGCGCGAACTCATTTCCAACAGTGAGGAAGTTCGGGGATTCAACTATTAGGCTTTGCCTCAACGATAGATCGTTGTCACCTCTCCATTTTCGGCCAAGGGCCCGCCTCACCCAAGAATTCTTCGCCCACGAGATTTGCAAGAGAAGCAACCTTTCTCCGTCAATGACTTGTTTGCAAGTTCTGATTTTAGCGTGTAAGAGATCATAGCGATTACACCGCGGGGTAGCAGCAGTGAAACACATGTCATTGGTAATTACATGAAATTTACCAATTTCGTTGAATATCTGTTCTACAGCATTCGTGATCCCTGCAGGTTGGCCACTTTGTTTGCTTCCATTAGTAAAATTGCTCTCCAATTGTTTTTAATATTTCAGTTTCAGATCATTCTTGATGCTATCTCAAATCGACGGATGTGAAATCTGAAAATTTCTTGACATTTCCCATTATATACAATGTGCTTGAGGTTGACCTGTTGACAGAACACCAACTGTTTGGACGTCAACAATGCTCTGACCAATGCGTATACTCTCTGTCTTTTACTCATAAACACTTGTACATCATGTTGTATTGTGCAAAGGGTTTTGAAATATGTTATTACATTATTAAGATTTTTAAGTAAATTAATAATCTTAGGCTTAGTCTTAGTCGACTTGTAATTCTACAGAGGCCTCTGTGCAGGTACCAGCTCTGGCGTGAGCTGGTTGTAGCCATGAGGTTTCATGTTAAGCGGGCTAGGTTCGAGCAGCTTATTACTCCGCTGCGTTAGGACAAGTGCCGAGGAAAGTGGTTAACCGATGTGCGAGTCCATCTTAATAAACTCAAACACTGGAGCAAAGTAGATCCTCGGCGTGTAATACGACATCTATACTGCTCTGAACAAACCACATAATAATAGATAAAACAGACGCCTGACGTACAATAATTATGATTCACCTGGTACAGTTGCCCCGATCAAATTGGTCATACATTTCAGTAGATCATGATTAATGCTGGTCCTTAAGTAGATCTACAAAAATGTGCGTAGTCAATAATGTTGTACATGAACAGACTCTGATAGTCAGGTTAAGGTTATTCATTGAATACCACTGGAGGCCGACGCACAGTGTCGTTGTGGAAACACATTTGAGGAGTTGAAGATTTATGTTGTCTTGAATACTAAAATGTGTATTAACTTAGTTCACTATTTTGATGTGTGTTGTTGTTCTTACTTGAATAACTAATTGATAATGAATTTATTTAAGTCGAACGTAGACAAGTATGTTACAGTCAGGCGTAACTCTGCGTTTTAACCTGCCATGTATTTAAGGCATTATTGGTATTGGGTTTTACTGCATTTTATATTATAAGTATGATGGATATTCTATGTCTCTTGCAGCTTGCATTCAGGGGCAGCTTGATGTTCTGTTTGTCTTGGATTCGTCATCCAGTGTCAGCTCAGGTGATTTTACAAGTGCATTGGGATTTGCCGCCAACCTGGCGGAGAATTTTGCTATAGGTGCTGGTGGCTTTCAGTTTGGTGCAGTGACATTTGCAGACAATCCCAATAACCTGTACAACTTAAATACGTACACAGATTACAACGAACTTAAGAAAGTATGTAACTTTTATAAAAAGATCAAATTTCTAAAATACATTTGTTTTAATTAATACTTGTAAAAATTACTATAATATAACCCTGTTAAAATTGATTTCATTTTGTCATAATTCACAATCTTAAAAGCTGTTTCCAGTTACATTGTTAAGCATCTAATTACATGCAATTTTCTTGTTACTTTTATTGGCATAAATGTTTCTGTAGTGCTTTTCTTAATAGTGTCACCAAAGCAACGTCAATGCATTTTTTGGAATGATCGTACTGCTCTAAAACCTCACTATCCCTCTACATAAACTATGCATATTGTTGCTCTCATTTTATGTGTAATGTCTTCATTTGTGTGTGCCCAAGAAACAGACTAGGGAAACGTCAAAATAATTGCCTTATAGTAAACTATACAGAGTATTTTGTTTAATAGGTTACTTTTCATAAACATGATTGAAAATTTCAATTTTATATTCTCAAAAATGGTCTTGTGGATTTTTTAGAACCATGCCCACTAACATGACAAGTTTGCATGCGTGTGTCCGCCCTTATAAGTTATGTACACATTTACTAATGTTTGTTTTCTGTTATTTTCCTGCAACGGGGACATTTTGTTAGAGTATATTTTACCAATATAATAATAATAATGTAGTGCACATGTACCAGTATCAATACAAAATACGTAATGTGTAAAAGCATCTACTAAGTATGAACTAAAGAGAATTGTGCTTTGGGTTAACAAAACAGTCGTTGAAAACAAACATGTGTAGATAAACTACAGTTGCAAGTACGCACACGGTCAAGATGCACCGGAGTGTTGACAATATACTACATTGAGAGAGAGAGAGAGAGAGAGAGAGAGAGAGAGTGAGAGAGAGTGTGAGAGAGAGAAAGAATGAAAGAGACAGAGAAAGGAAGAGAGAGAAAAAGAAAGACAGAGAGAGAGAAAGAAATAAAGAAAGAGAGAAAGAAAGAAATAAAGAGAAAGACAGGTAGCGAAAGAAAGAAAGAAAGAGAGAGAAAGAAAGAAAGAGAGAAAGAAATATATATATATATATATATATATAGAGAGAGAGAGAGAGAGAAAGAGTACAAGGAGGAAACAATTTTTGAAATGTCTGAAAATATCAAACTGCTGACATTTGGTCTGAACGATGAACATTTATCCGATTTTATGGCCGTGTTTTTAATGTGAAGTGGCCCTTTAACATTGTCTTTGTTTACTATCACAAGCCCATGGGATGGAAAACTAACTTCTGGTCAGGCAAAACTACTGTCCAAGACCATCACCTTGGCTTCCTCGCAGCCCTTTCTGTAAACGGGCTGTTTTCATGGCAGCCTGGCTAACAACGTGAGGGATCGACGTAAGCCACATAGTAGTGAGCGACACGCAGATGAAGCCAAGCATATCACGGCTGCCTGCAGGACCCTGGTTCATCTCCATCAACACGCTCGGGATGTAAGGAAAGTTACGACAACCCGCCTTTTAACGTCATTTTAATGGCGCTCAAAATAGGAATCCTACTAATTGTGGGAATTCAATAATAAAAACAACATCACAAGAGTTAATGCGAGGTATTTTTAATTGTTTTATATATTTATTTTTTTACTGTTTTCCTACATAGACAAGCACAGTTTTTAAACATTTCTTTAATTACAAGTATTCGTTCACTGGCGCACTATATAGACTGCGATCTATTTTAATCTGCTGGTTTGTGTACTTTATGGTTAGTATTTACAGTATATTATAAAAGACAGTGGACTGGCTAGATAGTTGAGTTAAATTGAGTTTTTAGAAAAACTCATAAATGTAGAAGAAGTTTTGCTCTACATATGACCTACTAAAGCCATTTGTTCTGAATGGGAAATTCAGAGCAAGAGCTTTGACAGACAATCGTGGAAACAGCAGGAAAAGCGTTTTACTTGCTATGGAATACAGAAACAGACAATGAAGTGGGTTGTAATAAATGTTTAAACAGAGTGAAGCCGAGAAATTTTGACCTCTAATTAAATTTGTTGTTGTAACTCAGCCGAAATTGACCGGATGATTATGAAACAAACTGGTCCTAAGGGGAAGTATGTTTGTACGCAGAGCCATTCATAAGGCAACATTTGTATCCCCAGACGTGGAGATGTGGCCTCAGCCCACGTTTTAGTGATTGCGAAGGTGAACCAGAACGATGGAAGTCAGCAGGCCACGGTACAGCGTACAATACCTGAATACGCTAAGAAAAACGAGTTCCGTATAACACTCAGGGCTACCATCAAGCACTGGAGCAGCTAGATGAAGGGGCAAGCATTGAGCAAAAATTGAAACAAATACAAAGTGTATGGAAAACTGCATGAGAGGAAGTGCTAGCAATGAAGAAACGACAGAATAAAGAATGGATAATTGTAGAAACAATAACTAAGATCGAGAAGAGGCGAAATAAGAAAATAGCCTTACTAAATATTAAAACGAGAGCCACAAAAAGCACATCACAGAAAGAATATGTAGAGAGCAAAAAAGGGGTTAAAAACAGCATCAAGGTGAATAAAAGACGAAATATTGATGGTCTGGCTTGGGTAGCGGAAGAGGCTGCAGGAAAGTGCAATATGAAATATCTATATGAGGCTACGAAGAAACTATCAGGAACGTTTCAACAACAAGGTAGACCAATTAAACATAAACTTTGGTAAAAGATAACTGACCTTGAAGAACAGAAGAAAAGTTGGTTAGAATACTTTGAAGAGCTTATGAACAGACCAGCACCAGATAACCCGCCAGATATCACATTAGCATAGGAAATTATCAACTGTGATAATTCAAGTAAAGAAGAGATTAGAAGGACAATAGAGTTTCTAAGGAATGGGAAAGCAGCACGACCTGTTTGGATAACACCGGAAACAATAAACGCAGATGTTGAAACGTCTACTAACATGCTCCAGAACTTGATAGACTCCATCTGGGAACAAGAAAGCTCACCAAAAGATTGGAGAGAGGGCTACCTGTTAATATTGCCTAAGAAGGGAAATTAACAGGAATGCAAATAGCAAAGAGGAGTACTGTTATTATCAGTGCCGGGAAAGGTGTTAAATAGAGTAAAACTAGAAAAATTGAAAAAGCCAGTGGATAACAAGATAAGTGATGAGCAGGTAGGTTTCAGACAGAATAGATCATGCATTGACCAGATAGCTACATTGCGGATAATTGTCGAGCAATCATTGGAATGAATTTCGAGTTTGTACATCAATGTCGTTGATTATGAAAAGGCTTTCGACAGTTTGGACATAGATGTACTCTGGAAACTACTGAGACACTATGGAATTCCTTCAAAGCTCACAAACATAATTAGACAGACGTATGAAAGTATGCAATGTAGAGTTATACACGAAGGACAACTCACAGAGCCATTCAAAATTAAATCAGGGGTACGACAGCGTTGCCTACTGTTGTATTTCCTATTCATCCTGGCAGTAGACTGTTTATGAAAGTAACAAGAAATGAGAGCAATGGAATGCAGTAGACCTTGAATAAATAGCTGGAGGACCTCGATTTTGCGGATAATATAGCCTTTGTATTCCACAGCAAAGCAAAATGCAAAGGAAACTGGATAGACTGGATTATACACATCAGTTCTTCCACGAGGAAAAGACAAAAAGGACTAAGGTAAATGCAGCAAACACAGAACCGATTCGGCTGAGAGGAACGACACTGGAAGAGGTAGATGTATATACATACCTAGGAAGTATCATCAACAAGAAAGGAGGAACAGGCGAGGATATAAAAAACAAGGATTCAAAAAGCAAGAGTTGTATTCGTGTTGAAACTCATATGGAACTCCAGGGAAATAAGAAGGAAGACAAAAATAAGGATTTTAAATTCAAATGTGAAGCCAGTCCTGCTGTATGGAGCGGAAACCTGGAGGATGACCAAAGGCAATGACAGGAGACTGCAGGGTTGTGTCAACAGATGCCTAAGAAAGATATTTGATATAAAATGGTTTGACGAAGTTACAAACGACAGACTGCGGGAGAGAGCTGGACACGGTACATTGAAATGGGAGATCTTAGGAATAGAGTGGAGATGGATTGGTCATACATTAAGAAAACCCCAGGCCAGTATCACCAGGCAATCGCTTTCATGAACCTCCAGGGAAGGAGAGACATAGGCAGACTAAGAAATACATGGAGACAAGATCTGGAGGCGGAAATAAAGAAAACTGGAAAAAGCTGGATGGAAGTTAAAAATATTGCACAGGACATAGCTTCTTGGCGAGGGTTAGTTGATCGCCCATGCACCCATGGGTGATAGAATGCCAAAGTTAGAGAGTATCATACTTGGTGGCAATGGTGAGAAAATGTTAACCTATATATTGATTTTCTTATTTGTGTTTAAAATATCCTTCGCTAGTTGCAGATTTCGTGCAAAGTCGTGTTGGCCCTGCTTTCTCCCTTTCGCACGCGTCAAATTTACGTTGTGTTTGCTCATTCCTTGCCTTCTTTATCCGTTCCTACAGTGTCAATTTTTTTCGTTCAGTTTTCTCTCTCACAAAACGTCAAAAATCTCAAAGTCTATGTGGTTATAATTTGTATTATTTTGTGGCCACAAATTTGGTTTGATTAATTCAGGATTCTGTTGATTGCGTAAAGGAACTGTTTTCTTAATCCGATGTAGTCTTACTGTAAGATGACCCATTCTGACATATTCTTGGTGTCAGGGATACATCGCCTGATCAGCTGTTCTTTGTGGTAGTAATTGCTTTCTATCGTGATACTCGTTTGAACAGAATAAATTCCAGAATAACAAAGTAATGAGACAATAACATAAAGGATTATTGATTTGTTGAACTTTGGATTTGATTCCAACAAACGATTCGCATGTATTTTTCTTTTTCTGACATATCGCTTTCATTTATATGTAATAGAACATACTGCATTGGTGTCTTATTTTTATACATACTATTTTAGATTTCCTGCCATTAGAAATAAAAGGAAAAGGGAATAGAAAATACATATTTTGTGTCACTGTTTGACAATCAGTGAAATGTAGTATATGAAACGTATTAAAAAATACTCAAATATGTAACAAAGGGGATTCCTATAACACTTACACCGCACTATCTTATGCTGCATGTAAAAGTATGGGAAATAAATGTTTACTACATTTTAATAAATCTCATTCTGACCTCTGGGGTTCGCTTTTTTATTCTCGCTTTGTGGAGAACAGAAATCAATTCTCCATCTATTAGGCTTCTGATCTGTATGAATGACATGATGAGCAACCATATGAGTTGGAGAATCATCTATACACAGATTCTCTTACAATATGGACCATGTGGTGTTAGACCTGTTTTTGTTTGTGTCACACATATAGTTCTCCTCATAAGCCGCTCGGTCAATAAATAGAGAAGACGTCATTCACTGATTTTGATAATGCACAAATCACAGACTAGGATGTAATGACATCTGCATTGTCATGCATGTCTAAAGTATAATTATAAATAGCACGTTGACACATTTTATTGTCACATTCCTTATTTGACTTTATCCATCTGGCTTCCCTTGTCACATTCTTTACTCGACTTTATCCAACTGGCTTCCCTTGTAACATTCTTTATTTGACTTTATCCAACTTGTAACATGCGGCTGCAATTGATGCTCTTCAACAATGTTCCTAGATTTCATCAGATTTCCCAATTAGACTCCAGCTGTCATGACCTCTTTCCCCGTTATTTGAAATGTGTTCGGGATCAAGATGCTGCAGTGATCAGCGACCCATAGCTGACTGCTAGCGTCAGGGTCAGCGAACCATAGCTGCCAAGACCCTTCTACACCTCCACTCGGTGATCCTGGATAACAGGCTGCAGCAGGGCAAACTGGCTAAGGAGAAGGGATCGAAGAGGCAATGCTAACCCGGTACTCAAAAAATGTTTGCTGAAGTCGGATGTGTTGGACCGAAAGGTAAATATTGCAGCCAAGCTGTAAACTACGACACAACGCATTCCGTTCTCTGGACTACATTCTGCTACTTAAGCCCTTTCAGGGTTTGGTAGTGGGAGATTGAGAACGAACGAAGAAGAAGAAGAAGAAATGTGTTCTTACTATTCGTATCGGATAAATAAATTTCATTCCAGTGGTTATTTAATGAGAATTTATTCTCTACATACTTACGATGTTTTGAAGTCATTTAATGTAACCTATTTTACTTTAGGGTTGAGCAGCATAATTTATATTCCAGATCCACATTAGGGAAAGAGAATTACAAATAAACGTGGCTTCGCTAATTCTGCCGTAGGTGTCTTGGTTTGTACCTTCATCTTTGTGAATGTTACTTCTAAAATACAAAATAAAAGTGTTGTACCTTCTTCTATGACAATGGTACTTCTGAGACACAATATAAAAGTGCTGTACATTCTTCTGTAGCAATGGTAATTCTCAGATACTATATAAAAGTGTTGTACCTCTATTCATGTCAATGTTACTTCTCAGATACAATACAAATCTATTTCAATGTTACTTCTCAGATACAATACAAATCTATTTCAATGTTACTTCTCAGATACAATATAAAAGTGTTGTACCTCCATCTATGTCAATGTTACTTCTCAGATACAATATAAAAGTGATGTGCCTCCATATTTGTCAATGTTGCTTCCCAGATGCAATACAAAAATGCACTTTTTTTCAGGACACGTTAAGTGCTCTATATCTCTCTGGAAACACAAAAACATACCTGGTCCTAGAAAACGGCAGAAATCTCTTGGACGTGTCTCACGGAGCTCGTATTGGAACTCCTAAGGTGGCCATCGTGTTCTCAAACGGAAAATCTGACGACTATGCCAGGACTCAGCAACAAGCGACCCTGCTGAAGGACTTTGGTGTGTACGTCATTGCCGTTGGGTTATCAAATCCCAACGACCAGGAACTGCAAGGCATCGCTTCAGGTCCTGATGCAGTCTTCAACTTTCAGAACTTCAACAGTGTTCTACAACACCTACAGAACTACAGCGCCATTGCATGTAGTCAACAAGGTAACATTACTACATGTGTTTATGGTTTTCCAAATATACCATCCCTCAAACATGGTCTTGTTCATATTACATGCTTCTCTTTTAACACTTTCCTCATCAAGAAAATTGGTATTGCTTTGTTTCGTTAGATCTGTGTTCCAGTGCGGTGAATTTCAACATCTCTTTGTTACATATACCTTTATTGGCATTTAACTGTCCTCATCCTGTCTGGAGGACACAAGAAACGTCTTGCTTTGCCTAACCCATACCTCTTCGGCTCATTGTCTTGAGAGACGTTCTCGATGGCTAAGCTACAGTCGGCATAGCTCAAAGGGTGATATGGAAACGCGCAAGTCCATCAAGCACGATACGAAAAATTTAATACGAGTATTTTCAACATGTATGTGTTTTTTTGTAAAGTGGAATTTGTTATCACATAATGAACTGCTTTAAAATAACGACTATTAATATAGCTGGACACAGGTATTATAAGCAAACACATATTGTAAATTCAGATAGAGCCATTGCAACTTCTCGCTTTTATTTCTTCACCTTTGATTTCATGAATAAAATTATTATCGTAATACAAACATAATGTCGAATCGTGCCGTACTTATTTGTTTATCTAATCCTGCCGTTAAGTGTTCTTCGGAAGTAAGTTGTTTTTTTTCTGGGCTAAGTGTGTTGTGTCGGTTGTTGTGAACTTGTGATGTTGTAGGATTTCTCTCATGCCATCTATTCATCTGCCACACAGTGTTGGTCTTTATTCTTTGTAGCTAGATCTTTTTGTGTTATAAGCTTGCAGTGATAGTTCATCAGGTTGCTTTTCCATGAGAAGATCGAACTACCATATTTTCTCTCCTGAAATGTATTTAGCACCTGGGGTAGTTCTCATCATGTTAATAATGCCACCATTTCTCATGTTATTTCCCCTTGTGATATTAATAACTGTTTCTTAGACATTCATCTCATATGTTGTAATGTGCCTCTGTTGTGCATTGGACAAGCACCACGTTTTGACACTGGTAGAACAGAGTTGGTATACAAATACTACTCATCAGATATTATTTTGTTTTCTAAACCAATTTTCAGGTATGTAAACAGTGATAAACAGCTGATAAGTCGCAGCAGAGATTTTCTAAATAGAGTTTCATGATCTATTTCAAGACTTTCCTGGCTTGCAAAAATACGTCCATGTTTTAAACAAATGAACCTGTTTAAGTTGGACATTGTTAATTTGTGTGTTGAAATAGTCTCCTGCTATTCTTCAAAGTCATCGTCTATGGTTTGCTAATCTACATATTGTTTCTTCCACAGACTGTAACAGGTTCAGGAATATAGTTTGACATCGTATCTTCGTCTTCATATATTATGCTTTCGTAATTTGATAAGAGTAGCTCATCGAATGAGTTATCATCCTTCGTTGAATTTCACTTCTGGTGTTGCAACGTGACTCGTTTCTGTTTCTATTCTGTCCATGTAAATGTGGCACATCAAATGGTGAAAGCACACAAGCTTTCATCACTCATGTAGATACTTCAAAAACATGTGTGAATGTCTCAGTAGATCATTTTATGGTCTTTATTCATATGGTACAATGTTCTAATATTATTTAATAGTTGTCCCTATGTTCCATAATCTTCTAATATCGTTCAGAGTTTATTACTATGTTTTTCTTGATTTGTAAGTGAAATATTACTAATTTCTTCTCATATATCACTGTTCTTTTACTTTATTGTTTTAAGATGTATACGGCCTCTGCACATCCATGGTGCAGTTCCTTGTGAATACACATTGAGCTTTTCTCTCCTAGAGTTCAACAATTGTTCTGATTCTATGTTAAAATATTTTTTTGCATGAATTTTTTCCTGAATGATTTGGCTTTTAATATGTCTCTGTATGTGGCACTGTTTTCATTTGAAGCTTGTTTTTTTTTTTATAGGTTGGTATAATTATAGCCTATGGGCATTTTTATGGTAAATTTCCGACTTGCTATGCTTTCTTAATAATTATTTCTAGTCACTTCATTCCTGTCTCCTCAGAAGCTCAAATTCCTTCAGTTGTTACGCTGCCCATACATGGCGACTTGCTTCTGTGGTAATTTCGTTTTGCTCTTTCTATATCTTCTCTCAAAATATCAAGTTCAGATGATCCTTGTATGTTGGGATAAACATAGATTGTTACTGAATTGTCATTAGGTTGAACAGTTCTTGGAAGACAGAATTTCTTCCACTGGTGTTGTATTAGTTACTTATAATATATCGGTGTCGCTATTTTAAATAATTGATTGAAGTAGGATTAAAGCTTTCGTCTCTTAACTTCTATGCTTTGATACTTTTGTAGAAATATTTTAACTGATTTTTGCATATCGATAATTGTTGTGTTACATATCTCTATCGTGTTTCTTCTTTTGCGATTTTGATTGCCTGATTGCAGTTTCTTCTTACTATTGTATAAGTAATTCATCTGGGGCTGGTCTCTCGCCACCGCGATTGACTCTCATCCAGTATTCGTACAGCGATCTCAGTCCCGCCAGACGGAGTGATAGTGCGGGCTCGCCCGCCTTTCCCCGGCACTCCAGCGGGACAAAATTTGTGGCGTTACTGTGGTCCGTATCGAGAAACTTTGTCAGTCAGTGGTGGTTATTAGAAGGCTTATAGCCGACCTCGACAGTTCGTCTCGCTGGTGGTCATTCTCGCGCAAAGAGCTTGTGACCGCCAAATCGAAAGCAGGAATCTTGCCTAAAGGCCCTGTCATCGCCCGACCAACCGTTGGGAGAAGGGCAGGCCGGCAGGCAAAAATCGTCTCCAGTCCCAGTGAAATTCGTCGCTGGGGCCGTTTGGATCCGTTCTGTACAGAGCGCTGCCATCCCTCCCCAAGCGAGCCCGGTCGGTCGGTCGTCTGGTGTGTGTACGGGCCCCTGTCAGGCGGTCCTAGGTGAGGGAGGGAACAACCGTCCGTCCGTCAGTCGGTCCCTACGACCGTCCTAGTGAGGTTTTTTACACATCCGTCCTCCGCCGACCGGTGTGTGTGGTTCGTACGTCTCCGACAGATATCTGGTTGATCCTGCCAGTAGTCATATGCTTGTCTCAAAGATTAAGCCATGCACGTCTAATTTTACACTGTCTCACGGTGAAACCGCGAATGGCTCATTAAATCAGTCGAGGTTCCTTAGATGACACGATCCTACTTGGATAACTGTGGCAATTCTAGAGCTAATACATGCTTACCAAGCTCCGACACTCGCGGAAAGAGCGCTTTAATTAGTTCAAAACCAATCGTCGTTTCCCCTTGTGGGTTGCGGCGTCCCCACTGGTGACTCTGGATAACTTTGTGCTGATCGCATGGCGTCATGTGCCGGCGACGCATCTTTCAAATGTCTGCCCTATCAAATATCGATGGTACGTGACATGCCTACCATGTTTGTAACGGGTAACGGAGAATCAGGATTCGATTCCGGAGAGGGAGCATGAGAAACCGCTAACCATATCCAAGGAAGTCAGCAGGCGCGCAACTTACCCACTCCCTGCACGGGGAGGTAGTGACGAAAAATGACAATACGGCTCTCTTTCGAGGCCCCGTAATTGGAATGAGTACACTTTAAACCCTTAAACGAGGATCTATTGGAGGGCAAGTCTGGTGCCAGCAGCCGCGGTAATTCCAGCTCCAATAGCGTATTTTAAAGTTGTTGCAGTTAAAAAGCTCGTAGTTGGATCTCAGGCGCAGGCGGGCGATCCGGCTCTCGCCGGTTCACTGCCCGTTGTCTCCTTCCCTACCTTCTGCCGGCTCTCTCCCGTGGGTGCTCTTCGCTGAGCGTCCCTGGTGGCCGGCGCGTTTACATTAGAGTGTTTAAAGCAGGGCTCGGCTGCCTGAATAATGGTGCATGGAATAATGGAATAGGACCTCGGTTCTATTTTGTTGGTTTTAGGAACTGGCGGTAATGATTAACAGGAACAAACGGGGGCATTCGTATTGCGGCGTTAGAGGTGAAATTATTGGATCGCCGCAAGACGAGCTACTGCGAAATCATTTGTCAAGAAGGGTTTCATTAATAAAGAACGAAAGTCAGAGGCGCGAAGACGATCAGATACCGTCTTAGTTCTGACCATAAACGATGCCGACTAGCGATCCGCAGGAGTTGCTTCGATGACTCTGCGGGCAACTTCCGAGAAACCAAAGTGTTTGGGTTCCGGGGGAAGTATGGTTGCAAAGCTAAAACTTAAAGGAATTGACGGAAAGGCACCACCAGGAGTGGAGCCTGCGGCTTAATTTGACTCAACACGGCCAACACTGAAATGATCAACAAACTGAGAGCACTTTCGTTGGATCTAATAAGGAACGTGTGCTGGTAATAGACCCTCGGAAGACAGGTCAGTTTTTACTCTCTTAATGAAAGAGCGTCTGCTGCGGTAATCCTGCTTAACCCTACAGAAATCGCAGGTTCCAGACACTTGGTCAGTGACTGACAAAAAAACCCTCCATTGATTCGTTGGGTCTAATAGTGAACGGGTGCTGGTTTTTAGACCCTCGGAAGACAGGTCAGTTTTACCCTACTAATGACAGGCGTTGCTACGATAATCCTGCTCAATTCGAAAGGAGCCGCAGACATTTGGTTCACGTACTAGGCTGATAAGCCAATGGCGTGAGGCTACCATGTGAGGGATTTCGGCCGAACGCCTCTAAGCCGGAATCCCGCTCTAAATCTCCGCACCACTGCGATGGGAGGCTACTATTTGGTTGGGACCTGGGACTCGCGTCTCAGCCCGACCAGGTCGAGCCGCAGAAAGAGGTGTCTGCCTTCCGCCGATCAAAGCGGGCGGGAAGCTGCTCGATATTCACCTTATTCGGCGATGAGGCGTGAAACCACTAGTAGAAGACTTAGTTCTCGGTCGGGTTGTCGTAAGCAGTAGATCAGCTACCTCACTGCGAACTGCTGAGACTCAACCCTTGACCATGAGATATGTCCACACCCCAGGCGAACAACATCCGTGACCAGGCTTGTCCCCTGGTCAAATGCACTCCTTCGAGAGGAATCGCAGGTCTCTGACATTTGGTCCACGTGCTTGGCTGATAAGCCAATGGTGCGACGCTACCATCTGAGGGACTACGGCCGAATGCCTCTAAACCAGAATCCCGCCCTAAATCTCAGCACCGCTGTGATGGGAGGCTACGATATGGTTGGGACCTGGGTCTCTCGTCTGAGCCCGGCCCAGTCGGGCCACAGAAATTCACCTGGTTAAATGCACTCCTGCCTCTCTCTTTACCTCTGTCTGCTATCAGTCTTCCCAATGGACGCAGAAGAGATGCAGTCCAGCGGACATTGCACCCCTGCCCTATGGTGACATCCTCCCATGTGGCGGGGAATGATAGGCGTGCCATCACTGCAGATGAGCCGAGATAATAAAGGGAGCAAAGAGATACCTCACTCACATGCATATGCTTCGTTTCTTGCAGGACGTGACGATCCTGAGACACAGTCACACTGGGCTGCCTCTCTTCCGGGATAGTACAAACTAGTACATAGTTCATCATATCATATCATTGCCAAACCCTATAGACACGAGTGGGGAAGACTCGATAGTCCTGCAAGACAAATTCCCTAAAAGAGACAACTCTGTCCAAAAATAACTGTTACCTTGCAGATAGGCTGGGGACAACCAAAGGCTAAGGAAGGCATCCCTTCAGAAACGCCTGTTGAAATCGGATGCACTGAGCCACAGGCTTAACAAAATAAAACAGTGCAACGTATATCGCTGTAAACAACGTACAATGAAGAAGAAGAAGAAGAAGAAGAAGTTTAAGTAATTTAATCGTTCTGCCGATCGATGTTTCATAATCTTTAAAGTCTGTATTGAGTCTTCAACTTCAGCATTTCACCAATATGTTAGTTTTGTTTGTCTGCTTTGTACTAAGTATTTGTTTATTTGTACTCCTAGGGCGTGTATGTGGAAGGGGCTGGTCTGATTTGTTAACGGTTAATTCGCTATCCCGTCAGCATGTTCTTTATTAACTGTATATCTTATATCATTATCCAGTCCCGTGCATTAAGGGACAAGTGGACATCCTTTTAATCGTTGACTCATCATCGAATGTTGGAGTTGATGATTTCAACCTTGAGCTGGGAGTGGCTACAAACTTAGCTGAGAACTTCCGTATTGGCCCCGACGCCATCCAGTTTGGTGCTTTCACATTCGCTGACAACAGTCAACATCTACTTGATTTCGATACATACACAGACTACAATGATATTAAAACAGTACGTAATATTTATCATTACTAGATCATGTTCATTAATTTCAAATAAGCATTTAGAAGTATAATTTAATCAGTCTGATCTGCCCGACAGAAAACAGCGTGTTGCATTGAAACTATGAAGTAAAAACACCAACAAGAATTTCTAGACACATTTGAAATATTCTAATAGAAACTAATTTTTTTTAAACTGTGGATTTTGAACATATCTTGAATATTTAAAATGAATTGATGCTTCGCTAGAGGAAAATGTTTAATATAAAACGAAAAAGACGTCTCCGTTATTCGAAAGGTAAAACAAATGAAAACTAAAACGAAGACCAGTTAGCAGATACTGTTGTCAGGGATGACGTGTCAATATACTTCATTGCACTAGACCATATCTATTCAGGGGTTGGGTGAGTGGGGGGGGGGGGGGGATGTAGTGTGGCCCGTTTCCTGTCCCGCTGTCTTCATTTCTCTAATTGTTAATCATATATATTTATAAAGGCTATTACAACTGGGTGGACTGAAGCGTGATTGGATTAAAGCCAGTACCTTTGCCATGAGATGGTACATTATACTACTGCTCCCAAGCAGCCTACGTGGTAAGCAGGATACGTATAACATGTCATAAAGAGTTCCATAAAGACAATACATTCAAAATGAATATGTCACTAGAGCAGTAAGATCGGTTACGCTAAACATAATATTCCGTTCATGGTTGCTTCAAAGTAATGCATCAATAGAAATTACAGCAGTACTGCAGGTCAGAAGACGATACAAACAGGTATAGGTATTGGCTCTGGGTCCTCACAGGACAAAAACAGGTATAGGTAATGGCTCTGTGACGTCACAGGACAACAACAAATACATAACGGCACATACGTTAGGACCGACGTAGAGTAGGTGTTGTTTTGGTTTTATCCTGGTGACGTCACTGATCAAAGGAAGCTAGCACTAGGATTCTTCTGTTTTTGATCATGCTTTTGTTAGTACGACCTTCAACACTACTACTACTACTACTACTACTACTACTACTACTACTACTACTACTACTACTACTACTACTACCACTACTACTACTACTAATAATAATAATAATAATAATAATACTAGATCTATTACTATTTATACGATTTCTACTACTTCTGCTACTGCTATTACTACCACTAGTGATACTACTACTATTATTATTACTACTACGACTACTACTACTACTTCTTCTAATACTAGTACTGTTGCTATTACTGCTGCTACTGCACCTCTACTTAACTTAACTTAACGTCTTTATACTGGTTTAGAAGACCCTGCAGAGTCTGTATACAACCAGTTACATTTACATCACCTTGCTCTAAAATCTATGCGCATCCAGTTTATTCTTAAACGCATTAACTGTCCCTGCCTCCACCACCTCCCCTGGCAATGCATTCCAAGCAGTCACCACTCTCTGACTAAAAAAATATTTCCTAATATCTAACCTGGACCTCTCTTTAATCAGCTTGTAGCTATGCCCTCGTGTTATTGTAGGTGGCTGTATTTTAAAAAACTTGTTATAGTCTAATTTATCGATTCCTCTGATCATCTTATAAACCTGTATTAAGTCACCACGAATTCTTCTCTCTTCGAGACACTGTAGGCCCGTTTTTCTGAGTCGTTCCTCATAACTGTAATTCTGGAATCCAACTATCATCTTTGTCGCTCTTTTTTGTATTCTTTCTAGCATGTTTATGTCCCCTCTATGATAAGGACTCCACACCTGTACACAGTACTCCAATCTAGGTCTAACTAAAGCTTTATACAGTTTGACGATCACTTCCTTGCTCCTATGTTTAATATTTCTTTTTATCATACCTAACATTGCATTTGCCTTTTTCACTGCTACCTTAACTTGCTCACTCACCTTTCCTGTATGATCTATTATAACCCCTAGGTCCCTTTCCTTATCTATCTTTCTAATATTGTTTTCTCCCATTCTGTATTTATGTTCCATATTGGATCTACCCATGTGGATGACTGTACATTTATCTACATTAAACTCCATTTGCCAGCTTACAGACCATTCTCGAATTTTATCTAAATCCGACATCAATATATCCACTTCCGCTTTAGATGAGACACTACTGCATAGTTTTGTGTCATCAGCAAATTTTGCAATCATGGATCTCATATCAATGTCCAAATCATTTATATATATCAAGAACAAAATTGGTCCCAAAACCGAGCCCTGTGGCACACCACTTTTCACTTCACTCCACTCAGAGTACTCCTTATTTATGCCCACCCTCTGCCTTCTTCCTGTTAACCAATTTTCAATCCATTTGGCAACTTCCCCACCTATTCCATGTGATTTTAACTTTCGAAATAATCTTTGATGAGGTACTCTATCAAAGGCCTTTGCAAAGTCTAGATAAATAACATCCACTGGCTCCCCTTTATCTATGATTTTAGTAACCTCCTCCATGAATTCTAATAGATTTGTTAAGCATGATCTCCCTCTAGTAAACCCATGCTGACTATTTCTAATTAGATTAAATTTTTCTAAATGCATTACAATGTTTTCTTTGATTATTGACTCTAACAATTTACAGACTATGCTCGTTAAACTCACCGGTCTATAATTTGCGGGATCTGATTTTTTGCCTTTTTTGAATAAGGGGATCACTCCTGCATCTTTCCAATCCCGTGGAACAATCCCTTTTGTAAGTGATTGAGAACATAATATAGCCAATGGTTTTGCTAGTTGGTTTCTAATTTCATACAGCAATTTTGGGTGAATACCATCTTGACCTGGACATTTATTCACTTTCAACCCCTCCAATTTTTTAAAAACCATTTCCTCTGTAATACAGATTGATCTTAATCCCGCTGTATCCATGTCTCTTTGAAAAATATCTATAGGCTCTGGGATCTCGGAGCAGTCCTCCTTTGTGAAGACTGTGCCAAAGTACTGATTAAGCAGATTAGCAGCCTCCCTATTCTCACTTATTATTTTCCCTGTACTGTCTATGAGAGGGCCTACTTTGTCTTTCGTTCTTTGTTTATTTCTAACATAAGAAAAGAAGCTTTTACTGTCAGTCTTGATCCTCTGAGCAAGTTTTTTTTCAAAGTCTATTTTTGCTGTTTTATTCGCTTTCTGAGATATGTTCTGCTTGTCCAAATATTTTACATATTTCACATACTACTACTACTACTACTACTACTACTACTACTACTACTACTACTACTACTACTACTACTACACTTCTATTACTACTTTTACTACTACTAATAGTACTACTACTACAACTACTACTGCTACTACATAACAATTTCTACTGCAACTAATACTATGGCTACTGCTACTACTACTACTATTATTACTACTACCACAACTACTACTACCACTACTAACTACTACTACATATGTCATTACAAGACTCTAAAATATCACAATAACAACAACAACACTTTTTTGCAGTTTAATATAAGAGCTGGGTTGAATTTGTAAATGACTTATCTTTAATATCAAGGACATTCTGATGAAATCCTCAGGCCATCCTCCATGCCCAATATCTGGCTGGAAGCACGAATACATTTGTGGCTCTGGAGAATAGCACGGACTACCTTTTTGGAAGCCACGGCTCACGACGTGGTGCTTCAAAAGTAGCTGTGGTGTTTACCAATGGCAAATCTGGAGACTCCGCCCGAACTCAACAACAAGCAGACGTTCTAAAGAGCCTGGGAGTGTACATCATTGTTGTCGGTCTGGCCAACTCCAACAACCAGGAGCTTCAGGCAATAGCTTCAGAACCTCAAGCTGTGATCCAAATCGACAACTTCAACAGTATTTTGCAGGCCCTTCAGAATTATATCAACAACACGTGCGATCGCGGTAAACGAAATCATGATATTACTTGTTTGTTTCATGTTGTAAATACTTGTTTGTTTTTTTTAGTTGTAAATACTTATTTGTTTTAGGTTGTAAATACTTGTTTGTTTTATGTTCTAAATACTTGTTAGTTTTATGTTGTAAATACTTGTTTGTTTTATGTTGTAAATACGTGTTTGTTTTATGTTGTAAATACGTGTTTGTTTTATGTTGCAAATACTTGTTTGTTCTATTGGTGCAAATACTTGTTAGTTTTACGTGACTATTATATGTTTTTCTGATATTATTATTACCTGTTTGCCGTATGTTATTATTATCTATTTGTCTTTTATTATTTTTACCATTGCGTCTGATGTTATTATTACTCATTTGTCTTATGTTGTTATTACATATTTGACTAATTCTGTCATGTGCTGTATTGCCTTATAGTCATTATTTGCCTTTTTTTCAATTACGTTCCTTGCAAAGCAAAGCTCCAACATGAAACGATTAATTGATGCAGAAAACGTGTGCCACAGCATGTTGGGCGTTATTGCAGTTTTGATTCCTCTAGATATAACAATACAAAAAATGTTGATCATTCTTGCAGTGTTAATTGCTCTTGTTAAACCCATACGTAAAACCTTGATCATTCTTGCAGTGTTAATTGCTCTTGTTAAACCCATACGTAAAACCTTGATCATTCTTTCAGTGTTGATTCATATAGATAACCCCATACAAAAAAACCTTGATCCTTCTCGCAGTGTTGATTACTCTTGCTAAACCCATACGTAATACGATGAGTATTCTTCTAGAGCTAATTTCTCATGCACGCCACGAACAAAAACACTCAATACTTGCACTAGGATGCAGTCTGTCTATTCAGTTCTGTCTAGTAAAGATCAACGAACAAAACTGGTAAGGTGACCAAAACTTTACTATGTGAAGTAAAAAGTAGGGTGCCACAGGGTTCGGTTTTGGGACCAATTTTGTTCTTGATATATATAAACGATTTGGACATTGATATGCGATCCATAATTGCAAAATTCGCTGATGACACAAAACTATTCAGTAATGTTTCATCTAAAGCAGAAGTCGGATTGAGGTCGGATTTAGATAAAATTCAAGAATGATCTGTAAGCTGGCAAATAGAGCTTTATGTAGATAAATGTACAGTTATCCACATGAATAGATAAAAAATGGAACATAATTACATAATGGGCAAGAACAATATTAGAGAGATAGAAAAGGAAAGGGACCTACGGGTTATAATAGATCATACAGGTAAGGTGAGTGAACAAGTCCAGGTAGCAGTGAAAAAGGCCCAATCACAGGTATGATAAAACAAATATTATACATTGGAGCAAGGAAGTAATAGTCAAACTGTATAAAGCATTAGTTAGACCTAGATTGGAGTACTGTGTACAGGTGTGGAGTCCTTCTCATAGAGTGGATAGAAACGTGCTAGAAACGATACAAAAAAGAGCGGCAAAGCTGATAGTGGAATTCTATAATTACAATTATGAGGAAAAACCGGCCTGATGTGTCTGAAGGTTTATAAAATAATCAAAGGAACGGATAAATTAGACTATAACAAGTTTTTTTTCTCAATATACAACCACCTACAAGAACAAGAGAGTATAGCTACAACTTAACTAACGAAAGGTCCAGATTAAATATTAGGAAATATGATTTTAGTCAGAGGGTGGTGAATGCATAGAACGCATTGTAACAGGAGGTAGTGAAGGCAAAGGTAATTAATGCATTTAAGAATAGATTGGATGCTCATAGCTTTTAGAGCAAGGCAATGTAAATGAAAATGGTTGTATACAGACTCTGCAGAGTCTTCTAAACTAGTATAAAGACGTTACTTAAGTTATATCGTGCAATTAACGTTGCACATAAAGTAATTGTGTGCATGTTGCCCCAATAACATTGTAAGGAAAGAAATGTTTTCCATGTCATGCTAGTATCGTTACAGTTATACGAGTTTTATATCTATCCTCTTAACAATACTATAGAATATGCCCTGTTGATATTTTGTTGCTGTCGTGATTTATACGTTTTATATTAGTAGCGCTATACGGACAAACATGGCTAACGAGGTAGCTTGATATTTGAATGTCTTCTTTTTTTTTTAGCTCGCTGCATGAAAGGAAAATTTGATGTCCTCTACGTTATTGACTCCTCGTCTAATGTTGCATCTGCTGACTTCATCATTGGGTTGGGGTTTGCGTCTAATCTGGCCGAGAACTTTCAAATTGGAGCAGACGCCGTTCAGTTCGGTGTCATAACGTATGCTGACAACCCCAACCGTCAAATTAATTTCAACTCCTCCAAGGAATTCAAAGACCTCCAAAAGGTAGATTTAATTTTTTTTAAACTGAAAATGTGTGCGTCTAACTCGTATAATGGATAGAGATCTTGTTTGTCTCGGTAATGGAAAATATAATGAAAAATGCTGTGCGGATTACATTGACAGGAACAGAAAAGCGAGGAACTATCACCAACTCCCCCCCCCCCCCCACCCAACCTCTCCGCCCTCCTCCCAACCCTCACACCAAAAAATAACAAAATTAATGTGACTGAAAAAAACTCCCAGTATTTAACACGTTATTCCCGAAGACATGGCTTGTACATAGCAATGCATCCTCCCACCCTCGTCACTGTACGTTAAGCTCCTGGCAAGAAGTAACTGTTTTGATGACATAACTTTTGTGATTTCTGCATAAGTTTGTTTATCAGTCATTCTTAACAGCTGATGTAGGTAAACCTTTTATTTTTTTAAATGAATTTGTGTGTGCAACACGTTGTCTTGTCACTTCTGCCAGATTGATGAATTCTGAAATAATTTCCGACGTTAATCTCAGTGCTAAAGCTCTTGGTAGTTTTGCTATGCACAATGCAATAGCGATGTTCTTTTCTCGTAATCTTGGCATCCACAGAGAGTAAATGTGTCATCATTTAAAAATAGTTCTCAAATCGATAGAGGCAGAAGTTGGAAGACGTTCATCAAGGATTGCTCGCTGAAGTAAATTATGGACCGCTTAGGCAACGTGTCTGAAAGATATCCTATTAGAACAAAATCAGGTCGGGTTAGGTCATTCCGTAAAAGGTGAGGTCGTTGGGGTAACCACGAAGACACCTCCACAACCCCCACATCCCCGTCTCTATCAGTAGCCGATGCTCGTGCCTCTTCTGGTCGGAAATTGATCTATTCTTTGTCATCACACCTCTTTTTAGGACGAACTATTTGTCATCCGCCATGCACTATGCCGTGCAGGATTGCATGTGCAAGACCGTTTGATCTCGATATGTGAACGTACTAAGTGAGTTTCCGTCTTTTGAGAGGCCAAAAGGTCCCATAGTTTTTGTAGTTATTTCTCATATTTCCACATTTGTAACTCGGTCTCTGTATATGACGTTCAGAAGTCTTAGGAAACACCTCATCTCCAAGGATTGTATCCTTCGCTGCAGATCAGCCGTAATTGTATATGTCTCAGAAGCATAGATTAATATTGACAAGACCAATGTACGCAGCATTAATTTTATTTTCGTGCATATGGCTAACCGTTTTTCTTGCTATATTTTGCTAAGCCGCGCAAGCGTCCGTATTGTTGTGTTGTTCTGGTCAACATCTCACATTTTCAGCCTTCCTCCCTGACAATCGAATTCATAAATTTAAAAGGGTCGGCCACTTATAACTCTTGGAAATAAGCGTTTATCCCACTGTTGAACCCCTCGGTGTTGTTGGTTATTAATGTTGTCTTTTCACCGTTATGCTCCATACCGTAATCAAGAGCGATTTCATCGAACCTTCTGATCAAATCCCGTATTTTTACTTCTGTGCCCGACAACCCGTTGATGTAATCTGAGAAACGAAGGTTGGTAATCGTTATGTCTCCTATCTTGACAGTACCAACATGATTTCTAAGTGCCTCACTCGTAATTCCCCCAAGAAATATGTTGCAAAGTGTTGATTGTTAAATGCTTAGTCAATTGCGTACTAAACACTGGCCTAGAGATACACCTGCACACAAAACATTTTGGGTGTCTTGAAGAACTGTCCTCACAGCAACCTTCAGCCACATAACTGGGCTTAACGAGTAGACGTATTAAACAAAAAAAGTGATGAACCAGAAGAAGAAGCCTACTAAATACTACTGTGCTCTGTTCTGTTATTTTAAGCAGATGCGACATCACGGTCCTCCAAGTATACTCTATATGATTTTAGTTTATCTCAGCTGTAGTACAATGATTACACACAGACCTGGTCTGTTCTAGTGTGTGATGATAGAGTCCTACAGTTTGTATAATGTTGATTCATCGACTAAAGTGGTATAGACTGCTTCCAGCGTATTCCTTACATCTATATCTAATGAGTTCAGGATGTTAAAAACTTTGGGAAGACAATTTAGAAAAATATTACTTGACTGAGATGAGTATACTAAAGCATGTGACTTTAGTAATAGTTTCAAACAACTTATGTTTAAAATCTAATATTGTCAAACTCTTTCATGATTATTTTGTTAACTTCCCTAGGCTTTACTCAGAGCCGTGTACACATCTGGAGGAACCAACACTTTTCTGGCTTTGGAGGCCAGCGGTAAATTCTTTGATGCTAGTCCAGGCGCTCGGATCGGAGCACCAAAAGTTGCAATTGTAATCACCAGCGGAAAGTCCAGTGATCCAGTGAAAACAGCACAACAAGCAGCGTACTTGAAACAGTCGGGCGTCTATGTGATTGCTGTTGGATTCTCGGGAGTCAATAATCTGGAGTTAAAGTCAATAGCGTCAGGGACAAGCGCTGTCTTTGACATTAGCAACTTTAACGGTGTCCTCTCGGCACTTCAGAATTACAGTAACAATGCTTGCAGCCAGAGTAAATAACAAGCGCTGTCTTCTCCAAGCGTCTGACTTTTATGCCTTAAAGAGTAGTGGTAAGAATATAGACATCACAAAGTTAATACATGATACACATATTCAGCCTCTTGTATATAGGCATTTCCTAACACGTTGTAATTTTAAACGCTTCTGCCAGCATAGCCACAACTTCTAGACAGAACCAACAAATTACTCAAAGTCTTATATGAGTGACTACATCCTGTCCTTGCTCCGAGATTGACACTGGATGAGAATCTACTTCTGCTTTGCCCCGACATCAGTCCTGGACGGAATCTACTTCTAACCTTGACCCGAAAACAATTATGGACCCAATGTACTCCTGACCTTTCCGAGACATTAGTCCTGGACTGCAATTTACTACTAACCTTTCACGACAGTAGTACAGGATGCAATTTACTCTTTACCTTGCCTCGACAGAAGTGCAGGACGCAATCTACTCCTGAACTTGCCCCTACATCAGTCCTAAACGGAAATTTACTCTTGATCTTGCCCAAACATCAGTCCTGGACGACAATCTACTCTTGACTTTGCCCCAACATCAGTCCTGGACGACACTCTACTCTTGACCTTGCCCCAACATCAGTCCTGGACGACAATCTACTCTTGACATTGCCCCAACATCAGTCCTGGACGACAATCTACTCTTGACTTTGCCCCAACATCAGTCCTGGACGACAATCTACTCTTGACCTTGCCCCAACATCAGATCTAGACGACAAGCTACTCCTGACCTTGCCCCAACATCAGTCCTGGATGACAATCTACTCCTGCCTTTGCCCGAACATCAGTCCTAGACGACACTCTACTCTTGACCTTGCCCCAACATCAGTTCTAGACGACACTCTACTCTTGACTTTGCCCCAACATCAGTTCTAGACGACACTCTACTCTTGACTTTGCCCCAACATCAGTTCTAGACGACACTCTACTCTTGACTTTGCCCCAACATCAGTTCTAGACGACACTCTACTCTTGACTTTGCCCCAACATCAGTCCTAGACGACACTCTACTCTTGACCTTGCCCCAACATCAGTTCTAGACGACACTCTACTCTTGACCTTGCCCCAACATCAGTCCTGGACGACACTCTACTCTTGACCTTGCCCCAACATCATTCATGGTCGACAATCTACGTATCCCACACACATATGTCACCCTAACAGGTCAACCCTTCTGAATTGGGCCAACAATTCTATTGTCACAATATTTCTTTGCTACACAAATCGCGTCATGCATTCCTTGAAATGATTAGGTACATAACCTACAGACTCGACACCAATTTGAGAGAATTGGTTTGTTGTTCTTTGATCTCCAACAATAGAGGGTACCTTGCCACTGTGCAGACAACACCACACTGATATAGAGGTATTCTTGAAACACTCGTAGCATCTTTCCTTCAAAGTTTGTGTAGTTCACGATGGTTTCTCGTGTCAGTACTGTTATATCAAATAGACCTTCACTTGCATGAGACGCGTACAAACAAGTCCAACTTTGTTCAGACTGGCTTTCCATTCCTCAAACAATGTTATCATCTATAAAAGTACTCAATGTGCTTTCACTAAAGCACAAAAAAGTTAGTTTTCTCTTGTCACTCTAGTAACCCTATCACATAATCTTCTTTTCCTTTGACTTTTTATTCCCATATTCGTGAATTAACTCCATTTCATAACTTCTAGTTAAAACAAAGCCTAACTGTTTTCGAATTCGCCACTCCATATTTCATTTACAATGTTAGATCAGTTAGTTGTTTCATTTTACGACTCAAAAATAGCTAATTTGTTTCTTACTCTGCGTTGCGTTTGCTTGTCCAGTACGCAATAAGTTATTGTTTTGTAATTTTACCGATGTTTAATAACGTTTTACTTTTTAGGAGTTGCTTTTTATGTCAAATATATGTATATTTAAATATAATTTAGTTTGAGTTTGTACTACTAATCTCATGTAATCTCGATACATTTCTAACTTAACTTCACTGCTACATATGTAAACATTCATTGACACATGAAACACATGTATGCACATATTTGAAGAAACAATAAATAAGTACATAAAAACACGAAACACAAAGCTTGAAATTAGTTAATGTGTGAAACAAAGGCATGGAATATGAGTAGAAACATGATACATTTTACAGACAAAAATTGCAAAACCTGAACACATTTTAAAAAAATGATAAAAGCATTAGAGCGTAACACAAAATAAATTAATATTTGTTTTCTGTTAATAATCGACGTTGCTGCGCTCCAGACTAATCCTGAGCTGCTCAATCCGTCTAATATTTTGTAAATGACGTAGATACTAATGGTTACTGTATCTCGCTGGGTGTACACACTCCTGCTTGGTCCTCTCTGACGTCACTCACTGATGCACCATTAAATGATTTCAAAACAATAAAAAATAAAATTGTTAAAGTTTGAGGAGTCGATGCTAATAAAAGCGACTACGTTTTAGGGGCCCTTACTTATAAAAGCGACTAAAGTTAAGTTTGAGGTATCTTACCTCTTAAAAGCGACTAACGTTTAAAGGACCCTTACTTATAAAAGCGACTAACGTTTGAGAGACCCTTACTCATAAAAGCTACTCAAGTTTGAGGGATACTTGCTCATAAAAACGATTAAAGTTTGAGGGATCTTACCTCTTAAAAGCGACTAACGTTTTAGGGGCACTTACTCATAAAAGCGATTAAAGTTTGAGGGACCTTTACTCATAAAAGCGACTAAATATTGAGGTATCTTTACTCATAAAAGCGACTAAAGTTTGAGGGACTATTTCTCATAAAACCGACAAAAGTTTGAGATATAGTAAATCTTAACAACTTTCAAGTTTCATATACATTTAAATCATGAAATCACTAAGCACGAAAAGCTAACCCATTGTGTGACCTATTTACTTACTTATCCCCGTATGTGTGAGTGTATGTGTATCTGTGTGTGTGTGTGTGTGTGTGCGTGCGTGCGTGCGTGTGTGCGTGCGTGCGGGGTGCGCGAGCGTGTGTCAATTAATAAAAACGAGCTACAATTATACTGATAATAGTATCGCGTGAAAAGGAAAAGTGGACGATTAATAAACGATATGATCACAGACTACACATCCACCTGTTTTGATTTGTATAATACTAAACACCCAAACATCTTAGCCGCTTTCCAGAAACTTAACATATTGCTTGATAAATAATCAAGTATGCATAGTTTTCTTGGTATGTATGCATGAAGGTTTGAAATAAAAGTCCACACCACCATTTTTACAGCATTCAATAAATGCGTTTAATTGTTTATTTGTTCAAGTGTTTGTGTTTTATTGTTGGCTCAGCAATCATGTTGCACACTACTATATTTATACATTATCTGTAATCTGTTTTTGGTCTTCGTTCTCTAAGTCCCCCTTGTACCTCCATCCGATAAATCTCTTTGCTGGTTCACGATTCATACTTGTAAAAAGTTTAAGCCGCCCTCTGCTTCCTTTCACACTTTGACACTTTCTTCATTTCCAAGAATTCTTTGATGAGGTGCAAAAGCGGAAATGTTATTGTTTTCAATATGGGAGGCAGGGTATGTTTATACCACTGATTTTGTGCTGGTTTGTCGCCCTTATGCAGACAAATGCATCTCTACAAAGACAATCACACGTGTTTTCGTTAACTATGTTCCAATACAAATTATTTTAAGGGTCTATTTTTTGGAGAAATGATCACCCGTGTGGATAATTCTTCTCAAATAATAAATAAAATAACAAATCAGGTTTTAAGTTTAGTCAAGGATTCAAACTAAAGCACAAACTATAACAGTAAGGAGAATTATCGAGAAATTTAAACAAAGTCGTGATTGTTGATTTTACTTCAAAGAAAAGTTAACATTTTGTTTAGAGTCTTACCCTTATGCTGAAAACAATATATATTGTCTTCTTGGATGAACGCGTCAATACTACTGGCTTTTACATTAATATCCAAACAAGTGTCAATGTTTGTAGATATTTATCGAATTTGTCTTCTATAGGGGACCAATTGCCAATTATTTATTTAAAATGTATGAAATAGATATTAACGTATATCAGAACAGACGCGATACGCCTTTTCTTACACAAATATCCACTTACAAGTATACAGAACAAGTGTATGAGCTGTGATTACGACAACTATTTGTGCAGACGCCCAGTCGCTGCTTATTTACATATAATTAATTGATGTTTCTGGCCTTTACAGTAAAAAAACTCAATATGTTTAATATAAGTATGTATCCTTATATGTGAGGAGTATAAGCATGATATATAGCCATGGAAATTATGGGCTCTGAATAACACAATTACTGTACTATATCATATCTGTTAACCATCGTGGCTTGTCATCCATTTAGGTCCACATCTCGTTGATTGTACAAACTCGTGCTCGGTGACGGAGTGGCCTAAAGGTAAGACTTCGGTCACGGGTGCTGGATGTAGCTGGTTTAAAATCACAGCGGAACCGGGTTTTTTTTCACGTGAACTTTACGGTATTTCCACATAGCTCTGAGTAGTACAAATCGGACGCCCGTGTGCAGTATTCTCCACGTTAAAAATCCATCGTCAGTTGAAAATAAAAAAGAGTAGCCTATCGCCGCTGGCCAGGAAAATTAAAAATTATGTTAACAATCTATCCAATATGTTACTAGATCCTCGTCGGTGCTACGAAGTTTGTGCTTTGGGATGTGTGTCTCCAAAAATATGGAGAAGAACAGAGCACTTATGGGTTAAACGGTGTGACGTTGACTCTGCCACTAAACTAAACTAAACTGAACTGCTCTATCCTTTAAGACACACCCTTTGACTTGAATGACGTGTAATGTCAAATCACTGCAGTTTGTGAATCCATAAGTTATCAATTGCTGTAACATCATTCATATTGAATGCAGCCAATGTTTCCTCTATCTATATTTATTATCCCCATAGTGTGTACTTTCAAGACAAAATGTACACTATTTGATTTGTCGTTTACCCATGTGTACCGGAACAGTAGATCTGCACACGCCTTTGAAGATATCTTCTTCTTCTTCTTCGTACGCTGGTTACAGCGATATACGTTGCACTGTGCTTCTTTGGCCCAGTACATCCGATTTCAAAAGGTGTTTCTGTAGGGATGCCCTCCTTAGCCTTTGGCTGTCCCCAACTTATCTGCAAGGCAGCAGTTGTTTTTGGTCAGAGTTGTCTCTATTAGGGAAGTTGTCTTGCAGAACTATCGAGTCTTCCCCACTCGTGTCTACAGGGTGTGGCAATGATATGATGTAATGGACTGTATGTACTAGTTTTTCAAGTATCTCGGAAGAGAGGCAATCCAGTGTGTCTGTATCCCAGGATCGTGAAGTCCTGCCAGAAACGTACCATATGCATGTGAGTGAAGTATTTCCTTGCTCCTTTTATTTGATAGAACATATATGTGGAAGAGCAAAGCAAGTGTGTGAACATCATTTTTCATGTGACAGTAATGACACGACTTCAATCTACGAGGAAACGGGTGCAAATGTATGTATGTGATTGGGTGTGTGTGGGTATATGAGAGAGATAGAGAGAGAGAGAGATAGAGAGAGAGAGAGATAGAAAGACACAGAAACAGAGTCAGACCAACAAAGTATATGTAGCAGATCCTCTATTTCTTTGCCCTGGCCGCGATCTAACTTAGAACATTCTCACACTCATCCACATCATCATGACCATACTCAGTAAATGACATATCACACAGCAGGTGGCATATTTATTATATCATACTCATATCATACAATGAGTAGAGAAATTACAAACACAATATAATACATATCTTAACTAAACATTCAACTAAAACGGGAATTATAAGCATTAGCTATTGATGGAATTCCCAACTAACTAAAAACCCAGTTCTATTGCCTTGCAATTGCATCACACACACAACGCCTTAACTGCGTCTTCTACACACCTTATCAGATACTCTTCCTCACTGAAATCCCCTCAGGCGGGCGATCTCGACATAACTCGTTCACAATGTGTCCTTGCTTACAAACACACTTTCAGATTATCTATTAATGCAAAAATCACACACCTATTTGAGCGCTCCTGTTCTATCACCAAACATTCGTCCAACCGTCTATCAATCGCTCCTCTATCTAAAGTCGGTGAGTTAAACACACTATCTACATTCAGTCTCTCTCTCTCAATCTCCTCCATACAGCCTCTCTCTCTCCGTCACTCTCCATCTCTCATCCAGCCTCCCGAGCTAAACGTTGTCTCGAGTTATATATCCTCAAGCAAGACCAGAGCTTGACCAATCGATCTCAGGTATGGTCATCTTCAATTCCAATTGGAACGAAACACTTTGCACACCTGTCACTCATTCTCTCGCAGCAAGCCCCGTTGCCAATTTCGTCTGTCAATCAATCTCCCCCTACCAAAATCGGAAGGCCAGTGGTCAGTTTCTACCTGTCCACATTCTTTAACCCAACTCTGTTCTCCTTTGCTGAGACAGTGAGTGACCTTGACATGCATTCATGTAGCTTTAAGCTTTAACATGTTCAGGCATCCTAAACTCCCCTTGCTCCGGCGGGAACTGTTACATATATAGATAACAAAATAACGAAAAATAAGTAGATAGTATGTAAATGAACCGCACAGAAAGTGTATACATTCGGTAAACAGAAGAAATCAAAGACACAAATAAAAAAGAGAAGTAAGAAAACAGTGTATCTAACGGAGAGAGACAGAGAGAGAGACAGAGAGAAAGAGAGAGAGAAAGAGAGATAAAGGGAAGTTTTGACAATGTGACTGAGAAAAATGGAATGAACATTGGTTAGTAACTATATGAGCGAGTTTGCAAGTCAATGAATCCTGGCAAGGGTCAGCAAACGAGCTCGTGTAGGATTCATCAGACGACTTATGGACATTAAATGGGTGCTTCCTCGTGTTAAGCACAGTAAACGTAATAACTGACACCATTAGCCGAAACTACAACGTGTGTGAATGTGTGGGGAGGCAGGTATGTCTAGGTGGAGGAAGGTATATCTGGGTGGAGGAAGGTATGTCTAGGTGGAGGAAGGTATGTCTGGGTGGAGGAAGATATTCTGAGTGGAGGAAGGTATGTCTAGATGGAGGAAGGTATTTTAGGTGGCAGTAGGTATTTATAGGTTGGAGAAAGGTATGTCTAGATGGAGATAGGTATTTCTATATGGAAGTGTGTCTAGATGGGATAGATATGTCTAGATGGAGGTATTTATATCTAGATAGAAGTAGGTATGTCTAGGTGGAGATATATATGTCAAGATGGAGGTAGGTATGTCTAGATGGAAGTAAGTATGTCTAGATGGGGTAGATATGTCTAGATGGAGGTAGGTATATCTAGATGGAGGTAGGTATATCTAGATAGAAGTAGGTGTGTCTAGATGGAGGTAGATATGTCAAGATGGAGGTAGGTATGTCTAAATGAAAGTAGGTATAACTAGAAAGAAGTACTTATGTCTAGTTCTGGGTAGGTATGTCTGTATAGAAGTACGCATGTTCAGATTGGGGTAGGTATGTCTAGATATAGGTAGGTATGTCTAGATGAAGGTATGTATGTCTAGGTGGAGCTACGTATGTCAAATTGACATACGTATGTCTAGATGGAGGTAGGTATGTCTAGATGGAGATAAGTATTTCTAGATAGAGGCAGGTATGTCTAGATAGAGGTAGGTATATAAGATGTATTAGCAAGCAGACTAAATATCAGCCGAATGAAGATGGTGTTGTTGTTATCTGTTTATGTGAGAGCTGATAATGATGGATGTCTGGGAAATGTCTTTCTTTCCTGTAATCGATCGGTCTGTTAAACATTAATTCAGCAAGCCTGCCCGTCAGCCAGTTAATATGCACGTTTAGTCAGTGCCTCTGTACTTTATTCTTTCGCTCTGAAGATATGATGCCTCTCTGTCGGCTGTCCATGCATCTCTTCTGTAGCTACTGAAGTTGAGATTGGCATGGCGTCCCTGTTTAAACAGATAAAAGATAACCACCTCAGGGGCGAAGTAGCTATCTCGATCCCCATGTTCAAACTCAGAACAAAGAAGTCTTGTCCTGATTTCATACCACACATCAAATATCTTTTGGTATATGAGGCATAGCTATTATTACAACTATTATCAGGTTTCTAGTCTCACTCTAAATGCAGCACAGTATGCATTTATGCCAAAGAGGATCATGATTTTAGTCTCACTTCAAATGCAGCCGCTGTGCATTTATGCCAACGATTATCAGGTTTCTAGTCTCACTCTAAATGTAGCCGCTGTGCATTCTTGCAAAAAATAGTGAAAGCTCAGTTGTGTTTCTGTCATATCCCCCTTAGTCATTTCTGATTCTATCTTGCCCCGAAGCTCTACCTGGTTTAAGTTGCCCCGAAGATCTACCTGGCTTAAGTTGTCCCATGGCTCTACCTGGTTTAAGTTGTCTAGAGGCTCTACCTGGTTTAAGTTGTCCCATGGCTCTACCTGGCTTAAGTTGTCCCATGGCTCTACCTGGCTTAAGTTGTCTCATGGCTCTACCTGGTTAAAGTTGTCCCGAGGATCTACCTGGTTTAAGTTGTCCCATGGCTCTACCTGGTTTAAGTTGTCCCATGGCTCTACCTTTCTTCCAGAGAAAGCAGAATGTTTAAGAAATCTTGCCATAAGCAGGATTCTGTTATGACTGCTAAATATAATGGTAATAGGTTCGTAATAAGGACAGTTTACAGTAAGAGTTGTAGAGATACCATAACATGTGGACAATATCAAATCTGGAATACATTAAAGTATGTACTACAGACTAAAGGTTTGCCCTATAGCATTTACACTACAGTCGTTGGTGAAGTTGTTAGAAACTTCAGTATAGTAAGCATCAGCTTGTATGAGGTAGGGTGGTGAGTTCCTTTCCTCGCTACGTTTTACTTATCTAGTTGTATGCAGGAACCCATTTACATATGGGTCAGCTAGAGTATGACGTGACCGTCAACGGAATTGAACTGCATACCGGTGTCTTGAAAAGCGTGTGCTCTACCAATAGACTTTAAAAACTGTTTAATGTGGTCCACATTTCTAACTGCTATGATACGGAAACCAAGATACTATACCAACCTAGTACTGTTATACAATGATGGCCTATATACATGCTTCATAGATTGCACCAAAGCTTAGGACTGTGTACAACATCAGCAGATATGGCGAATAATGAAAGATGTGAGCTTTGCAACACGTCTAATACATCTAACAGAAACAATTTACAGTGGCTAACAAGCCGCCGTCAAAATTAACGAAGGAACCTCAGATTGGCTTGATATCCTAAAAGGTGTTAGGCAGGGCTGCATTCGTTCGTCCTACTTTTTTCAACATCTACTAGGAGAATATCATGCGAAAGGTACACAAATATGACAATTATATGAATTTCGACCCATTCTCAATTGGAGCAAAAGAGATTCCAACCTAAGATATGCAGATGACACAGTTACGATCTCAAACAGTGTTGAGGGCCTGGTACATTTGCATACGTCCGTTCAGACGCACAGCGAAGATCAGAATCGTTTCCTGAATATTAAAAAAAACAAACAAAGATAATGTCCATTGACACACACAGACTCCAGCCCAAAATCACTATTGGTAATCAATAAATTGAACACTTAGATTACTTTGAATACCTTGGCTTATTGATAACAAACGATGGCGACTGTTCAATGGAAATAAGAAGACGATTGTCCGTGGCCATACAGAAACTGTGTGGCACAATACTAAAAACGAATGTTGCTTAAGATTCTCAGAACATGCGTATTCCCGGTGGCAATGTACGGATGCGAAACATGGGCCATCACACAGATATTAAGAAACAAGATCAGGGCTCTCGAGACAAAATGGTACAGAAGAATCCCCAAAATTCCTTAGATAAAGAAAATAACAAATAAAGCCATTCTGCAAGATTTGAGTGTCCAAAGAGCTGGCTAATAAACCACCTTATGTCTCAGAAACTGAGGTTTTTAGACCATATGAAGCGCCATGACGGACTGAAAAAAGCGGTTCTGGAGGGCATTGTTCCAGGAAGACGAGGCGGAGGTTGAGCAATGCGTAGATGGACACAAGACATCAAGAACACCCTAAACATGAACATGGAGCAGGCGTGTAGACTGACTGCTGAACGAGACATCAAGGACACCCTAAACATGAACATGGAGCAGACGTGTAGACTGACTGCTGATCGAGACATCAAGGACACCCTAAACATGAACATGAAGCAGGCGTGTAGACTGACTGCTGATCGAGTAGACAGACTGCTGATCGAGTAGACTGACTGCTGATCGAGATTCCTATTGAATGGCTGTGATGAGAGCGACGTTCTGTGAAGGATATGCTACATGATGATGATGGGTAATGTTATACACATATTATATCAACCTGGTACTATTATAAAGATTTTATATCAACGTAACAGTGGTATATACATTGTATATCAACCTAGCACTGTTATATACATGTTATATCAACGTAGCACTGTTATATACATACCATTCATCCTCTTTCTCATATCGTTCCTCACGAATGATAACTGTGTGTAGCCTCCTATAGAATTCCAGCTGAATGCACTTTGTGTACTAGTGAAATAGTTGTTTCTAGAGCAATTTGTTTTACCCGATTTAGTTGTTTACCTAATGGACAAATCCTACGGTATGCACAACGGATTAAGGGTTCTATTACTTCTTCCTGAGTAAGGAATCCCTGATTCCACGCGGGGGTGTTGCTGATGTTAGAATCTAGATGTGCTGTGCTAGGTTAAACCTTGCTGTCGTTTCTTTGGTAGTGGGTTACAGTAGGTCTTCTTAACATCCCGAGATGTACTTGAGAACGTTGACCGACGCTCTCCTAATTGTAGTGCAATACGAGGCTCCTCAGTAACCTCACCAGTATAAGGATTGCAGTCGATCCCCACCTGGCTGGTCAGACTGTTTTCAGAAGCACGAACGAGAGTTAATATGATTCACCTGAACTTGATAACTCTTTGCTCCCTATTCTGGGACACACTGACAATACATTTCTAAGACACTTTTACTGCTAGGTTTGTGGTGATACCCAAAGCACATGAAATACAAAGGCTAAAATATAGCCAAGTATGTAATCCTTGCTGTTTGATTATGTTTATTTCACTAACACATTAATGGTTGACAGTTGACTTTGTAAGAAATCTCATCCACTCGAGACAAACATCAAACGTCTTAAAAAATGGTTTGGAAGTTATAACGCACCATATTGGTAACCGGGTTGAAAAGAATAGAACCACTGAAGCATTCCAAGCATGTTGTCAAATATCATTTTAAAATGTTGTGCTTGAGGCTAACCCTCATATCATGTAAACACTTTGCTATTGAATCTACCAGGTCTAAGACTTGACTAAAGGCTTTCTATAAAATAGTCAGAAGTAATGATATCCCTATGTCTAACTTGGAAAGTAAAGTTGAACTAATCATGTAACGGAAGAGTCAAGATGAACTAATCAAGTTCTTGGAGAGAATAATACTAGAATGATAAGAACGAAAAAGGACCTAGTAACTATAATAGATCATACAGGTAATACAGGGGACGGCGTGGCCTAGTGGTTATGTGACACGGCTCACAACCATAAGGTGCTGGGTTCGATCCCCATCTCAGCACCGGCCGTTACCCCGGGGAAGCAAACCCTTAAAAAATGCAGGAGGAAGCAGACCCTTACATAAAATGCATGCTGAAGTCGGATGCACTGGGCCGACAGGCGCAAAATAAAAACACAGTGCAATGCACACCGCCTTGGGGATTAGAGAAATAAGGCGAACGCAAAAAAAAAAAAAAAAAAAAAAAAAAATACAGGTAATACGAGTGATCAAGTTCAGGTAGCAGGGGGAAAAAAACGCGATGTTAGGTTTGATAAAAACAAATATTAAACGAAGGATCGTGGAAGTGATAGTCAAACTTTAAAAAGCATTAGTTAGACCTAGATTGGAGTAATGTGTTGAGGTGCGGAGTCCTTGTATATATAAGCATGCTGGAAAGGATACAAAGAAGAGCGACAACCCTGATAGTGAGATTCAAGAATCACAGTTATGAGGAACAACTCAAAAGCCGGCCCAGTGTCTAGAAATGAGAATAATTCCAGGTGATTTAATAGTTTATAAGATAATGAAGAGAAAGGATAAGTTAGATAAATTAAGCCGCTTGTATGAACAAGAGTATACAACCACACATTAATTAAAGAAAGTTGCAGATTAAATATCGGAAATATTTGTTTAGTCAGAGTGGTGAATTTATTTGTAATGCATTGCCACTGGATAGGAAATGTAAAAGAAATTGTTTGTATTCAGATTCTAGAGTGTTCTAGACCAATATAAAGACGTTACGTTTTGTAATGGCTCCTTGGTCTGCTCATTTGTTTATGGACTTATATAGTAATTTGACAAAGTTACCATTACCAGTGCATTGTATATCAGTCAACCAGTGTCTTAGTTTTCTGCTGAGAATATGTTAATGGTAATAAACTGGATTGTAGTCGAACTATGATTATCTAGGGATGTCTTACTACGGAGGTAAGAACAGGCTGATTTCATTCTAACATCCATTCTGTAAAAGTAACTAAATAAGTTTATGCTTACTGGTCGCGTAAAAATTGTCACAGAAATAGTCTCTACGGAAACTCAGAAATGTTTTGTCACTAGCGTCCAGCAAAAAGATCAACCATTTTGGTGTTCTTCTGTTCCTATTGGATCAAAACAAAATACAGACTGATTAAATAGCTCGGTGTTTTACGTATTTCATTAGTAGACGGCACACTACCATGTAAATTAGTTTTCATGTTGGTTCCAGTTGAGTATTCGGACATGAAAACAACTAAATCGATACCAACTCGTTTCACTGAAACGAGTTACTTTGAAGACATTTTTGTTACAAATAGACTTTATTTTCTGAAATTAGTAAATTATTGCCCTGCTGTTAAATTCTATTAGTTTGAAAATTGGAGCTAGACAGATTGGACAAAAGTGGGGACAATTATATTCACAATTAAACAAAAATCGTGATTGCCGAATAACTACAAATACAGATTTCAAATTTTCAGAAACGTTTTAATTATAGTCAAAACAATCTCTTGTATTTGTTGAGTCAAAAGATTGATTTAATCATTCAAATTAATTATGTTTGTGTATTCTTTGATCGTCTTTGTATGCGATTCACCACCATAATAAAATATCAGCTACGACTCTAAATAATTAATCACTAACACACGTTATGATGTATTGACTAGTATAATAAACCATTTTCTCACCCCGATACCAAGTATAAAGTTTTGTGTAATCATATTGAATGAGTTGCTGGTGTATATTTGTATAAACTATCAGACCTATAGTATTTATAAATATTAATTAATGCAGTTTGTCTATATTAACATACCGTTCTCCTAGGCTTTGTAATATGCTATCACACTATTTCTTATTCCCCAAAATGAGAATGTTCATATGCGATAAATATGGGTGTCTACAGAAGTAACGAAAATATATTTTTACATGGAGGTACTGACCTGTATCGTGTAAGCGAATCATTGATAAGTAACGTTACTTAGATTATGCAGGCTACATTTCTATTTGTATCGATGAATGTTGCGTTTCCATTTGCCAGCAAAGATATTGGCATGTGCAGATGCCCTCATGATGAACGTACTTTTGATGATTGGAAAGTCTATAATAATAAATAATGTAAAAGAACTCATTAGAAGTATAATACACTAGACAACACGTAAGAACGAATATAAGACTAGCTCAAGATATTTCACCGCATTTAGTAAAATAATTATGTATACATATATATAAAAAGGCAAAGGCCGCCGTCCATCGTAGACGATGATGGCATAATTAATTTTACTATATATATAAATAGAGAGAGAGAGAGAGAGTAAATGATATTAATGACAACCTAACGGTTATTGTAAGAGTTGTAGTAATGTCGATTAGAATTACTGCAGCCTCTCTATTCTTTAAAAGAAACCTATAAGTAGAACATAGAAGTGGACATCAGACCAACAAGACCCTCATATGCTAACGAGAAGAGGGCTGCTCAAAAGAGGCATGGGTATAAGATTCAGCCTCTAGTTTGACAGAGCACATGTTATAAATTGGATGATAATGATGTATACTATCTACATTTTCAAAATGGGCATCGCTGAAATACGTATGATCTCTGAGTTATAACCTTGAGTTCTACACTTCGGAGCTTTAGAAATTCAGAAGCAAACAGAATAGTTGGACGTCGAAGTATCAACAGAAGATCAAATTCCATAATTCTTGCTTCGTGTTTGTCTGTCCGTTTGTCAGTCGATGTGCCAAACCAGAAATCAAACGCCAGTCTTAATAAAGCAACCGAAATATATGTCAGTCAATGACCCGAATGAGAAACAAGATATCGTATTGAGCAAGATTTATAAATGTTAATACACACTTATGGATTGTAAATTTGGTTCACAACTACAACGTTCCAAGTTTACATATCGTGATCGCATCTAGCCCCGGTGGACGGTCACTCAAACAGCAGTTATTAAGTAGGTGAAATTAGGATCTTTATGTCTTGAAAGGTAGCATCTGGTACTTCCTTGCTCCCCAATATTACTTCCTGCTATTATGGATTGATGATATTTCTCACTCGTGTCAGTATTCCACCCTTTTGTATGTCTCTTAAGGTAAGACTTATAGCATTGGTAGCCTCCACTTTTGAAGAATATGCCATTATTGAGTTGCTTTTCTTGAAAGCAACATACGTTTATTTGCTCTTCAGTAAGGATATTTTCAAGCTATATTTTACTTCAAGCATCTCTTTTACTGTTGACGCCATCAGTATTCCAGTGCATTACTGCAAGTGCTGTCTGCGTTGATTTTGTTTTGTTTGGCCATTAACTCTATTCTTGCGCCATCTGGCTTCACGGATAAACCAAGAAAGTCCTTCGGTATTAAATATTGGGCCTTTTTCAAGACGGATGCCCAGAACTGTACTTGCCTGGTTGTGCATTACATGCACAGTGACATAACGTTTTGTAGATATAGACATGCTGCCAGAGCGCGTATTTGCTGTGATGCGCCACTTGAGAGGTTTTCTCCGTTTCCAGCACATTATCTTGCTAGGGCAGACTCGACTTTTTGGCGATGCGTTTTTTCACCAAATATGCCCAATGGGAGGTCTCAATAGTGACCAGGGAATCTCAAAGCGAAGGCAGGCTCAACATCAGCCACATTTAATGGAGGACCTGCTCTGCCAAATGTCTCTGTATAGTTTATTCACCCACTGTCTATGATGTTTATCCACATAGACTTGGAGGTTATGTTTTGTCGTTGCCAGCTGCTCGCCATTCACCAGAGAAGCGTTAGTGAAAACAGAGGGTACCACGTTAAGTACGTCTCACTTGGTTGATCTCGTTTCTAATTATTTAGATGAGACCTTAGCAGCCCGTGCTCAGCACCGAGTTAATACATATTGTCCTTTTTTGGGAGTAAGAGCGTACAGGAAGACATGATATGTATCTATTGAAAAGCAAATGCAGTGGGAAAAGTTACTATCGCCAGAACTATGACACCCCAACAATTTCAAGGAAGACAAGAAGACGAATGGTGAAACAACAAAATGCAAACCAGTTCTTTGTTATCAGTAACAAATACGAGTTGGTTCAACAAATGAAAAGCAAAATAATATATTTGAAATGAGATGCAAAATGGAGACCGTATTGAAAAACAAGAGCAAAAAGACAACAGGAAGTTGGAGCAACGGCCTTGAATGGCATATGCAGTTATAACAACCGCCATGCATGACATTTACAGCTGACAAAACTCTACTGTGTGTACAGTTGGAACAATATCATAACATATAAAGTTGAAGCAACCCCATGCGTGACATATACAGTTGGAGCAACCTTATGCCATATACAGTTGGAGTAACCCCATGCGTTACACATACAGTTGTAGCAACCCCATCCATTGCCGATACAGTTGTAGCAACATCATGTATTACCAACACAGTAGTAGCAACGCTATAACTGTAGGACACATACAGTTGGAGCAGCCTCTTGCGTTTCCCATACAGTTGGAGCAACATCTTGCATTACCCATACAGTTAGAGCAACACTATAACTCTAGGACACATACAATTAGAGTACTATCATGCATTATCCACACATACCAATTCAGCATTAAATAGTTTGGACCAGTGAAACATAAACGCATAAATGAAACCTTTTCACAGCTCGTGCCTTTAACACAAGAGGAAGACCAAATGGAAGGACGTGTCTAAAACAACTACACTTGCATGAATGTTAATGAATGACCACACATTATGATACATGAAGGAAGATTGCACCTGATAGCGTCATCTACCAAAGTAAGTGGATATATAAGATGAACGGGAGGTATATATATATATATATATCAAAGCCAAGTTATATGTTCATATTGTAATAACCATAATCCATAATTTCTTTGACATGAGAGCGCATGCAATGTAGTTTATATTTTTTTTATTCCGTGTTTACAGTATGTACGATCTATTTTAAAGTAACATCAGTATATTTGTAGTATTACCACTATTTCGTTTGTAATCATTTTGGACTATTTCTCTGCTACAGGATAGCGGAGAGATTACGTCCCACAGTCAAATTGAGGTTATACACAACATATATTTCTTCTTCTTCTTCTTCGTACGCTGTCAGACGTCAACCTGTATTTTTTCGAAAAAAGCAGCGGTCATCCTGAGGCTGTCGACACTGCCATAGAGCGTGTCTAGTGTTGCCACTGGTGATGGCCACAGCTGCTTTCTCTGATCCTCGTATGTCGGGCAGTTTTGCAGCAAATGTTCAGCGTTCATTTTCCCGGTACCACACAAGCATTCGTCAATGCCACCTATCTTCAATTTGTTGAATAGGTGGTACCTCAGTCTATTGTGGCCAGTGCGAAGTCTGAAGACCACGACCTGCTCTCTTCTGTTCAACTGGTAATAGGCATCGTTTATTGTGTACAACATATATTTAAATTCAGTCGGTTTTCTTCAGAATTGACGTTTAAAATCGAAATGGAATTAACCACGCCCACATTGAAGGAATTTATTACAAAGACTGAGACACAGATTATAAGTGATGAAGTTCAACTATACATTAACATTTACTTCAGAATTACCGCAGTAACAATCGTAGGAGCTTTTGGAGTAATCACAAACATAATTAACGCTGCTGTTTTTGTCCGGCAAGGCGTAAGCGACTGTGTTAGCGCGTGTCTCTTTTCATTGGCATTGACAAATTTCGCATCATTGGCATTTGGAGTTCTGATAGTTTTCTGTAAGGTCTTAATATTTTTAAATATTTTAACAGACTTTGACCCACAGGCCGTTTATTTTATTTTAATTAATGCAAATGGTATGTTTTACAACATGTCAACAATAACAACCTGCTTTATCTCCATTGAGAAGTGTCTGTGTGTGACCTGGCCTTTCAAGTTCGGTAACTTCATCACGTTCCGAAGGGCTGTCATTGTCCTATTAAGCATCTACGTGTACGTTACCATAGCATCACTGCCAGACCATCTGACAAGTGGTTTGGTACGTCGATTTGATTCTAGAACAAATACTACAAGAACAGTTCTGTGGCTTTCTCCATACAGACCACAAGTTTACATGTTCGACCTAATGTTTTGTCTGCTAACAGTGGAGTCTCTGTGTTTAGTTGTGATTCTTGTTACCACATACATGATGGTTGTGGGTCTTAGACGCACAATGCAGCATTGGACAAGCCATACTGAAACTGAACAAATTACTACTACTAATGGCACACTATCAAGTGCTAGAACAAAGAAGGGACCGAAAGAAAACAATTCTAGAATCAAAAGGAGAGTTGTTAAAATTGTTGTGACCTTAGCAATTATAGCTTTTGTGTGTAATTCATTTCGATTATTAATAATTTCCGCTGCTCCATTTTTCTTACATTTAACCTACCTTCAATCTAACTTAGTTGAAGATATTCGAGCAGTTTATTACTTATTGCAAACGATCAACTCATCAGTGGACATTTTTGTGTATTTTACTTACAGTGTCTCATTCAGACGATCTTTTAGTGAACTGTTTTGTAAATGCTGTAGGCATGTCAATTTTCGTGAGTTACGATCTGCCGAAGACGGATGTGTCGGACCGAAAGGTGCAACTATCGCGGTCATGCTGTAAACTAGCGCCACAACGCATTTCATTCCCTGGACTACATCCTGCAACTTACAAAGCTCTGTTCAGGGCTTGGTAGCGGGAGATGGAGAACAAAGACAGAGAAGGAGAAGAAGAAGTGAGTTATGAAAAGGCCTGTAGAGAATATGTAGCTCAGATAGATAGATACCATCCCTGTTTTACTGTTTTACCGGGTTCCTAAAAGGATAATATGGAAAAGTTACACTGTAAGCTGTAAGGCATGTTGTCAGAGCGACTACGTAGGGTTGGTTACTGTGCCGGAGAAATTATTTTACAGAAACTATAATCCACAATACGGAAGGCATTTACATCCTAAGTCCACCAAACATTTAAGTTTACAAGAAATCAGGTTTATCGCCTGGACCAATGGGCGCACACTGACATTGTGCGTTACACAGAGTATATATGACAAGTATTCGGGCATGTTCCAATGAAAGTACATACTTACACACGTTGTTTGTTTATATGTGCCATCATCACAGACTACGTGATTAGTGTTAACCTACAGTGGATCATGGACATAGCGAGATATCAGTAAACGAAATATCGGAGACTGGCATAAGAAGTGACCCCAAACAATAAAAGGATATGCCATGCAGTAAGCACACAGTTAAACGAATCCTTATTGAAAATACAAAACACAACTTGGCTAACAGGTGGGTGAAGGAGGCCTCGGATCGAACAGTGTGTTCAATGAAATGTTATAGCCAAAAAACAATCAGGCCATAAATAGACTACAAAGAAGAGAATAAAGTATTATCTTTCATTTCCGAACAACCAAACTATAATCAGTAGACACTTAAACCGCATCAACCCAGACCATCTGCTCTAGTACAGACATTGCTATCACCCGATAAAAACAGTTTGACACCAACTCATTGAGTACAAAGAGCTTTGCAGCCACGAGGTAACGATTCTCACAAGTGAAATTGATCACAATCAATACCTTGTATGGCACATACGACGATCTGTATTTATATAACAATGACATTGGTCTGTCAACAGCAGGCTTGCTCAGCAGCTGCAGAATATAAACAACAACATAAACAACATATGTATCGATACGTGGGGAAGTTAAAGTTGTATTACTTGAGACAAGAGTGTTTCTTTGGTCATTGTAAGTCGGCATTGTAGTAGTATTTAGTATATATCATCTATGCGTCCCTACTGGAATCTTGCTAGTGCCCAGCAAACAGGTCTTTGCTATTTGCGTGTAGTGTTAGTATGCCAGGTTGCATTCTCATAAGATGGCCATACCGGCTTATTTTCTCTCTTCATATATCTTCAGTACATCATATTTCTAATGTCATAGTCGCTCATGCTATCTCTTCTTCTTACCCATGATTTTTCTTAAACATTTCATTTTGCACGCTGTAATTTTCCTTCCCTGGGGTTTAGATAGAGATCACGTTTGACATTGTAAGCACAAAGTTGGTATAAATATACCATTGATCGGTTATTGTTTTATAGTCAGATAAATGTTCGAGTGTTATGTGCTTGTAGTGGTGACAGTTTGTTTACATGTCTGTGTGTATATATTTTTTATTTTATGTAGCGTCAAATATAGAGATACTGCGTCCACAACGATGGAGAGAGTATACATTTACTTCAGGTAACTTCTATACATGCCACTACAATCATACATTATGACCTCCATAAATGATTTACTGCCATAACAATATATGTAAATTATTGTTTACTGAAAGCATTAACCAATTCACTGACTGCATCTTGAATCTGCATGTGATAGTCTTAGTCGTAGCCTTAGTCCACCTGTACTTCTACAGCAGCATAAGTCTCTGAGCAGGTTCCCTCTCTGGTGTAAGCTGGATGTAACCAAGAGGATAATTTCCTGCTTAGCGGGCTAGGCTCGAGCAGCATATTACTCCCCTATGGAGTGTGGTTAACTGATGTGCGAGTCCATCTTAATAAACTCAAACACTAGAGCAAAGTAGACCCACAGCCTGTTAGGCGTCAAATACGCTGCTCTTAACAAACCACATAACCATGGACGGTATTATGCCATGACGCACAGTTAGTTGCCTCTTACGACATACTCTCTGTGAGGCAGTGTTGCTATTCTTGTCCTTATCATACACATAGATCCCGGTAAACCACTGCGTGTGATAAGAAATATAACTCTTTTATCATTCCTGAATGCGGGTGTCCTGTCCGTCATCTGTTTTTGCAGTCATGTTTCTAATCATTTTACTATAATGTTGTCACGTTTATAATGTTGGTTCGTTGTCCTTTTTTTCGGCGAGCCTATCTGCCACCTAATTCTCATGTACTTTGAAGCAGACAGAAAGTGTGTGTGCATTTAGACGAATTGTGGGTTAATGCTCACCAAACATGTGAGGAAAAATTCCAATAGTTTGAGAGAAACAAGTAAAGGAGAATTCTAAGTAGGAAAAGAAAAAAAAAACTATTTTAGGGCAGAGAGAATGGGTCATATTAAAATTAATGGAAACATTTATTTGTTTAAGGATTAGATTTTCTTGATAGACCGCACGTCTAGTACTGGACAATGCACCCTATCATAAAGCTGTAGCACAGCATGAGCAGAAAAAGGCGCAGGTCTAGCTGCGGGTCTAAAATCGCTCTGATGTTTTAGTGCATTTTAGATGCCGCCAGGCCACGGTTTTGCTTGGAATTCTAGGCACACTAGTCGACGGCTTATACTTGTGTTCACGAAAACGTGTCCCTGTTTTCCATTTGGAATAGTTAATTCGTTCATTTTTTGTGTTTTCGTTCCTCCTATTATCCCGGCATGGACATCGGCTATATCAATTGGCCCTGCTGTTGAACATGTGTCGTATTTTCACAGTCAATTTCACACTGCTGAACTTCGCGAGATTGGCGCCCTTCGCCCTAGCTGCAGACAGTGTCGGTTTAAGTGTGACTGTCAAAAGTAGACGCGTGACTATTATGGACCAGAACACGTCGCCCAGGAGAGATGCCCAACATATCATTCACACGCTGAGTGGTTTACCTACAACCTCTTGTGGTTATGGGAGAGGTAGGCACACAATGATATATGTCATCTCCCTTCCGCTGCCTTGCTGGGTACCTGATTAAGAGAAACATTTCAGGAGTAAACCTAGATAACAAAAATCTACATTCTGTGCTTTCTCCAGTCGTCTCGATAATGTCTAGCCAAAGGTAGCTCAGGACGAGAGAGAGGTTGACAAATGACGCAGTTTTTTTAATACTTTAATCCAAATCACTGCGCAAGTTATCAATTTCAGCAGACACAGCAAAAGAAAAGACTGTCCACACGACTGGACAGAGAGAGTGGTCTTCGTCAAATGTGATGGACGAACATAGCGCAGATAGACAAAGTTACAACTTCATCATGCACCAAAAAATGTAACTTCACCATTTGGAAGTTACAACTAATATTACTTCTGAGTCTGTGTCTAATTCGTTATTTCAGAGATCTCTAAAGATTATATAGAGTGATGCGAAATGTGCAAGGAACTGTACCTTTGCTCTCTCTCTCTCTCTCTTTCTCTCTCTCTCTCTCTCTCTCTCTCTATATATATATATATATATATATATATATATATCTTTCTGTCTGGATGTTCTAATCTTGGTTTTACGCTATGGATATTGTCATTTCGTTTTATTACCAGGTTATTTTACTGATACAATATCGTATTCGCTTTTTTTTTCATTGTCATTGCATCTACGTATGGATAATATGTATAAGAAATGTATGCTATTTAACCGTCACGTAAAAAAATATTATCATCTTTTAAAATCTCATCAAAATACGCGGAGTCGCACTTATTTAAATATACAATAGGAACCACAGTTATATCACATGTTCTGGCTAAATTCGGATTGTGTTTGGCCTGTTGAAATCTGATGCACTGGGCCACAAGCTTAACATACAGTGCAACGTAAATCGCCGTATGATGACAGTACAACTTATCAGAAAAACGTATGGCGCTCATCCGGCGGAGTCCCGCCAGGCAGCGAAAGTACCGGGCCTCACACCTCGAAGGGGCCCACCCTTGACTACTGGTGGTCACCCACCCATGTGTCGTGGAGTCAAGGCACATGGCTATGGAGCAATCCCTATTGACCAAAAACTCAAGACACTCAAAATACAACAGTGGAATGCGGAGGGAGTCATTAACAAAAAGCTTTCCCTAACACATCACTTGCATGAAGGTAAGAATGACGTGGCATGTATGAAAGAAAAACACCTCAACAGCAACCATAAATTCTCAATCAGAGGATACCAGGCCTTCCGCCTGGATAGAGAAGTTCACAAAGGAGGGGTTCTGATACTTACTCGAAACTGCATACCGAGTAGCGCGGTATTTGTAAATCACACCGGACAAGCAGAAATTGTAGGAGTAGACATAATGGCTCAAGAGACGAAGATCCGCATCTTCAACCTGTACGGACCACCAAATAAAGACCTATCGCTGTCGTGTATGGAAGTCAAGGACTTCAACTGCATAGTAGTTGGAGACTTCAACAGCCACTCGGAGCGATGGGGATACTCGGACACAGACAGCAGAGGTGACGAAGTGGAAGATTGGGAGATAGACACGAATCTCCATCTAATCAATAGGCCGGAGGAAAGCCCTAGCTTCTATTCTAGAACATGGTATACCACCTCGACTCCAGATTTGGCCTTCTCCACAATGGACATTCCCCATAAAATAGACCGCCAGGTGCTAAACCAATTGGCAGGTAGCAACTACAGGCCAATTAGGCTAGAAATTGATATGGAAGTAGGCCCACAGGAAACAAAACTGCTCCCACGTTGGAATTACAAACGAGCCGACTAGGACAGATTTGCAAGCCTGACAGATGGGCTGTGTGAAACCATCAACACACGGAACAACAAAATGAAGCCCATGGTGGAACGCCTAAGCAAAGCAATAATTCAAGCTGCCACTGAAACCATCCAAAGAGGGGCAAGGTAAAATTATAAGCCCTATTGGAATGATGACTTGCAAAAAGCGGAAGACGTAGTCACAAATGCTAGGAACATGGCAGAGCGAGAACAATCTATGGAGGCAAACCTCGCCCTCAAAGCCGCCACGGCGAAATACAAATACACTCTAAACCAAACAGCAAGAGAACGCTGGAAAAACCAAACGGAAAGCCTCAACCTAGACAAAGAAGGGAACAAACTATGGAAGTTAGTCAGAGCCATGAATGACGAAACCCCGTCAAACAAACAAATTACCATCAAGCAGGGCTAAAACTTGCTCACTGGAAAAAAAGCCTTTGTTGAACACTATGCCAAAGCCAACCACATAGATGTCCCTGCACATAGGCATACGGACATTAATAAAGAGCAAAAGAGGCCCGACAACATCACAATGGCACCAGAAGAGCATATGATGGCAAAACTAACAATGAGTGAAATGGAAAAGGCCATGAGAACATTAAAGAAAAGGAAATCTCCCGGAAAAGACGGGATAACAAACGAAATGCTGATGGGGCTGGGCCAAACAGCGAAGAGGAAACTGCTATCAGTCCTAAACCAAAGCTGGAAAAGGGGTATTGTACCCCAAGCATGGAAAGACGCAGTACTTGTACCAGTATCATAGAAAGGAAAAGACAAAACAGATTCAAATGGATACAGGTCTATCAGCGTACTGAGCTGTGTCGGCAAACTGATGGAACGTATGATAAACACCAGACTGATGTGGCATCTGGAAGAAAAACGAATACTAATTCCACAGCAAGCCGGCATTAGACAGCACAGATCCAGTGATGACCAGGTCATCTTCATAGCCCAGGAAATAGGAGAGGCCTACCAGGCACAGAAACACACAGTAGCTGTTTGGGTGGATCTGGAAAAGGCATTTGACAAAGTCTGGAAAGACGGACAGAGTCAAGCTAAGAAGAAGTGATGTTTGTGGGAAAATGTACAAGTGGATCAACCACTACCTCAAACAAAGAACGGCCAGAGTCCAAGTACAAGGGCAGACGAGCAAAAAGGTGACACTCGAGCAGGGATTACCCCCAGGGAGAGTACTGTCACCCACACTCTTCCTGGTATACATAAACGACATTACAGAGAATATACCAAGAAGAGTCCATAGCTCAATGTTTGCAGACGATCTGGCTATGTGGAAATCTGAAAAGAATCTCACCATAGCAAGAAATCGGATGCAGCAGGCCCTAACATCGCTGGAAGAGTGGGCGAACTCATGGCTGGTCAAAATAAACGAGGAGAAAACCACATGCACAATATTCTCGCTTTCAATAAAACCCCAAAATACCAAATTAAGTTTAAATGGCAAATTCCTGCAGCCAAACGACAACCCAAACTATCTGGGAGTCACATTTGATCGGCGCATGACATGGAAAAGTCAGATCGAGAGAAACCGAATGAGAGCCAGAGAAAGAATGGCAATCATGAGAAAACTTGCTGGCACAAGCTGGGGAGCAGACGAAGGCATACTAAAGAAACTGTACACTGAAAGAGTGAGACCAGTTCTCCAGTATGGCATTGCGGCATGGACAACAGCAGCAAAGGTGAACTTCGATAAAGTTAGCAAACTTCAAAACCAAGCCTTGAGAGTTATAACAGGAGGCATGAAGTCAACGCCAATTGTAGAACTTGAAAAGATTACAAAACTGCAATCCATGACCGATAGAAGAGACTGCAGAGCCCAGCTGCAGTCAGAGAAACTCCGAAGACTGACTGACCATCCAATACACCAGAGACTAAACAATTTCGGAAATGGGATACTAAAGCGGAGAAACTTTGCAGAAATAGCCAAAGCAAAGATGCACGAAGACCCCATGAACGCACTAGCACCAAAGCCCATCCCTACTGTACGAAAACCAACCTGGAGGCAGCATATACTTCCAGAGGTGGTAGAAAATATACCAGGTATTGGAAACAAAAACTGCCAGTCTGAAAAAGAAAGAAGAGATACCACCCTGAGTTAAATGACGAAAAACTACCGAAGCATCGACTGGACCCATGCATACACCGACGGTTCTGTCACAAATACAACACAGAACGGAGGGGCAGGAGCATTTCTGAACCTACCAAATGGCAGAAAAATAACACTGTCATTCGCTACTGGAAAATACACAAGCAATTTCAGAGCGAAAGCAGAGGCACTGAGGGCGGCAGTGGAAGAAATGGTGACAGGTAAAATGAATGAAAGCCATATAGTCCTGCTTACAGATGCTCTCGCCGTAGTCACAGCGCTAAAATGCCAGAAAAACACTGAGCTTAATGACTTAAGAGCAGCACTCTGCAAACTGTGCCAGCAGTCCGCACCAAAAAGGGTAGTGGTACAGTGGGTCCCATCACACTGCAACATCCAAGGCAACGAGGAGGCAGACAGACGGGCAAAAGAAGGTGCATGACTACCACAAACAGATACTAGTATGACATACGAAGAGTCAAAACGGCTTATTAGAGCTAGATACATGACCAAATGGGAAACCAAACATACAGGCTACACCAAAAACGATGCCTATTACCAGTTGAACAGAAGAGAGCAATTCGGGGTCTTCAGACTTCGCACTGGCTACAATAGACTGAGGTACCACCTATTCAACAAATTGAAGATAGGTGGCACCGACGAATGCCCGTGTGGTCCCGGGAAAATGACCGCTGAGGATTTGCTGCAAAACTGCCCGACATACAAGGATCAAAGAGAGCAGATGTGGCCATCACCAGTGGCAACATTAGATAAGCTCTATGGCAGTGTCGACAGCCTCAGGATGACGGCTGCTTTTTTCGAAAAAATAATGGTTAATGTCTGACAGCGTACGATGAAGAAGAACCAAATTTTGGAATTGAGGGGAAATGTATGATTATCAGCACCAAAGTGGTAGGAAGCATTGGACTTTTGATATAATTTATCCACTCGTCTGCAATATTTTTATATATTATCATTTGAGCAGAAAATATAAGGATACATTTCGTCAACTTTTCTGTAAATATATTTGGACAATATCATTCTCTGGTTAATTGGTATCGGGGGAACATAAATAATCCTTGTCGCTTCAATTGCTGCTTCAGAAATATCGAATTTGATACAGAATCTAGATGTGAAGACACAGTTGACATCCTCTTTTGTCCGTCTGAAACAAGAGTGTTTCAGCTACTTCAAGTTCTAAATGCCGTCATCGTGTAGACAGAATTTGGAAGATGTATGAAACGACAGTGAGCAACTTACTTAAAGAACTTATCGTACTTCTATAACAAAGATAAACGTGTCCTATTTGCTATTTGCTACTTTAAATATTACAAGATTATGATAAGATTTATTACTATACATATCATTACTTTTTTCGAAGACTATTTGCAGTATTTGTCGCTCCTTTTCAGCCTACAAGACAGTCAGAAGACAAGTTTCAGTCTGACCATCTAAGAAATCTTAGGAAACTTGATCACTTCATGTTGTTATTCGTTCTTTGTTCTCAAATAATCAAATAAGTGTCATCGTAAAGTTTATCAGAATAAATTTTGATGATTTTGCCAAACTCACAATTTGTTATTCAATGTGCTTTATTACATAAATTATACGACGGTGCTTTTATTCTAACATTTGAATCACAGTTGTAACTCAACAGATGAGACTTCTAAACAATCTAATAATTGTTGTAGGATCGGTAGACTTATTTTTGCCTTCAAAAATTTAATTTTTCCATAATTTAATTTATTTCCGATCCGGCGCTTGGTGAAACAATCCTGAAAATGTGAAGATAAAGAATTTCTACCAATAGAGCCAATACTTTCTAAATACTGTATACGACTTACGGCTTTGGGCCAACATTTGATTTACTAACTATATTTCTTCAAAAGTATGCCGCCATCTGCTAGAGTCGATGCTACAGTTACTGTTTGTTAATTGTTATTTCCCGGTATTAATAGTACTGAGATATATTCATCCAGCTCAAAGTCAGTAGATGCCAGTTCGAGTTCTAATTGATTGTTTTTATTCATGTTATTTGCGATATTGTGTGACCTGTAGATACTTGTTTGAGTTGCATTCCTTTTATTTTTTAGTGGTTATTGTTCATTACTTGGGTAAACTACAGCCCTCTTGCGTAACAGAGAAGCTCATCTGATGATGACTAACGGACATAAAAGATATGGAGAAAAAAACTGAGCTATTTGCACACATCTCTAAAAAGATTGATACAAAAGTAGATGAAGAGATTAATGATTTAATCCTACTTTAAAAATCATTAAACACGAAAATGGATTCCCAATGTATAATGAGTTTATAAACAACCAACAATGGGAAGAGTATTTCCTAGACCTTTTCAACACAAAAGGTACAGAGAAACAAACACTATTTATCACAAGACACAAAGATCATTCATCTGAAACTGATATATTGTTGTTTTTTTTTAAATAAGCATAGCGCCACAGAGCTATCAACAATATCCATATAAACAAGTCACTAGGTATGAACAGCATAATACTTAACTTAACATCTTAACAACTTTATACTGGTTTAGAAGATTCTACAGTCTGTATACAAACCGTTTCTCGGAGGATGGTTTTTATCGATGTGGGAGTCAATCTTAATAGACTGAAACACTAAAGCTAAGTAGACAAACATCCTGTTAGGCGTCATGTATGGCAGCTCTTAACAAACCACCTTGGGAACGGCACAAATAACTTGGGTAGATTTTTAATTTGGATTTTGTCCGAGCAGCAGCTTACTCTTTTCGATTCACAACTGCTAAGGGATTTTTAACCTGCTCGACACAACACGGGAGTCCGATCTCACTACCCTGAGATCAAAGCCATTTGTACCAGATGATCCACGTGAAAAAAATCCCGTCTCGATCGTGATACAAATACACAACCTCTGGCACCCGAGGCGGACACCTTACCTGGAAACCACCGAGTCTCTTACTTCTTCTCACCGTACCCCTACACCAAACTCTCAAACATGGGGGCTCATGTAGTTCTTACTAAGCCTGGTTTCTACGGTACTGGCCAGTTATTTGTTGACTGACTAGGCCTGGCAGAATCATTTTGTGTTAAGGATTATACGGTTGCAAAGTCTGTCCAGCACATTCAAACTCAAATACTAGATACTAATTACGTTTACAATAACTGAGTTTTGTAATGTGTATAGAATCATAGAGTAGACGTTGATTGTAACCAGTAACAGAAAATGTATTATGAGGAGAATTACATGTTAGCAACGAAGTTAAGTGTACACAGCTTTTATTTTCTTTCGAGATTATTAATAATTCTTGATTTATAATGGCTGGTTGGACACACAGGCTTGAATGAATGCACTATGTCGTTGATGAATTAAACACGATGACTGATTTTTGTGCATGCTAACTAATCTAATTACGTAACGTCCAATACTAAATAAGTATATGCAAAATACACAAATCTATGACTCACACAGCTGCACAAATCTACATATACCTTTGATATCTGCAGAAAATTTCCAAAAGGCAACGTCTGAAGGAGGAGTTTAATGCAAAATACACGAAAATATCAACTGAAGAATTAATAGTTTGAAAGAAAAATGACAAGGCGATCATATTTAAATATAAGTTGGCCTGCGTGCGACTCATGTCCGGATAAATACGATCTATTATAATGAGGAGTAATCTGAATGAATTACATATTAACGCAATAATTGCTAATGTCACTACTGTTGTGACTACTCTTCTTTTTCTAATGGAGTTGTTTTCTGACAATTCTTTCTTTGTCACACACAATGCGAAACCAGAATCTCTTTGTTGACTTGGCTCAGGGACGGCCCATCGCTTCACAGAGCGTAATAAACCAAAGGCTGTCATCCAAGTACTGACAATAATAACTACCAAACAGACAGACTCCACTGTGAACTGACAAAACACACGCTCGAACATGTTCACTTGTGATCTGTAAGGAGATATCCACAAAACTAATCTCGTTGAGTTGGTTCTGGGATCAAATCTGCGGGTCAGACCAATTGTGGCGTAGTTAGGTATGAAGGTTGCGAAGGCGAACATGTAGATAATGACTAAGGCGATAATCGCTCTCCTAAACGTGACTAAGTTACCAAACTTGAAAGGCCAGGTCACACACAGGCATCTCTCTACGGAGACGAATGCTATTGTTATTGTTGACATGTTGTAAAACATAACACTGGCATTGATTAGTACAAAATAGACAGCCTGCGGATCAAAGTCACTTTCAATATCCAGTTGTATCAGAACTTTACAAAAGACTGTCAAAAGTCCTACTGTCACAGATGCAAAATTTGTCATGGCCAGCGAGAAGAGGCATGCACTGATGCAGTCCTTCATATCTTGTCGGACAAGAACCGCAGCATTGATGATATTTGCAGTTGCCCCGAACGCTCCAACAATTGTTACTGCGGTAACTCTAAAATAAATGTTGACATACAGCTGGACCTCATTACCCACAATCTGTTTGTGAGTTGTTGTAGCAGACTCATCAAGTGTGCAAGTCGCTGGAGTCATGCCCAATTGTGTTATGTACTTGTGTAGTTTACTTTATTTTTCTGCTGGGTTGTTCTGTTTCATAAGTTGGCTTGTTGAGAGAAACACTGTTAAAGATGCACCCGTGATTGTGGCATGATTAGACATACGCTCAATGATAGCTTGACTTGGTAAAGCAATGATATCTTGTGTCATCTGAAATAAACTGCGGACATAAAAACAAGCAGCATTTCGGTATTACATGAGACATTATGTGTGTGTGTTTACTTTTTACAATGTCCTTTGTACACTTACAAAGAAAATAAGCATCGGTAAAAGTAATGCTGGTTCATAAACAAAGAGATCATCCAGAACGCTTCTATAAAATAGACATGATCTTCTAAGGTGTGGATTGCAGTGCATCATTACTGCAGAAGAAAGAACAGAATGGCTATTAATACTATGTGTAACGTAAGAGAGGACTAAGTCTAGTCTGGAACACATGACGAAGACGTTTGCTGCGACTGCATGTCTTTTCAGCGCTGCACAAGAGTTTCGGCCTGGGAGCTTACCATTGTTTGATGTCCCACGTACTGCGTCCTCGTTTCTGCACTTGTCTGCTGCGCCATGGACTGGTTCATCACACAGTCTTCTGCATACAACTCACGGGCCCTTGTCAGCAACTCCCGTGTAACCGATCTCGTCTACCCTGATGACGTCGCCATATCGGATCACGATTCTTAGGCCCTGGTAGGCCCCCTAGAGGCACATATTTGATCGACTACCCACCTAGGCTTGCACATCTTCTGGAAAATCCAAATCCACAGATACACCTTGAAAGTGTATCTGGAAAGTGTCAACATTGAAGTCATCTCCTGGGCTCTACCTGTCCCGTTAGTATCACCAAAGTTGTATCACACACAGAGCGAAACCCCATCACTGAAGTTCAGAATAGGCGTACCGCTTGAAAAATCAGAACTCACAACGACTCCACATCCTATTCGTCACATAAGTGTCCCGATGGGGAAAAGTCTTACGTGACAGAATTGGACTCTTAAGCTAGTTGAGAACATATCTTGTTTGCGATGAGCAAAGATTATTATTTTTAGTTAGCGAAACAGAGGCAACAACAGCAATGTCTTAGCAGTGTGCCATCAACCTCGCTCATCACAGGTGCTCACAACTGCCTCGCTCATCACAGGTGCTCACAACTGCCTCGCTCATCACAGGTGCTCACAACTGCGACACATTAAGAGTTGTCACAAATGCGGGTTTGGGACCCTAACTCAACAATTGAGTTTCATGGACACTCAATGGGTTATATACTAGGTTATTTACTTTTTCTGCTTGCTCCTACTGTTGAGCGATTTGGGAAGATGCATGCTCTGTTTTTCCGTAGGCAAACTGTATTCAAATCGTTCTTGTGCCTTTAGATTTGACCATCATAAGATATGGTGAAGAAGGAAGGAACTTGGGATGTTATAAAAAAAACATGATATGATGATAATAAACAAAATGCAGGAGCAATCCAACGGGGGGTATATGATCTTCAGAATTAAATGTAGTTAGTGAATCAGGGAAGGAGCATGAACAATTATTTCTAGAGCAAGAAAAAAGATATGAAAATATTACTCACTGCAACCTGGACCTAGCATTTATGACGTCGTACGTCATATGAAGATGTTGTATGTTAAACAGATTATATCAACATAATTACATTTACATTTGTGCTTCAAAATTCTTAGCTATGTGGGCCTTCTTCCCATGCTAGGGAAATAAAAATATTCTCTATTCTTTTCCCTGTACCAAATTTAGTGTATTCTATTTCTGAATTCTCGTGCTTTCAATTTCAGATCACTATTCAAATGGCTCAAAACTGTGTGTATCATACTTGGATTATCATCAGGGAAACTTAATAAAAGTATGAAAAGTATATAAATATTACATTTACACTAATTTCTTATTATATAGTTAGAGACGCGGTTTCCTAGTTATGCAATTATCCATCAAAAGATGTTTAAGAAATAAGTTTCTTAATATGCAGGAATCATTTTCTTATTTCGCTGAGTCTGTTCTTTAAACCCGATTATCATTTTACATAAATCTCAGTTCCGAGCCTAATTCTCTTCAAAGTAGATAATCAGGTTTATTTAAATATCATCCAGGTTATTTAGTAACGCCACCAAAGATACTAACGTTTATCTACCATATGCTTTTGATGCGTTCAATGTAGAAACTATGAAAACACTCAGATGACATTTGAAGATTTAAAACAATTTTCGTGATTTAACGTAATTATGAACGATTGTAGAATATCAAATTACTTGGCTCAAATAATTCTAAACTAACACTCGTATATGTAATGTTCAGGGTAAATGCGCTAATGTTGTTAATTTTCATTGCACTTTTTGACACAGTAATGTAAAGTATAGATCAACTAATTTTAATCCACGGTTCGACTTTCAGAGCTGCATTGCCATTTACTCATCTTCCAAATAGTTATGAAAAATGAAATAAAGAATGATTGATTAAAAAACCAGCAACAGACGTGTATTACATGAAATATATACAGACATATATCTTTCCAAATGCAATTTGAAATGTATACAGATGTACACACACATACATATATATATAAATACCCGATATTACGTCATTATTGTATACAGATACGCACGAGTACAATTCACATTGCATATGCATACTATATATATTTGGCGTTTAAGTATTAGAATGCGTATATAGCTAGTTTCTAAACACGCTCTTGTCTACCCTGTGTTAAAAATGAGTACACGACACACAGTTAAGGAGCATTTAGCAATAGGAAGGGAACTAGTCACATAATTAGAAAAAGTTGTGACCTAGTAATATTTTCTTTTTGATAATGTATACAATATTATTTTAGGTCTCTAACACTTCATCCCAGAACGCAGTGTCTGCTATTGAATCACATGTACTCTGTTATACCCCATTTTACTTTATTATGCATGCGCGTATTTCATGTCTTTTGTAACGTCTACAACTCTTATATTCACTCACTTAGTGTTACCTCCGCTTGTGTCGCTAAGTGACGTAGGGAGTTGTCCTACTTGAGCCAAATGTGCAACGTCGGTAGTTGTTAAGTCCACGTTGTTCTAGGATTTCTCTTACGTCATCAATCCATATGGTCCGTAGCACTTTGCGTGCAAAGTACCCTGATCTTCATGTGTCGAAGCTCGTTGTGGTAGTTAACCAGGTTGCAGTCTCATCGTATTTTCATTCTTGAAACGTATTCTGCATAATGGACAGCTCTTACACTATTTCTAATTCCATCATTTTTATTTGTTCTTACCTCCTGATGAACATTTTTTTATAAGTTATAATTTTCCTCCCATATGCTTTGATAATGATCTTGTTTGACCATGACGACACAAAAGTTGGTAAACAATATTGATCATCATTTATTGCCAAGATTATAATAACGTGTTTAAACAGAGGCACAGGAGCGGCTTCCTCGCATCAAGTTTTTATTTTTTAAATCAAGCCTCCCATCTTGTTTAAAAAAAAATACTTCTCTAGTATTTGAACTTTTGGGCCGACACAGGCTTGATATTACTTGCATACATATTAAGTGGAAATAGTGTTCTGCTAATCTTCATAATTTCCGCCCATTGATGTGATAATTTCCATATTATATCTTTCACAGACTGTACGAAGTTCGTGCGAATGATTTTCCAATCTATCTTCGTTCATTTGTACTAGGCGTTGGTTGTCTACAGAGAGCAGATCATGTAATAAGCTGGTTTCTTTTATTATTGTTTTGTTTTTCAATTCTGGTGGTGCAATTTGTGTGGCTACAGTTGCTATGCTGTCTTTATTAATGTTGAACAACAATGGTTGAAGTACGCATGCTTATCGTATTTCTGTAGTTATTCCAAACGCACATGTCACTCAGTCAGTTGTTCTTATTGCATTTGCATTAATAAGGTGCAGTGATATCACAGTATCGAATAGGTGTCGTTTTTATTTCAATTACATTTAATAGATTCCTCCTGATCTTCAAATGTTGTATTTGGGATCAAGACGCTGAGCAGCGCATGAGCTGCAGTGGTCAGCGACCCATAGCTGTCTGCTAGCGTCAGGGCCTGCGAACCAGAGCTGCCAAGACCCTTCTACACCTCCACGCGGTGATCCTGGCAGACTGGCTAAGGAGAAGGGATCGAAGAGGGAATGCTGACCCGGTACTCAAAAAATGTTTGCTGAAGTCGGATGTGTTGGACCGAAAGGTGCAAATATCGCAGTCATGCTGTAAAATACGGCACAACGTATTCCGTTATCTAGACTACATTCTGCTACTTGGGCATTTTCAGGGTTTGGTAGCGGGAGATTGAGAACGAACGCAGAAGAAGAAGAAATGTTGTATTTAAATGCTTGTCATGTTGTATTATTTTTGTACTTAATAGCCATGAACGGAATACTGCAATAGAACATCTCATTACATTACGAGATCCTTCTTCTTCTTCTTCTTCGTACGCAGTCAGACAGTAATCATTTTTCGAAAAAAGCAGCCGTCATCCTGAGGCTGTCGACACTGCCATAGAGCTTGTCTAGTGTTGCCACTGGTGATGGCCACATCTGCTTTCTCTGATCCTCGTATGTCGGGCAGTTTTGCAGCAAAAGCTGTCCTTTTGCCGGTACCACACGGGCAGACGTCGGTGCCACCTATCTTCAATTTGTTGAATAGGTGGTACCTGAGTCTATTGTGGCCAGTGCGAAGTCTAAAGACCACGACCTGCTCTTTTCTGTTCAGCTGGTAATAGGCATCGTTTTTGGTGTAGCCAGTATGTTTGGTTTCCCATTTGGTCATGTATCTAGCTCTAATAAGCCGTTTTGACTCTTCGTATGTCATACTAGTATCAGGTTGTGGTAGTTTTGTATCTTCTTTTGCCAGTCTGTCTGCCTCCTAGTTGCCTTGGATGTTGAAGTGAGATGGAACCCACTGCGCCACTACTCTTTTTGGTGCGGCCTGCTGGCATAGTTGACAGAGTACTGCTCTTTATTCATTAAGTTCAGTATTTTTCTGGCTTTTTAGCGCTGTGACTACGGCCAGTGCATCTGTAAGCAGGACTATGTGGCTTTCATTCCTTTTACCTGTCACCATTTCTTCCACTGCCGCGCTCATTGCCTATGCCTCCGCTCTGAAATTGCTTGTGTATTTTCCAGTAGCGAATGACAGTGTTATTATTCTGCCATTTGGTAGGCTCAGGAATGCTCCTGCCCCTCCGTTCTGTGATGTATTTGTTACGGAACCGTCGGTGTATGCATGGGTCCAGTCCATGCTTGGGTAGTTTTCCGTAATGAAACTCAGGGTAATATCTCTTCTTTCTTTTTCAGACTGGCAGTTTTTGTTTCTAATACCTGGTATATTTTCTACCACCTCTGGAAATATATGCTGCCTCCAGGTAGGTTTTCGTACAGTAGGGATGGGCTTTGGTGTGGTTAGTGCGTTCATAGTGTTAATGTTAGATGCCTTCCCACCTTTCTACCCTGCGGGTTACATGTTTACGGAAAGGCTTCGGTGGTAACCCTGAGGCAAAATCTGCATCCTATGCTATCTCCAGTCGTCTCGATGAATGTCTTGGCAAAAGGTAGCTTAGGCTCTGTGAGTGAGGTTGACAAAAGGCGCAGTTTCTTCCTCACTTTAATCCAAATCTCCGCGCAAGTCACCCATTTCAGCGGACACAGCAAGAGATACGACTGTCCATACGGCTGAACAAAGAGAGTGGTCTTCATCACTTGTGATGGACAAACTATCAGTGTATTCGTGCATCTTTGCTTTGGCTATTTCTGCAAAGTTGCTTCGCCTTAGCTTCCCATTTCCGAAATTGTTTAGTCTCTGGTGCATTGGTTGGTCAGTCAGTCTTCTGAGTTTCTCTGATTGCAGGTGGGCTCTGCAGTCTCTTCTGTCGGCCATGGATTTCAGTTTTGTAATCTTTTCAAGTTCTACAATTGGCGTTGACTTCATGCCTCCTGTTATCTTCTTCTTCTTCTGCGTACACAGTCAGACAGTAACCATTATTTTCTCGAAAAAAGCGGCGGTCATCCTGAGACTCTCGCCACTACCATAGAGCTTGTCTTGCAGTTCCACTGGCAATGGCCACATCTGCTCTCTCTGATCCTCGTATGTCGGGCAGTTCTGCAGCAGATGTTCAGTGGTCATTTTACCAGTACCGCACGGGCATTCGTCGGTACACCCTATCTTCAATTTGTTGAAGAGGTGGTACCTCAGTCTGTTGTGGCCAGTGCGAAGTCTGAAGACAACGACCTGCTCTCTTCGGTTCAACTGGTAATAGGCATCGTTTTTGGTGTAACCAGTATGTTCGGTTTCCCATTTGGACATGTACCTGGCTTTGATAAGCCGTTTTGACTCTTCGTACGTCATACTGGTATCTATTTGTGGTAGCCTTGCACCTTCTTTTGCCAGTCTGTCTGCCTCCTCGTTGCCTTGGATGTTGCAGTGTGACGGAACCCACTGTACCACTACCCTTTTTGGTGCGGACTGTTGGCACAGTTTGCAGAGTGCTGCTCTTAAGTCATTAAGCTCAGTGTTTTTCTGGCTTTTTAGCGCTGTGACTACTTCGAGAGCATCTGTCAGCAGGACTATATGGCTCTCATTTTCACTGTGTGTTACCATTTCTTCCACTGCCGCCCTCAGTGCCTCTGCCTCTGCTCTGAAATTGCTCGTGTACTTACCAGTAGCGAATGACAGTGTTATTTTTCTGCCATTTGGTAGGTTCAGGAATGCTCCTGCCCCTCCGTTCTGTGTAGTGTTTGTTACAGAGCCGTCGGTGTATGCATGGGTCCAGTCCATGCTTGGGTAGCTTTTCGTTATGAAGCTTAGGGTAGTATCTCTCCTTTCTTTTTCGGTCTGGCAGTTTTTGTTTGCAATACCTGGTATATTTTCTACCACCTCTGGAAATATATCCTGCCTCCAAGTAGGTTTTCGAACAGTAGTGATGGGTTTTGGTGTTGTTAGTGCGTTTATGGGATCTTCGTGCATCTTTGCTTTGGCTATTTCTGCAAAGTTTCTCCGCTTTAGTTTTCCAGTTCCCAAATTGTTTAGCCTCTGGTACATTGGATGGTCCGTCAGTCTTCGGAGTTTCTCTGACTGCAGCTGGGCTCTGCAGTCTCTTCTGTCGGTCATGGATTGCAGTTTTGTAATCTTTTCAAGTTCTACAATTGGCGTTGACTTCATGCCACCAGTTATGATTCTCATAGCTTGGTTTTGAAGTTTGTTAACTTTATCGAAGTTCGCCTTCGCTGCTGTTGTCCAAGCCGCGATGCCATACTCGAGAACTGGTCTCACTCTTCCAGTGTACAGTTTCTTTAGTATGCCTTCGTCTGCTCCCCAGCTTGTGCCAGCAAGTTTCCTCATGATCGCCATTCTTTCTCTGGCTTTCATTCGGTTTCTCTCAATCTGACTTTTCCATGTCATGCGCCGATCAAATGTGACTCCCAGATAGGTTGGGTTGTCGTTTGGCTGCAGGATTTTGCCATTTAGGCTTAGTTTGGTACTTTGGGGTTTTAATGAGAGCGAGAATATTGTGCACGTGGTTTTCTCCTCGTTTATTTTGACCAGCCATGAGTTCGCCCACTCTTCCAGCGATGTTAGGGCCGTTTGCATCCGATTTCTTGCTATGGTGAGATTCTTTTCAGAGGTCCACATAGCCAGATCGTCTGCAAACATTGAGCTATGGACTCTTCTTGGTATATTCTCTGTAATATCGTTTATATACACCAGGAAGAGTGTGGGTGACAGTACTCCCCCTTGGGGTACTCCCTGCTCGAGTGTCACCTTTTTGCTCATCTGCCCTTGTACTTGGACTCTGGCCGTTCTTTGTTTGAGGTAGTGGTTGATCCACTTGTACATCTTCCCACAAACATCACTTCTTCTTAGCTTGACTCTAAGTCCATCCTTCCAGACTTTGTCAAATGCCTTTTCCAGATCCACCCAAACAGCTACTGTGTGTTTCTGTGCCTGGTAGGCATCTTCTATCTCCTGGGCTATGAGGATGACCTGGTCCTCAGTGGATCTGTGCTGTCTAAAGCCGGCTTGCTGTGGAATTAGTATTCGTTTTTCTTCCAGATGCCACATCAGTCTGGTGTTTATCATCCGTTCCATCAGCTTGCCGACACAGCTCAGTAGGCTTATGGGCCTGTATCCATTCGGATCTGTTTTGTCCTTTCCTGTTTTTGGTACTGGTACCAGTATTGCATCTTTCCATGCCTGGGGTACAATACTCCTTTTCCAGCTTTGGTTCAGGACTGACAGTAGTTTTTCCTTCGCTGTTTGGCCCAGCCCCATCAGCATTTCGTTTGTTATCCCGTCTTTTCCGGGAGATTTCCTTCTCTTTAGTGTTCTCATAGCCTCTTCCATTTCGCGCATTGTTAGTTTGGCCATCATGTGCTCTTCAGGAGCCGTATTTTTGTTTTCGTGCCCCTTTAGCTCTTCGCTAATGTCTGTATGCTTATCTGCAGGGACCTCGATGTGGTTTGCTCTGGCATAGTGATCGACAAAGGCGTTTGCGGCTTTCTTACCTGTGATCAAGTTCTCGCCTTGCTTGATAGTAATTTGTTTATTTGACGGGGTTTCGTCGTTCATGGCTCTGACTAGCTTCCATAGCTTGTTCCCTTCTTTGTCCAGGTTTAAACTTTCCGTTTTATTTTTCCAACTTTCTCTTGCTGTTTGCTTGAGAGTGTGTTTGTACTTCGCCGCGGCGGCTTTGAGGGCGATGTTTGCCTCCACGGATTTTTCTCGTTCTGCCATGTTTCTAGCATTTGTTACTGCATCTTCCACTTTCTGTAACTCATCATTCCAGTAGGGCTTATAGTTTTTCCTAGCTCCTCTTGGGATGGTTTCAGTGGCGGCTTGCATTATTGCCTTGCTTAGGCTCTCTACCATGGGCTTCATTTTGGTGTTTCGTGTGTTGATGGTTTCACACAGCCCATCTGTCAGGATTGCAAATCTGTCCCAGTCGGCTCGTTTGTAATTCCAACGTGGGAGCGGTTTTGTTTCCTGTGGGCCTACTTCCATGTCAATGGTTAGCCTGATCGGCCTGTGGTCGCTACCTGCCAGTTGGTTTTTTTTTTTTTTTGCTTAAATGTTTGCCTCACTAGTTTCTACTGGCGGAGGCGCGCCATTTTCCACCCCAGACCGTAGTCAATTGGGCGATATCAGGACGCATAAACCAGTGCTTGGATGCATGTGTGCATCTGTATGTACCTATGCTAGGTTTGTGCACCCTCAGAAGCTAGCCCAACCAAAGTGCTATGGAAGGGCTCTACCACGAGGGCGCGTGTGAAAGTTGCGCAAGGGTGTGACTGTGGGATAGAGTCAAATGAAACAGAGTGAGGTAAGAGGAGAGAGAAGAGATCCACATGGGGTGCCAGTTGGTTTAGCACCTGGCGGTCTATTTTATAGTGTATGTCCTGTGTGGAGAAGGCCAAATCTGGAGTCGAGGTGGTATGCCATGTTCTTGAATAGAAGCTAGGGCTATCCTCCGGCCTATTGATTAGGGAGAGATTTGCATCTATCTCCCAATCTTCCACTTCGTCACCTCTGCTGTCTGTGTCAGAGTATCCCCATCTCTCCGAGTGGCTGTTGAAATCTCCAACCACTATGCAGTTGGAGTCTCTGACCTCCATACTCGAGAGCGATAGGTCTCTGTTTGGTGGTCCGTACAGATTGAAAATGCGGAGCTTCGTCTCTTGAGCCATTATGTCAACTCCTACAATTTCTGCTTGTCCGGTGTGATTGACAGGTACCGCGCTACTCGGTATGCTGTTTCTGGTCAGTATCAGGACCCCTCCTTTGTGGCCTTCTCTATCTAGACGGAAAGTCTGGTATCCTCTGATTGAGAATTTATGGTTATTGTTGAGGTGCGTTTCCTGGATACATGCCACGTCAATCTTACCTTCATGCAGGTGATGTGTTAGGGAAAGTTTTTTGTTAATGACTCCCTCCGCATTCCACTGTAATATTCTGAGGGTCTTGAAGTTTTGGCCAATAGTCGTTTCCCCATAGCCATGTGCCTTGACTCCACGACACATGGGTGGGTGACCACCAGTAGCCAAGGGTGGGCCCCTTCGAGGCGTGGGGCCCGGCGCTATCGCTGCCTGGCGGGTCTCCTCAGGATGAGCGCCATACGTTTTTCGAATAGGTTGTGCTGCCATCATACTGTGATTTACGTTGCACTGTTTTGTTAGGCTTGCGGCCCCGTGCATCCGATTTCAACAGGCGTTTCTGTAGGGATGCCCTCCTTAGCCTTTGGCTGTCCCCAGCCTATCTGCAAGGCAGCAGTTGTTTACGATCAGAGTTTTCTCTCCTATGGAAGTTGTCTTACCAGACTATCGAGTCTTCACTACTCGTGTCTATAGGGTGCAATGATGGTATGTGATATATGAGATGGACTGGTTTACCCGGAAGAGAGGCAGTCCAGTGTGTCTGTATCCCAGGATCGTCACGTCCTGCCAGAAACGTAGCATTTGCATGTGAGTGGGGTATCTCTTTTTCCCTTTATTTTCTTGGCTTCTATGCAGGGATGGTACGCCTAGCATTCCCCGCCACCTGGGGTGTTGACACAGTGGGGCAGGTGTGCAATGTCCGCTGGTCTGCATCTCTTCTGCGTCCAGCATGATAGTTATGGCTGATAACGTACAGAGGTAGATATCGTAACCGGAGTGCATTTAGCCAGAGGACAAGCCTGGTAATGTCACAGAGATGTTGATCGCCTGGTGTGCGGACAACTCTCATGGTCAGTGGTTGAGTCTTGACAGTTCACAGTGTGGTGGCTGCTCTACTGTTTTCGACACCCCGACCAGGTTCTAAGTCTTTGGTTGGTGTTTTTCGCACCCCATCGCCGTATAGGGTGAGTATCAAGCAGTTTTCCGCCCGCTTTGATTTGCGGGCGGCAAGGACCTCTTACTGTGGCTCTACCTGATAGGGCTGGGGCGCAAGCCCCAGGTCCCGAGCATGTAGGAGCCTCCCATTGCAGTGGTGCTGAGATTTTGGGCGGGATTGCGGCTTTCAAGGGTTCGGCCGTAATCCCCCACATGGTAGCCTCGCGCCCTTGGCTTATCAGCCTGGTACGTGAACCAAAGTGTCTGCGGCTCCTCTCGATTTGAGCTGGTTTTCCGTAGCAACGCCCTGTCATTTGTAGGGTAAAACTGACCTGTCTTCAGATCTATTTCCAGCACCCGTTCACTATTTTGTCAGACGAATTTATTGAGGGCTTTTGTTTGTCAATGACCAGGTATTTGAAATCTGCAGAGTTAAACACGATTTCCGTAGCGTTCTTTCATTTGAGCTGATTTGTCGTCCGTGAGTCTAATACCAGCGTACGTTCATTATTAGACCCAAACGGCAGTGCTCTCAATTTGTCAGTTGTTCTACAGTATTGGCGTGTTCAGTCAAATTAAGCCGCAGGTTCCACACCTGGTGGTGCCCTTCCGTCAATTCCCTTAGCGAGACAATCAAGTTTCTTAAAGGGTAGCCCCAAAGATTTTCGAGGGTCTAATTCCAGCACATGTTCTCTATTAGACCCCACTAAGGTGTACTTTTTGATAGTCATTCTGCAGTATTGGCGTGGTAAGTTAACTTAGGTCTCAGGCTTCACTCCTGATAGTGCTCTTCCGTCAATTCCTTTATCAAACACTGGATGCAGACAAAACCGAGCCACAGGGGACATAACCCCAGATTTCTGGGGGTCTAAGTCCAGCACCAGTTCCATATTAGACTCCAGAAGAGTGGTCTCGGCATGTCAATCATTTCAGTGTTGCCCGTGTTGAGTCAAATTAAGCCGCAGGCTCCACTCCTGGTGGTGCCCTTCCGTCAATTCCTTTAAGTTTCAGCTTTGCAACCATACTTCCCCCGGAACCCAAACACTTTGGTTTCCCGGAAGCTGCCCGCAGAGTCATCGAAGCAACTCCTGCGGATCGCTAGTCGGCATCGTTTATGGTCAGAACTACGACGGTATCTGATCGTCTTCGCGCCTCTGACTTTCGTTCTTGATTAATGAAAACATTCTTGACAAATGCTTTCGCAGTAGCTCGTCTTGCGGCGATCCAAGAATTTCACCTCTAACGCCGCAATACGAATGCCCCCGTTTGTCCCTGTTAATCATTACCTCCAGTTCCGAAAACCAACAAAATAGAACCGAGGTCCTATTCCATTATTCCATGCACCATTATTCAGGCAGCCGAGGCCTGCTTTGAACACTCTAATTTTTCAAAGTAAACGCGCCGGCCACCCAGGACGCTCAGCGAAGAGCACCCGTGGGAGAGAGCCGGCAGACGGTAGGGCAGGAGACAACGGGCAGTGAACCGGCGCGAGCCGGACCGCCCGCCTGCGCCTGAGATCCAACTACGAGCTTTTAACTGCAACAACTTTAATATACGCTATTGGAGCTGGAATTACCGCGGCTGCTGGCACCAGACTTGCCCTCCAATAGATCCTCGTTAAAGGGTTTAAAGTGTACTCATTCCAATTACGGGGCCTCGAAAGAGTCCCGTATTGTTATTTTTCGTCACTACCTCCCCGTGCCGGGAGTGGGTAAGTTGCGCGCCTGCTGCCTTCCTTGGATGTGGTAGCCGTTTCTCATGCTCCCTCTCCGGAATCGAACCCTGATTCCCCGTTACAAACATGGTAGGCATGTCACGTACCATCGACATTTGATAGGGCAGACATTTGAAAGATGCGTCGCCGGCACATGAGGCCATGCGATCAGCACAAAGCTATCCAGAGTCACCAGTGGGGACGCCGCAACCCCGCGAGGGGAAACGACGATTGGTTTTGAACTAATAAAAGCGCTCTTTCCGCGAGGGTCGGAGCTTGGTAAGCATGTATTAGCTCTAGAATTGCCACAGTTATCCAAGTAGGATCGTGTCATCTAAGGAACCTCGACTGATTTAATGAGCCATTCGCGGTTTCACCGTGAGACAGTGTGAACTTAGACATGCATGGCTTAATCTTTGAGACAAGCATATGACTACTGGCAGGATCAACCAGATATCTGTCGGAGACGTACGTACTGCGCACACCGGTCGGCGGAGGAAGGGTGTGTAAAAAGCCTCACAGGGACGGCCGCAGGGACCGACTGACGGGACGGACGGACGGTTGTTCCACCCGTCCCTCACTCCGTCGACCTAGGACCGCCTGACAGGGGCCTCCCACACGCACCAGACGACCGACCGACCGGGCTCGCTCGAGGAGGGATGGCAGCGCTCTGTGCAGAACGGATCCCAACGACCTCGGCGACGAATTTCACTGGGACTAGAGACACAATTTGGCCTGCCCTTCTTCTCCGTAGGGAGAACGCAGGGCCTCGAGGCAACGATTCCTGCTTTCCATTTGCCGGTCACAAGCTCTTTGCGAGAGTCGGACCACCAGCGAGACGTACTGTCGAGCTCTGCTATAAGCCTTAGATAAATCACCACGGACGGACCACGTTTCCTGATACGGACCAGACTAGCGCACCTCGGTGGAGGAGCCACTACCACAAACCGCACCCAATTCGCACTACGGGGAAAGGCAGGCGAGCGTTTTCCGCAAGCCCGCGCTATCGCTCCGCCTGGCGGGACTGAGATCGCTTTACGAACACTGGTTGAAATTGAGTCGCCGCAGCGAGACAACTACCCCAGATCTTCTGAGTTTCTCTGATTGCAGGTGGGCTCTGCAGTCTCTTCTGTCGGCCATGGATTTCAGTTTTGTAATCTTTTCAAGTTCTACAATTGGCGTTGACTTCATGCCTCCTGTTATAACTCTCATGACTTGGTTTTGGAGTTTGCTAACCTTATCGAAGTTCGCCTTTGCTGCTGTTGTCCATGCCGCAATGCCATACTCGAGAACTGGTCTCACTCTTCCAGTGTACAGTTTCTTTACTATGCTTTCGTCTGCTCCCCAGCTTCTGCCAGCACGTTTCCTCATGATTGCCATTCTTTCTCTGGCTCTCATTCGGTTTCTCTCGATCTGACTTTTCTACGTCTGCGCCGATCAAATGTGAGTCCCAGATAGTTTGGGTTGTCGTTTGCCTGAAGGTATTTGCCTTTTAGACTTAATTTGGTCATTTGGGGTTGTTTTTTTTTTTTTTATTTTTTTTGCGTTCGCCTTATTTATCTATTCCCCAAGGCGTGTGTGCGTTACAATGTGGTTTTTATTTTGCGCCTGTCGGCCCAGTGCATCCGACTTCAGCATGCATTTTATGTAAGGGTCTGCTTCCTCCTGCATTTTCTAAGGGTTTGCTTCCCCGGGGTAACGGCCGGTGCTGTGATGGGGATCGAACCCAGCACCTTCTGGTTGTGAGCCGTGCGACTTAACCACTAGGCCACGCCGTCCCCAATTTGATTGATAGCGAGAATATTGTACATGTGGTTTTGTCCTCGTTTATTTTGACCAGCCATGAGTTTGCCCACTCTTCCAGCGATGTTAGGGCCTGCTGCATCCGTTTTCTTGCTATGGTGAGATTCTTTTCAGAGGTCCACATAGCCAGATCGTCTGCAAACATTGAGCTATGAACTCTTCTTGGTATATATTATCTATTAGATCAGTTATATACACCAGGAAGAGTGTGGGTGACAGTACTCCCCCTTGGGGTACTCCCTGCACAAGTGTCACCTTTTTGCTCATCTGCCCTTGTAATTGGACTCTGGCCGTTCTGTTTTTGAGGTAGTGGTTGATCCACTTGTACATTTTCCCACAAACATCACTTCTTCTTAGCTTGACTCTAAGTCCATCTTTCCAGACTTTGTCAAATGCCTTTTCCAGGTCCACCCAGACCGCTACTGTGTGTTTCTGTTCCTGGTAGGCATCTTCTATTTCCTGGGCTATGAGGATGACCTGATGCTTAGTGGATCTGTGCTGTCTAAAGCCTGGTTGCTGTGGAATTAGTATCCGTTTTTCTTCCAGATGCCACATCAGTCTGATGTTTATCATACGTTCCATCGGTTTGCCGACACAGCTCAGTAGGCTGATAGGCCTGTATCCATTTGGATCTGTTTTGTCTTTTCCTCTCTTTGGTACTGGTACAAGTACTGCGTCTTTCCATGCCTGGGATACAATACCCCTTTTCCAGCTTTGGTTCAGGACTGATAGCAGTTTCCTCTTTGCTGTTTCATTACGAGATCCAAATGTAATCTTTGCCAAGCTAAGATTGAACAATTAGTTATGCTCTTTGTTCAAATATTTGTGCACACAATTTGCTTATATTAATAAGTAGTGATACGCCCCTGTGTGTATCACAGTTTCTTTACTGTCTTTTTTCTCCCAGTTTGGCATTATGTAACTTGTTCCCGAATTTCTAGCACAATACATTATTTACATGCTCTTATACAGATTCTCATTAGCCACTTTACCTCTGTGTTTCTATAAGACTGAATTACTTCAGGTGTTGCTGTCAGTGGCAACTGGAAAATTCTCAAGCAATTTCAGAGCGGAGACAGAGGCACTGAAGGCTGCAGTTCTTCTTCTTTCGTTCGTTTTAAAATATTGTCTATATCTGCAATGTTGTCTCTTGTATAAACTTCACTTTAAAATATTGTCTATATCTGCAATGTTGTCTCTTGTATAAACTTCACTTTAAAATATTGTCTATATCTGCAATGTTGTCTCTTGTATAAACTTGACTTTAAAATATTGTCTATATCTGCAATGTTGTCTCTTGTATAAACTTCACTTTAAAATATTGTCTATATCTGCAATGTTGTCTCTTGTATAAACTTGACTTTAAAATATTGTCTATATCTGCAATGTTCTCTCTTGTATAAACTTCACTTTAAAATATTGTCTATATCTGCAATGTTGTCTCTTGTATAAACTTCACTTTAAAATATTGTCTATATCTGCAATGTTGTCTCTTGTATAAACTTCACTTTAAAATATTGTCTATATCTGCAATGTTGTCTCTTGTATAAACTTCACTTTAAAATATTGTCTATATCTGCAATGTTGTCTCTTGTATAAACTTCACTTTAAAATATTGTCTATATCTGCAATGTTGTCTCTTGTATAAACTTCACTGTCTTTTGTAGTTCACATACAGGTCCATAATGTTTCTCTTCCAGTGTTGTTTCTATGAGCCAGTGAGATTTTCTCTGTATATCATATTCGGGGTAGTTTTGCAGTATGTGCTCTGCTGTCTGGGGCGCCTGTCCGCATGTACACATGGCTGAGTTGCCAATCTTCATTTTTGTGTACATGTGGCTGCGGAGTCGGTTGTGTCCTGTAATCTTTGTGTTTCTCTGTGCACCCTCATCATTAAGTTGTTTTACTAACTTCCACAGTTTCCTAGTATCCTTTTCAAAGTTCAGAGACTCTGTCTTTTCCCTCCAACTTCTTGTTCTAGCCTGCAACTTTTCCCTTTGAAATTTGGCCTTAGCATGTTGCTATTTTTTGTGATGTTCTTGACCTGGACTAATCTCTGCTTGCTTTCTAGATGTTTTTACCTCGTTTTGCAGTTGTTCTAATTCTCTATTCCAGTATGGCCTATATTGTTTGCGGGCCCCTCTAGGTATTGTTTCATGGGCAGCCTGTAGTATGCATCTGCTGAAATTATCGACTACCTTATTTATGTTTTTATCTGTTGTTAGATTTCTAGTCAGCACACTAGACCGATGATGGTACATTGACCAGTCTGCCTTCCTGTAATTCCACCGAGGCAGGGTACTACTTTCTTTGTCATATTCATTTTCAATAGTTAGAAATACTGGTCTGTGGTCACTACCTCCAAGTTGTTTCCTTACAATGCGTGTAATGTTCCATTCCATGCATGGTGATTGGAATGCCAAATTTGGTGTAGAAGTGGTGTGCCATGATCTCAAGTAGAAGGTCGGTGGGTCTGTTGGCTGGTTAATCAGGATAAGTCCATTGTCATCCTGCCAGTTTTCTAGCTCCTCATCCATCCTATCCATTTGATCATAGCCCTAGCTCTGTGTGTCTATTGAAGGCTCCACACACAATCAGTCTTTCCTTTGTTGCAATCGTATTCAGTGCCAGTTGACGATCACTCGGACAGTAATAATTTAGAAGGTGGAATTCTGTACTTTCTGTCTTGAGATGCATCATCTGGTATTCTGCCCCCTCCATATATACTTCCTGCTGATAAGCATTGATGGTATTTCTCACAAGTGTCAGTATTCCACCCTTCTGCCTGTCTTGTCGGTCAGACCTATAGCACTGGTATCCTCTAATTTTGAAGGCTATATCTTTATTGAGATGCGTTTCTTGCAAGCAACATACATTTACTTGCTCTCATTATAGAATATTCTCAAGCTCTAATTTTTTACTATATCCATCTCTTTTGCTGTTGACGCCTTCAGTATTCCAGTGCATTATTTTAAGTGTTCTTTCCTTTGTTTTTGGTTTTGTTTGGCCAGCAGCTCTATTCTCGTGCCTCCTGACTCCACGAGGCATCCGAGAAGGACCTCCAGTAATAAAGTTTGGGCTCTTTCGAGATGGGGGACCCGGCACTGTACATGCCTGGTTGTCCACCATAGGCCGAGCGCTATAACGTTTTGCAGATATAGGCATACTCTCATGTTGCGTATTTGCGTGGCATCCTGATTTCTGTGGTGCGCCTTTTGGCTGGTTGCCTCCGTCTTCAGCACTTTAACGTTGCTTGGGCAGACTGTGGTCTTGCTCGAAAGGATGTGTGATGATGATGATATGAACTTATTTTTCAAGTATCCATGAAGAGAGGCAGTCCAGTGTGTCTGTGTCCCAGGATCGTCATGTCATGCTAGTAAAAGCAATGCTGACAGGCGAAAGCAATGAAAACCAGATAGTCCTGTTTACAGATGCTCTGGCCGTGGTTACAGCACTAAAAAGCCAGAAAAATACTGAACTTAATGATTTAAGAGCAGTACTCTGTCTACTATGCCAGCAGTCCGCACCAAAAAGAGTAGTGGTACAGTGGGTCCCATCCCAATGTAACATCCAAGGCAACGAGGAGGCAGACAGACTGGCAAAAGAAAGTGCAAGACTACCACAACCAGATTCTAGTGTAATCTACGAAGAGTCCAAAAGGTTTATTTGGGCCAGATACATGGCCAAATGGGAAACAGAACATACTGGCTACACAAAAAATGATACCTACTACCAGCTGAACAGAAGAGAGCAGGTCGTGGTCTTCAGACTCCACACAGGCCATAACAGACTGAGGTACCACCTATTCAATAAACTGTAGATAGGTGGCACTGACGAATGCACTTGTGGTACAGGGAAAATGACCGCTGAACATCTGCTGCAAAATTGCCCGACATACGAGGACCAGAGAAAGCACATGTGGCCATCACCAGTGGCAACACTAGACAAGCTCTATGGCAGTGTCGACAGCCTCAGGATGACAGCTGCTTTCTTCGAACAAATTAAAGTTGACGTCTGACTGCATACGAAGAAGAAGAAGACTTCAGGTGATGTATCCTCTATTCTCAGTGTTTCTAGACTTGGTTTGTTCACTGATCTTTCAATTTATTTAATTCATATATCAGATCCGAGATGATTCTTGCTTGTTGGAACAAATATTTATTGTCATTTAGCTGATTTTTGAAAGTGTTCTTTCCATCGTTGCTTCTTTAATTGTAATTAAATATTGGTGCACCTTTTCATCATTCATGAAACGGAAATTTTCACCAACAAGATTGAGATATGATTAGATCTCCCATCTCTGAACCTCATTGTCATCATGCATCTGTAGACATATATTGGGCAACTTTTGCATGTACAACATAGTTCTTGTTAATATTTGCTGTAATGGGCATCGTACCCAGCACCTTCTGGTTGTGAGCCGTGTCACTTAACCACTAGCCCACGCCGTCCCCTTTTTATTCGTTAATATCAGCATTCCACCAAGATGCTTGCTTTCTTCATTTGTCTTGACTTTCGTTTTCCGTTAAATATTTGCCATTAGTGTTTCTGTAACAGCTGTTTAAAAGATTCACTGCTGTATATATGCAGTTCTCTGTTTAGTCTCTCAAAAGTATGCGTCACTACGTGGTACATTTCCTTTCCCTTTGCTTCCTTTTCTTCTTTTTAAAATATTTATGACCAATATTGCTTTTTTATTTTTCGACGTTAACTATTTGATGCTGTTTGTTCCGTTACCACTCGTCGATAATCAAAATCTATAAATAACTTTGAGGATTGCTCAGTAATCTATTATTCTTTTTCTTTGTTGTAATCGTATAATCAATTTCTAAGACTATTTCCGGTTAGGTCCATCTGCGTCAAGTTTGAATGTGACTTTACCAGTGTTTGTTGGAAGATGATTAGTGTTATTATTAGACCATTTCCAGTACATTACTTTAAGAAATCTTCTCCATTGTTGCCATGCTCTAATGAGATGTCACTGAAACGTCTTAAGGAATATGTATGTGCTGATCCGTTTTCCATTTTCTGCCCTAAAAATTTAAAATTAGAATCGAATCAACCTTCGCATTAACCCAACCGACTAATTCTGTTTATGTCCGTTTGCACATGCGGCTTCCACAATGATTTTCCAATCATTTTCATATTGGGTAACGTGTCAGAGATACGGAGCACCGCTTATCCGTTATTGTGGGTTTCCAAGCAGTTCTTGGTCTATTCTTCTATTTTTTTGACCATATGGACTTATTCTCATGACATGCCCCAGCCATCTCTATATTCTCTCTCTCTCGTTTGGTCACCATCATCTGCTGTGTTATCTCCATTCGTGCTTCCAACAACCTCAACAACCAACTCCTACTGCCTTGCGGTTATATCGACTTCCGTAAAAGCTTTGGGAGTTAACTCACACATCAAATCAGGATTAGGAGTCCCTTAGGCAGTTATGCATTGTACTCAATGCCAGTCTGACAACTCCTGCGACGCCTCCAGTGTCAAGTAGTATCGACTTGTCGTTCCCTTCGAAACACCGGCTACGTGGAGAGGGGGGAATCTGCTGACTGGGCAACAGCGGTCCTTACATCAATATGCCCATGCACGTACTATTATTGCACTACTATATGTCCTAAAGTAGATGTCCAATGAAAAATACAGTTGTATTACTTCACTTTCACAGCATGGTGTGACACCTGTGGAGCACCCAAGCAAACACCAAAACATATCCTGCAGGACTGCCCCGCTTATGCAGGACAAAGAGAGACGTATGGCTTGAATAAGCTGTGAGAGATCGGCGAAGACATGAAAGACAGTCTACTTCATGAACCTCATCGAGCTAGAAGCATTGCATCAGTTGATCGGTGAAGAAGAAAACGCTGCCAACTGAAAAATATTTCTTTTTCTGCGATCAATGCTCATTTAAACTTAGATTCGAGATTCTTGAATCAGTTTTGATGTCATTCTGATATCAATGTTTTCCAGTTTCTCAAACATTAAAAACACGTTTATTTGGGTATGTGCTTTTAATGCATTCAGTAATATTTTTAAAAAAAATTGACAATGGTCAATTCCGTTATTCAGTTATAACAATAAACAATGAAGAACAAAATAAAATTATTATTGACTTTGTCATGTCTGTTTGGGTAACACTCTAGCAATTCGGTCAAATACGAAGGCTTATTAAATATACTACTTGAGCCGCGCCAGCAACGAACTTGAACAATGATTAAACATGCATGCCCTTTGCAAGATCATGATGCTGATCTGTAGTGATCAGCGACTCAAAGCTAACTGACAGCGACTGGGCCAGCTAGCAAGAGCTGTCGAGACCCTTTTCCACCTCCTCGCGGTTATCCCGAAAATCAGGCAGCAACAAGGCAGACTGACTAAATAATTGGGATCGAAGATGTAAGGCTAACATGGTACCAACATTATGTCATACTGAGGTCGGATGTGTCGGATCAAAAGGTGCACATTTCTCTGTCAAGATGTAAACGACAACACAATGCATTCCGTTTTCCGGACTACATAATGCTACTTGCAAAGATAATGAGATAATGTACTCTTTTCTCATTTTTGTAGGTAAAATGTGTATGATCAGACAGGTCAATCTCACTACTTGGGACTTATTTAGGTGGCTTTTACAACATTTCTTATTTTTGTAGGTAAAATGTGTATGATCAGACAGGTCAATCTCACTACTTGGGACTTCTTTAGGTGGCTTATACAACATCTAAGTGGCAGGCGGCAGGACAGTACGTTTACCGATATCCTTGTCCGGAGGACACAGGAATGAACATTCATAAGGACGTACGATTTTTATGTATTGGAGTGGAAGAATTTATTAGCTTGCATTCTGCACTGCCACTGCATACAACACCTTTACTGTGCAATCAAAATAATCCCCTAGTCTCAAAGCTTGGAGAAGGGGCACTGGAAGAGGTGGACACCTTAACATACGCGGGCAACTCCATTGATACTTTAGTGGGCGCCTAACATGTAAAAGGCAAGTGCAAGATTCATGTAACTAAATAAAATATGAAAATCCAGGTTAACTTGGACTAATACCAAGCTAAGATTGTTTAATATCAAGTCAGTTCTTCTGTACGGAGAAAATACTTCGAGAAAGATACATGTAATACATTGGAAAGTCCAGTTGTTAGTCAATACATGCCTATGAGTGATGATAGTTGTTAGTCAATACATGCCTATGAGTGATGATAGTTGTTAGTCAATAAATGTCTACGAGTGATGATAGTTGTTAGTCAATACATGTCTACGAGTGATGATAGTTGTTAGTCAATACATGTCTACGAGTGATGATAGTTGTTAGTCAATACATGTCTACGAGTGATGATAGTTGTTAGTCAATACATGTATACGAGTGATGATAGTTGTTTGTCAATACATGTCTACGAGTGATAATAGTTGTTAGTCAATAAATGTCTACGAGTAATGATAGTTGTTAGTCAATAAATGTGATGATAGTGGGTATAGGCTGGAAAGACATGTGAGGAATGAAGACCTCTGGGTGAGGCGCCAGCAACAACCAGTGAGCAACAGATCAAACGTAGTTAAATAGGGTTGGATAGGGCACAGGCTACGGAAGTCGTCGCCAAACGTGCCTGGACTGGATCTGACTTGGTATCTATATGAACAAAGTAAGAGATATGGTCCATGAAACAACTGGAGACGAGACTGTGACATTGAGGTCCCTGGACCTCAACTAGAGAGAGACAAAAACCATAGCTCCAGACCGAACCTGCTGGAGGAGGGTTGTCAATGGCCTTTGCCTAAAAAATAGCGAAGGGCACTGATTGATATTAATCCTACCCCTAAGTGCAGATGAAGCCCGTCAGTTGAAAATAGTAGTATTTATTGTTTTTAAAAAAAATCTTGCCTACTATTAGATTTTTTTCACATCTTACATATAAAAAGTTTTCAGATTCAGTGGAGATTGCATATGGTAATCTAAATCTAACCCCTACCTCCCAGTGTACAAGAGAAGAGATTCAGTAAGAAAGCAAGATATATGTAGGTAAGGTATCTTAATATAACGTATGTCTAACAGTGAATAAGAGAAGATATTCAGTAAGAAAGCAAGGTATATGTAGGTACGGTATCTGAATTTAACTTCTATCTAACAGTGAATAAGAGAAGAGATTCATTTATTAGGTTTGGAACTAACATCCATTGGCGTTGGGCTTGATTAATGTGTCTCAGTAACATTAGTATTTGATTAAAAACTGATAATATGTAATTTTAACACCAGCTGTCACAGATGGCGGCATACTTTTGAGGAAATGTAGCTAGCAAATTCGATGTTGGCTTAACACGAACATCGTATTTAATATTTCGGAATTGCTGGGCGTATTAGCATATATTCATTATATTGCCACTATCAAGGACTGTGTCAGTTAATGCAGAGTCCGGACATATTGTGGTTTCAAAGCTTAAATTGTTCAAGCTAAATACTAGTTTAACGATGCTGCAAGAATGGTTGAATTATTTGTTAATCTATGTTGAGTTAGAACTGTAATTGAAGTTTTTGAATAAAATAAAGTTATACGTATGGGTAACAAAGCTGGTAATACGTAATAACTCATCGTGAGTTCCAGCCTGTGGATTATAGCCATTGTTCGTTCTGAAAAACGTTATGATAATAAATGAGATAATGATAGCAAAGAACGAAGTACACGAACAATAAGAAGTTACCTCAGATTTCCTAGGTGGTCATTAGGAACAGTATCTTTATAGTCTTACAGACTAAATAAATCCAACAAATACTATAAATGGGCTTTGAAAATAGTAAAAAAGTGTTATTAATAATAATACATCTTCGGATACAGTATTAAAAGTATAACGAAGAACGAGGTTTAATGTGGTCTAGAAGGGATTTAATTGTTAAACGCAGGTTTCTCACGGCTTGCTCATATGGCAACACATACTTTATCTACGTGATGACGTCATTTTGAACTTGATGCACTAGACACATTATAGTCTGTAAGACTGACGCAAGAAAATGAGAGAAGTATTTCTTGTCTTTGGCTATCTCTTTTTCAACATCGATACACATCTGATCATTCCGTAATAGACCGTAAAATGGCCAAAACTTCAAGACCCTCAGAATATTACAGTGGAATGCGGAGGGAGTCATTAACAAAAAACTTTCCCTAACACATCACCTGCATGAAGGTAAGATTGACGTGGCATGTATCCAGGAAACGCACCTCAACAATAACCATAAATTCTCAATCAGAGGATACCAGACTTTCCGTCTAGATAGAGAAGGCCACAAAGGAGGGGTCCTGATACTGACCAGAAACAGCATACCGAGTAGCGCGGTACCTGTCAATCACACCGGACAAGCAGAAATTGTAGGAGTTGACATAATGGCTCAAGAGACGAAGCTCCGCATTTTCAATCTGTACGGACCACCAAACAGAGACCTATCGCTCTCGAGTATGGAGGTCAGAGACTCCAACTGCATAGTGGTTGGAGATTTCAACAGCCACTCGGAGAGATGGGGATACTCTGACACAGACAGCAGAGGTGACGAAGTGGAAGATTGGGAGATAGATGCAAATCTCTCCCTAATCAATAGGCCGGAGGATAGCCCTAGCTTCTATTCAAGAACATGGCATACCACCTCGACTCCAGATTTGGCCTTCTCCACACAGGACATACACTATAAAATAGACCGCCAGGTGCTAAACCAACTGGCAGGTAGCGACCACAGGCCGATCAGGCTAACCATTGACATGGAAGTAGGCCCACAGGAAACAAAACCGCTCCCACGTTGGAATTACAAACGAGCCGACTGGGACAGATTTGCAATCCTGACAGATGGGCTGTGTGAAACCATCAACACACGAAACACCAAAATGAAGCCCATGGTAGAGAGCCTAAGCAAGGCAATAATGCAAGCCGCCACTGAAACCATCCCAAGAGGAGCTAGGAAAAACTATAAGCCCTACTGGAATGATGAGTTACAGAAAGTGGAAGATGCAGTAACAAATGCTAGAAACATGGAAGAACGAGAAAAATCCGTGGAGGCAAACATCGCCCTCAAAGCCGCCGCGGCGAAGTACAAACACACTCTCAAGCAAACAGCAAGAGAAAGTTGGAAAAATAAAACGGAAAGTTTAAACCTGGACAAAGAAGGGAACAAGCTATGGAAGCTAGTCAGAGCCATGGACGACGAAACCCCGTCAAATAAACAAATTACTATCAAGCAAGGCGAGAACTTGATCACAGGTAAGAAAGCCGCAAACGCCTTTGTCGATCACTATGCCAGAGCAAACCACATCGAGGTCCCTGCAGATAAGCATACAGACATTAGCGAAGAGCTAAAGGGGCACGAAAACAAAAATACGGCTCCTGAAGAGCACATGATGGCCAAACTAACAATGCGCGAAATGGAAGAGGCTATGAGAACACTAAAGCGAAGGAAATCTCCCGGAAAAGACGGGATAACAAACGAAATGCTGATGGGGCTGGGCCAAACAGCGAAGGAAAAACTACTGTCAGTCCTGAACCAAAGCTGGAAAAGGGGTATTGTACCCCAGGCATGGAAAGATGCAATACTGGGACCAGTACCAAAAACAGGAAAGGACAAAACAGATCCGAATGGATACAGGCCCATAAGCCTACTGAGCTGTGTCGGCAAGCTGATGGAACGGATGATAAACACCAGACTGATGTGGCATCTGGAAGAAAAACGAATACTAATTCCACAGCAAACCGGCTTTAGACAGCACAGATCCACTGAGGACCAGGTCATCCTCATAGCCCAGGAGATAGAAGATGCCTACCAGGCACAGAAACACACAGTAGCTGTTTGGGTGGATCTGGAAAAGGCATTTGACAAAGTCTGGAAGGATGGACTTAGAGTCAAGCTAAGAAGAAGTGATGTTTGTGGGAAGATGTACAAGTGGATCAACCACTACCTCAAACAAAGAACGGCCAGAGTCCAAGTACAAGGGCAGATGAGCAAAAAGGTGACACTCGAGCAGGGAGTACCCCAAGGGGGAGTACTGTCACCCACACTCTTCCTGGTATATATAAACGATATTACAGAGAATATACCAAGAAGAGTCCATAGCTCAATGTTTGCAGACGATCTGGCTATGTGGACCTCTGAAAAGAATCTCACCATAGCAAGAAATCGGATGCAAACGGCCCTAACATCGCTGGAAGAGTGGGCGAACTCATGGCTGGTCAAAATAAACGAGGAGAAAACCACGTGCACAATATTCTCGCTCTCATTAAAACCCCAAAGTACCAAACTAAGCCTAAATGGCAAAATCCTGCAGCCAAACGACAACCCAACCTATCTGGGAGTCACATTTGATCGGCGCATGACATGGAAAAGTCAGATTGAGAGAAACCGAATGAAAGCCAGAGAAAGAATGGCGATCATGAGGAAACTTGCTGGCACAAGCTGGGGAGCAGACGAAGGCATACTAAAGAAACTGTACACTGGAAGAGTGAGACCAGTTCTCGAGTATGGCATCGCGGCTTGGACAACAGCAGCGAAGGCGAACTTCGATAAAGTTAACAAACTTCAAAACCAAGCTATGAGAATCATAACTGGTGGCATGAAGTCAACGCCAATTGTAGAACTTGAAAAGATTACAAAACTGCAATCCATGACCGACAGAAGAGACTGCAGAGCCCAGCTGCAGTCAGAGAAACTCCGAAGACTGACGGACCATCCAATGTACCAGAGGCTAAACAATTTGGGAACTGGAAAACTAAAGCGGAGAAACTTTGCAGAAATAGCCAAAGCAAAGATGCACGAAGATCCCATAAACGCACTAACAACACCAAAACCCATCACTACTGTACGAAAACCTACTTGGAGGCAGGATATATTTCCAGAGGTGGTAGAAAATATACCAGGTATTGCAAACAAAAACTGCCAGACCGAAAAAGAAAGGAGAGATACTACCCTAAGCTTCATAACGAAAAGCTACCCAAGCATGGACTGGACCCATGCATACACCGACGGCTCTGTAACAAACACTACACAGAACGGAGGGGCAGGAGCATTCCTGAACCTACCAAATGGCAGAAAAATAACACTGTCATTCGCTACTGGTAAGTACACGAGCAATTTCAGAGCAGAGGCAGAGGCACTGAGGGCGGCAGTGGAAGAAATGGTAACACACAGTGAAAATGAGAGCCATATAGTCCTGCTGACAGATGCTCTCGAAGTAGTCACAGCGCTAAAAAGCCAGAAAAACACTGAGCTTAATGACTTAAGAGCAGCACTCTGCAAACTGTGCCAACAGTCCGCACCAAAAAGGGTAGTGGTACAGTGGGTTCCGTCACACTGCAACATCCAAGGCAACGAGGAGGCAGACAGACTGGCAAAAGAAGGTGCAAGGCTACCACAAATAGATACCAGTATGACGTACGAAGAGTCAAAACGGCTTATCAAAGCCAGGTACATGTCCAAATGGGAAACCGAACATACTGGTTACACCAAAAACGATGCCTATTACCAGTTGAACCGAAGAGAGCAGGTCGTTGTCTTCAGACTTCGCACTGGCCACAACAGACTGAGGTACCACCTCTTCAACAAATTGAAGATAGGGTGTACCGACGAATGCCCGTGCGGTACTGGTAAAATGACCACTGAACATCTGCTGCAGAACTGCCCGACATACGAGGATCAGAGAGAGCAGATGTGGCCATTGCCAGTGGAACTGCAAGACAAGCTCTATGGTAGTGGCGAGAGTCTCAGGATGACCGCCGCTTTTTTCGAGAAAATAATGGTTACTGTCTGACTGTGTACGCAGAAGAAGAAGAAGAAGAAGGATACAGTATTAAAAGTATAACGAAGAACGAGGTTTAATGTGGTCTAGAAGGGATTTAATTGTTAAACGCAGGTTTCTCACGGCTTGCTCATATGGCAACACATACTTTATCTACGTGATGACGTCATTTTGAACTTGATGCACTAGACACATTATAGTCTGTAAGACTGACGCAAGAAAATGAGAGAAGTATTTCTTGTCTTTGGCTATCTCTTTTTCAACATCGATACACATCTGATCATTCCGTAATAGACCTCCTTGGAAATTAAATTACAGAAGTTGTCACACCATTATGAATTCGTTTAGAGCTCCTGACTCTGGGTATATGGCTAACGTACCTGCGAAACCAGCTGCTACAAGCGCATCCCACCATACACGACACCATCTACATATCGGAAGTCATTGGGCTGCCAAGAGTTTTTAGCTCATAGCTAAAGGGCTTATATTTTAATCGTCATCATCTTCGATATTTCTGAAGCAGCATCAGGGGCCACAATGAATATTCGTGTTTAGCGAGGTCAGTTATTCTGGTGCTTGTTTTGTCTTTGTGTGTGTATAGTCGTGTTTAGCGAGGTCAGTTATTCTGGTGCTTGTTTTGTCTTTGTGTGTGTATAGAAAATTTGACGAAACGTAGCTTTATATTTTCTGCTCATATGATAATATATAAAAATATTTGCAGACGAGTTCATAGATTCTGTCAAAAGTGCAATGCTTCCTACCACTTTGCCAATATTTGTCAGTTTCCCGCCAACATTAAGGTTTGGTTCAAATACTATAGCAAACATAATGATATTGAGCGGAATGAAACAGACAAGAAACAGTGATGAAATCATGACAACCATTTTGACCGTCCTCTTGTTACGAGATGAAATATCAGCCTGTGAAACAGTCATAGATGTTTTCCGCCATCTAGCTCTCTCCTGGAGATTCATGACCAGAATTATCGTACAAATAATTATGATAATGAAAGCAATAAAGGGCATGGCGAAGTTATTGATAATAAATGATATGCCTTCCACGTATTCTCTGTTTGCAGTGGATACCAGCCCTATGACCGTTCTGTTTCTGTTCGTCGAAAATTTCAAGTCCACCTTGTTCACTGTGTAAGCCGGGGATCCAGAAAGTATAAACATTGCGTAGACACAGATGATGATTATGGACACTCGTTTTGGTGTGACAATGTTATTGATCTGATGGTATTAAGAAACTGTGTCACTAGCTGTACGTGAATTCATTTAAACGTCAGAGAATGAATATGGAATAGCACACATTGTAAGACCAAAGTAATAACATAGTTGAGTGACGTGTTAGCCAGTTATAAACTTTGAGTCATAATAATAAGATATTAAATGTCGAAACAGCTATACCATATCAATGTTTGTGATAAACTGTAAATGATAAATATTGTTATTTCGCACCAGACTAAAATGAGGGAGATATAGGTCGTGTCATATATTGTGAGAAACATAGAGAAAGTGATGCACTTGTAATCCATGCTAGAGTAAGATTTATAACATCGCACAATCACTCTGAGCACCTAAATTAAGATGCACTCTACATAATCTAAGGACTGCTAACTATAGAACGGATGCAAGTGGCAGGTCACTGAGAGGTAAAGAGAAGGTATACCATTATACATATACATATAAAATTGTCAAAGCGCTTTCTGTTCTAGCGACTGACTGAAAAATCCTCTCGTCCGGTTGTTTGTGCTATTCTATCTGTTTCTATTGTCTGATGTGGATTCATATTACTATTTCTATAGCATACCACCGATGGTTGATCATTTTTGGATACGTTTTCTGCACCATTTTTTGTCATTGTGATGTGTTTTTTACTTATATTGAATCACATATTTTATCGATAACGGGCATACAGTCATTGAAGCCAAAATCGTTCCTTCATCACGTTTTCACCTCTCGAGCGGGTTTGTAATGACAATATTATAAATAGATTCGTGCATCGCTGTTCACCATTTTGACATTACGAAGTATGCTAGTTTCTTCTTCCGTTACGCTTCACATTATGCGTTCCCGGCCGTTTTTGTTGTCTATTTCATTGAATGATAACGAACACCGTCACCTAGTCAACAATCGCTTTGCCTTCAATATTACTATTCCTTTTTTTATGGAGAAAATAAACAAATATCATGTTCGAGACTTCTCGTTAGTGCATATCTCAAGGACATCCAATTAACATGTAAACAGCAGGGAGCAAAGACAGTGAAGGGTTGCAGCAGCCGAACAGAAGTAGTGAAACCCTGATCATGTGGGATTAGGAAAGAGATGGCCACTGTCAACCCCAGATCAATCAGCCCAGACACGTCCAGTGTCAAAAAGTCCTCGATGAGGAGACTGGTGAGTATGGTCAATCCAATTGTCCACTTGGCACTTCGTGACGATCCTACACAAGGTTGGGACCCGTGCACGATTAATTACCTTGTCGAGCAAAGGGTCACCTACAATCTTATGAACCATATATTAATATATACACATATATTCACACATCTAGGACATCCTTTGGAGTTATGTACTTGAATGGAGCGTTAGAGACATATTTTTTTTTAATGCCATTAATGTTGCATGTTTTTTGTTCCTTCAAAGAAAGGAATAGAAATATCAATGAGAGAGATACGCCTACAGTTAGTTTAAATTTGAAGAACAATAAGAATGATCGACGTATGCTCCATTCAGTGACAAGATCAATGATGAAGTAGGAGATCATTTTTATTGTATTGCAGACGTCACGAATATTGCCAATGGGTCTTGTCCTGCCTTTTTGCACTTGTGCCGTGAAGCGACGTGGAGAGCCGATGTTTTCTATCCAGGGCCAGACGCGTCGCTGAAGTAACCGTCATCCCGTGACGATTTAGAATATCCGCAACATTTCAAATTCATCTAATTCTCGGTCTGCCACTGTTGCGAAAACCGAACGTCGTATGTTATAGGCGCACAGGGGTAGTTGGTCAGGTTGCAGTCTCATTATATGGCCGAACCACTTGATTATCTCTTCCTCAGTACATTCAGAGTAGGGTTGAACTATTCTTCTCATATCTTCAATGCGCATTCTTTTTCTCCTTCTTACATTAATAGTTTTCCTGAGATATCTCATCTCACATGTCGTGTTCTTTCTCTCAAAAGGTTTTTCTTGATGTCTACCTTTTGACACTGGTAACAGAGAGTTGGCATCAATAGATTGCTTATCCGCATTCTTTTTGTGGACATGTTAATGTTAGGATGTTTCAATAATGGTGATAACTGATATGCAATTGCATTTGCTTTTTGGCACATAATCTCAATCGCTCTATCTAATCCTCCATCCTGTCTGAAAACACTGTCGAAGTACTTGAACTCCTGCACTTGTTTGATCTTGATCCCGTTTACCATAATGTTCATGTTTTCAGGCGATCTGCTTATCTGCATAGTTTCTGTTTTGGATGTGTTAATTCTCATACTGTATCTTTCACACACATAGCTGAGCGCAGTCAGATCTTGCTGCAGATCATCTTCACTCTCGTAAAGTAGACATTGCTCATCTGCAAAAAATCAGTTCATTTAACTTTGCATTTCTTGGCAAATGCTCCAATTTGGCTTCCGTCGTTATGCTGTCCATATAAATGTCGAAGAGTAGTGGCAACAACAGACACCCTTGTTTGTTTCGCTTAGTTGTCTCACAGTGAATTAAGCGTCTATGCAGGTCCTAACTCGTAAGAAACCAAATTGAGCCCCACTCAGCTGTGGTTCTAGGATCGGTCAAATTCTCTGCTCCATTTTTTTCGAGTATAGTTTTTCAGTGTGGCTTAGTAATGATATCCCCCGGTATGTATCGTACTTTGTTTTTGTTGTCTTGGTTTTTCCAGATTGTCACTATGATAACTTTCTACTAGTATTCGGCGACTGTACGTTGCTACCAAGCTGCTGAAAAAAATGATATTTAATTATTTTACTCCTAGGTAACTTACTTACTTAGTCGCTCCTTTTCTACCGTGAGGTGTAGAGGTCTCCTAGGAAACACCAAGCTTTAATTATCTCACAGGTTATTCCGTTTGTACCTGCAGCTTTACGATTTCAGCTTTTTTTAAGGACTTCCTCAATCTTCTGGATCAATATTTTTGACTCCGTTTTTCCTGTGTTTTAACTCGTATGATTACAGGGCTCCTGGTGTCATCCAGTTTTAGGAGTTCTAGGAAATACTCTCTCGGTCGTGCCTTCTTTTTTTAATTCTTGCTTGTCAACGTTTACATAGACACAAATAACAACAAATTGCAGGCATATTTCACTACCAGAAAATAAATTCAATACGAGAAGCGAAGAACCCAATGTATGGATTATTTTTTTGAACGGCCATATTCTTTATGCAGATGAAGTAAATGATTATTGCCCATGAACACTAAATATAAGAACAACTGGATGTATGTCCTCTTATTGTTCCGTGCAAGAAAAACATGTACACATTGTGTGGACTAACCTGCAAAGGGACCGTAATGCACAAACACCTCTCAAGCGTGATTAATGCTGTGATCCAGGCGTTTACTCGGGTGAAAGTAAAATGAGGCATTCCAGCTACCAGGTAGCAAACTTCCATTGGCTCAAAAGAAAGATCAAATCCACCAACAGCAAAGGTGAAAAAGATGTTAATTTTAATCTGTGTTACTAGACATCCCAAGTCAGCGACTGACAGCCCTAGATACAAATTTTTTTTTAAACTGATCAATAGGGTTACATATAAATGAAAAAAAAGAAAGTCACGCAGAAATTCAGTGTTTGCTGGAAGAAGTGACGTGTTGGTCAGCATTTGCTTTACTTGACTTTGTCTTTGCTAACTTTTAGACGTTGTTACCAGTTTACAGTTTGGAGTGTGGTACATCTCTGTTATATAGCCAGGGAAATATATATTTGTATATGCCTACTGTAATAGCATATTGTTTTTGTTATGTTCATGATTTTGTTCCCATCACACAACGTTAGTCTTAGTTCATTTCGAATTTTCTCGCGACATCTTACACATACGTACGAACATGCATTCATACAGACATATATCGGCATGCATACACACATAAACATGTTATACACTTAGAGGAAACACAAATGATCTACAATCACTGCATATACTCCTGCGCCAAAATAAGTTAAGGTCAAGGATCAAGGTAGTTCTTTAACTGACATCTCTGTCGTGGATGGAGTGTAAGACATTTAACAGTTCTTGCTCTCAGTTGTTTTTAATGAAGTGGGACTATCAGCTTATTTTCTCGCTGTCTTTTATTCCATAACTGACACTCACATACAGATAGGTCAGCTTGTACTTGTTAATATCCTAAATCTCCGAGCCATCTATCACACTGCCAGTCAGACAGCGGCAAACAACTATAAACAATTATCTAAATAATTTATTTACCTATCAACTTGAATTTTTACACGTGCCCTGATTTCATGACGACAATGTGTTTTGCATAAACATTATGTAGACCACGGATTTACCCAAATATATATTTTCTTTGGTATTTTCTTTGGTATTTTGGTCTCAAAATGAAATCTTCCCCAGAGCCCCACTTAAGCCAATTGAATATGCCTGTCGTCACATAGCAGTAAAATATTTACTGTTCGTTTTCTACATCCATTAAGCAAAGCCTTGGATAAGCACTGATCACATGATTATGACTTATCTTTATGTTAGATAACATATTTCCTAAGACAAATCAATTTTTTTAGTTCAAGAACTGTTTCGTCTCTAAATGTTTTCCAGTGCAGAACTTCTATGTCTCAACATTGCATCGTATTAAGTGATCGACACATATTTCTCACTGCTGTGTTAGAAGGCAAATTTGATATTGATGAAAATCTTAAATTCTGAATTAAATTAGCAGTTTTTCAATTTGCTCAGGTATTAATCTTTCATTTTTCAAGGAGGGGGGGGGGGGGGGGGGGAAGGACCTACCAAATGGTCTCGAGGTAAGGTGTTCGCCTCATGTGCTGGAGGTCGCGGGTTAAAATCCGGTGGAGACATCCAGATTTTTTTCACTTGGATCATCTGGTAACGATTTCCCCTGATCTCTGAGTAGTGAGATCAGACACTCGTGTTCAGTGTTTAACAGTTAAAAATCTACTCAAATTATTATAATTATTCTCGCCCCACAAAGAATATGTTGCAAAAAAGGGGACTGTGTGGCTATAACATTAGGGCTTGGTTATGAGGTTAGCGGAGCAGCATAGATGGCACCTGAAAGGCTGGGGGTCTACCTTGGTCTAATTTACGCTTCCACCACTTCAAGTCCCAAAAATGGGCTATCATATATTCCAGGGGCTAAACAGATGCTGGAATTGACCTGGAAAGTCACCATCGGATATTCGCCTGCCTAAAAATATGAAACAAATGAGATCACACATTCCCACGACGTCTAACGACATAAGTAGACTGAGGATATATAGATACATTATCTTTCATCTACAGGTGTTTGTTAGAAAACGAACATTTTCGGATGCTCTATTTAAAAAATTCGCCAGTATCGTATCTGCAATGCTTCATATGGTTTGAAATCAGAGTTTTCCTTCTCCTAGATGAGCAGCCCTTCTAGGATTTCGACCCCATTTGTCTAAAACTACTGGGTTTAAGGCACCAGTGGCTCGCCCTCCGCCCCTTCTCCTGTCATTCAAAACAGTTCTGCCGCGCGAAGGCCAGGAGTTGGACTTTGTTGTCAGAGGCTATATGAGACGCACGCCAAGGGAGAACATAGTTGGTGTTGAGAATTCGTCTTCAACCCCATCCCGGCTATAACATTTAGAACAATAATATCTAAGTAACTTTTTTTACAGTATCTAAAAATATGCAGTTGCTTGTGTTTTTTTGCTTTGTTTTTCTTTTTGTGATATTATCTTTAATTTGTTCGGTTTCTTCGATCGCTTTTTTCTCTTTATCTCAAACTGTACAGTTTTGATGATAGTGTTGAATCGTTTGGCCATAGTATCATCCTTAACTAGACGTATATGGGGTAGTCATGTAATATAAAATTTGGCTCGCTTAGTCCTCGCTCAGTGGCAAAGCAGAGTGTCGACGATTTACTGCATATATATATAGTCTGTCTGTTGTGACCAATCCTGAGGCGAAGAACACCTTCCTGATCAAGGTCTCAAGTCAAGGGTATGACCATCTGGATCATACTTTTTGTGTCGCTTCTATAGGACAATGTCTGTAATCCAGTAACTTTCTGCATCTCTAAAATTTAAAATTGTTATAGCTCCTGTAATGAGTCTGAGGGCATGGTTTTGCACCTTGTCCAATGACTGCATATGTGTATTTGCAGCTGATGACCAAGCTGTGGATCGAACTCCAAGTGAGGTCTTATTACTCCATTGTGCACTTTCTTAAGGATTCTTTTGTTTGCTTCCCAGTCGGTGCCTGCTAATTTTCTGAATAGGCATAGTCTACTTCGGGCTTTCCCTTCTGCATCTTCAATATGTTTATTTCAAGTGAGCAACAAAGATGGCGCTGTAACTTGCTGCGGGTCTACATTGCTCTACTGTTTTGGTTCATTATGGATGCCGCCAAACCACGGATTTGCCTGGAATTCACTCTAGTCGACGACTTACACTTGTGTTCACTGAAACGTGGTGTTGTTTTCCGTTTGGACTGGTTAATTCGTCCGTTTTTGTGTGATTTCTTTGATCCAATTATCCTGGTCTGGACATCGGCTATATGAATGGCACTACGCTTAAATCTGTGTCGTATTTCACGTCCTAGTTCACACGGCTTACTTCACGAAATTGGCGTGTGAGAAATTTAGACACTACTATAATGAACTGAACACAGCTGGGGAGAGATGCCAGACTCCCTCACACGCTGAGTGATGTCCCTACGACCTCTTGTGGTTATGGAAAAGGCACGACACACAACGTTAGATGTCATCCCCCTCCACTGCCTTGCGGGATATCTGTTTACAGAAATGGCTTCGGGTGTACGCCCTGAGGAAAAATCTGCATTCTATGCTATCTCCAGTCGTCTCGATCAATATCTTGCCACTGGCCAAAGGTAGCTCAGGTCCAGAGAGTGAGGTTGACAAAAGGGGCAGTTTCTTCCTCACTGTAATGCAAATCACAGCGCAGGTCACCCATTTCAGTGGACACAGTAAGAGAAAAGACTGTTTATACGGCTGAACAAAGAGAGTGGTCTTTATCACTTGTGATGGACGAACATCATTTCAAGTAAGCCTTTTATCAAATGTCACCCCAAGATAGGTAGAGGAGTTTTCTTTCTTGATCACGGACATTCCTAAGCGCAAGTTGATTGTTTGGACTTTTGGGGAGAGGAAAACAGCGTCATGGAAGTCTAGTCTTTGATTATTGTGACACTCCATTTCTCTTCCCACGCCGACAACATGTCTTCTTCCACCTGTATTCTATGGTTTGCTGTAGTGGCGTGTTCATCAGCACACCAGAGAACTGGATTGTCAGCATATAAGGCAGCTTTCACTCCAGCGGGAAGATCATTGATCAAGTCGTTTATATGAACAAGTAACAATATTGGTGAAATTATTGCCGGGCATTGCCGGGCAACATGATGCATTTCTCTTACATTTGCCTTTCTTTTCTATTAGTGTACTAACGAATTACGGAATACACAAACTTGATAATGTTGGAGAACTGTATCTAACAAGCATAAACGTCGTAAGAACGACTGATGAAAAAACTACCGTGTGAGACAAAAGTGTGTGCCTTCTTCTTTTCTGTTAAACATCTGCATGGACAATATCGCATTGGAGACCAGTCAAAGTTTGATATTAGAAGTAGAACGGAGCTCAATCCACGAATTACTCTGTGCAGATGATCAGTTTCTATTGTATGACGACGATGGAAAAAAAACTACAAAATGTAATGCATGCTCTTGCGACTACCTGTGCTAAATACAGTATGCGAATTAATAAAGCGAAAACGGAAACTATGAGGATCAACAGATCACCTAGGCCACTCAAAATACGTGTAAATAATATTGCTCTTTAACAGGCCTATGAGTTCAAGTATGTAGGCAGTTTTTTTTAGGCATAGGATCGACAGAGAAATCGAGACTATGTGTCAGAAAGCAAATGCCCTGACGTATCAGCTGTTGCCACTGCTTTGACACACAGCAAATAAACATGATATTTATGGCTACTGTCTAAGGAGCGTGAGAGTAGAGTTTCGACTTGTGAAATGAAGTGTTTGAGGAAGGTCTTCGGTGTTATCAGGAAAGACTAAACGCGAAACCAAGACATTTTAAGTATAGTCGGCACTACGTCTTGTGCAGAGTTCGTTTCTATGTGCAAGATACGTGGGTTCTATCATCTAATGAGAATGCACCCTCATCTACTTTCATTGATGACTTACAACTCCGGTAGAAATGTCTACAGTACAAAAGGGTGGCCGAGGGTGGTCATGAGGCAGGAGGACAGGACAGATACCATTAGAGTGATTGTGCAGCAACACTGGCTCACAATGGGCGACACAACGCACTTGGCGGATAAGTGGAAATAAAACTAACTAACCTGTTGTGATTGCATTTCTCCACACTTTTGGGGTACCCATTCCCTCTCCCCAATTGAGGTTGGATATTTCTAACAATTTCGTTTTCCTGTTTGGCTCAGATCGAAAAGCAATTCCTTGCTAATTTCATCAGTGCCGAGTGACTTTTTAGTTTTAAGCTTGGAAATAGCTGTCTGTGTTTATACTCCATCATTGGAGCAGGAATATTCTTTGTTCTTTGAATGCATTTATTTTCTTATATCTCTTTGTTGGTCTTTGTTAATATAGACGTAGCTGCTCTATGAACTGTATCTTCTAGCGAATATGTCGCAGCGTGTTTCCCTCTAAGAGTAAAGTCACCCTCGCCTAATGTAACCCTCAGTCTAGGCGAGGAATATTCTTGGCTGTACGACTTTTGTACGAATATATATTTCTTATCTTTTACAAGATTCAGTGCTGCCGTTATATTGTATCAGCGCTGCCGTTATATTGTACCAGCGCTGCCGTTATATTGTACCAGCGCTGCCGTTATATTGTACCAGCGCTGCCGTTATATTGTAACAGCGCTACCGTTATATTGTACCAGCGCTGCCGTTATATTGTACCAGCGCTGGCGTTATATTGTACCAGCGCTGCCGTTATATTGTACCAGCGCTGCCGTTATATTGTAACAGCGCTACCGTTATATTGTACCACCGTTGACGTTTTTCTACTAGGTTTACTCCTTAATTTCGACATCTCTTTTCATTGTTGTGGTTTTTACATTGAGGTCTGGGACTATCTGCCCTTTCTGGGCCTTTCCATAGCTTTCTTGCGCATTTGGTACGTGCTGGTCAATTATTGTATGTTGTTGCGTTGTAATCTTTTTAGATATGTTGCTTCTGCATCGTGAAGTATACATCTATTGAAGATTTTGATCACTTCATGTATGATTTTGTTTGGCACGTGTAGGTCAGATAACTGACAATTCCCATGATTTTTGCAAATCTCACAATTTTGCCAAACAACATAATGGTATCTTGTAAAGACTGCCTGTTTTGAAACTTACACACTGAACAGCTATAAAGATTGAGCTATGGCTTCTTTCCCTTAGTTAGTCTCTTATTACTCTGTTTATGATTCCTGGTATGTGTGTGGTAGTAAATACAATATCTAGAATAGAAGGTCTTTACCAACATTTGGGGTAGAAGAGATGTACCAACATCGGGAGCAGAAGTGATGTATCAACGTATGTTGTGGAAGGGACGTACCAACATCTGGAGTAGAAGAGATGTACCAACATCTCGAGAAGAGGAGATGTACCAACATCTGGAGTAGAAGGGATGTACCAACATCTGGAGTAGAAGGGATGTACCAACATCTGGAGTAGAAAAGATGTACCAACACCGGGAGCAGAAGAGATGTACCAAGATCTGAGTTGAAAAGATTTTCCAACATCTGGATGTATCAACGTATTTTGTGGAAGGGACATACCAACATCTGGAGTAGAAGAGATATACGAACATCTCGAGAAGAATGTGTGTACCAACAGCTAGAGTAGTAGGGATGTACCAACATATGGAGTATAAGGGATGTACCAACATCTAGAGTAGAACGGATGTACCAATATATGATGTGAAAGAAACGTACCAACTTCTGGAGTAGAAGGGATGTACCAACATCTGGAGTAGTAGGGATGTACCAACATCTGGAGTATAAGGGATGTACCAACATCTGGAGTAGAACGGATGTACCAACATCTGGAGTAGAAGGGATGTACTAACATCTGAAGTAGAAAGGATATACCAACATCTGGAGTAGAATGGATGTACCAACATATGATGTGAAAGGGACGTACCAACTTCTGGAGTAGAAGGGATGTACCAAGATCTGAGTAGAAAGAATTTTCCAACATTTGGAGTAGATGTGATGTACCAACTTCTGGAATAGAAGAGATGTACCAACATCTGGAGTAGAAGGGAAGTATCAACATCTGGAGTAGAGAGGATGTACCAACATATGGAGTAGAGGGGAAGTACCAACATCTGGAGTAGAAAGGATTTATCAACATCTGCAGTACAGGGGATGTACCAACATCTAGAGTAGAGTGGATGTACCAACATCTGGAGTAGAAAGGATGTACCAACGTCTGCAGTATAAGGGACGTACCATCATCTGGAGTAAAAGGTGTTTATATTTTGCTGAACTGACCAAGGTTAGTGAAGGACCATCTTATTTTACATTTCCTCACACATGTTATCGAGAAACTTATAGCTCCAGCTGAGGTCATGGCTTTGAAATTCGCTGACTAACATAGATTTGGTTACTAGTACCTGACAAGCTAAGATTCATGGGTTTGTCATTTTGACAGTAATAGTTTGTTTATAAGAGATATATCCTCGTTGTGCACTTTTAGCTAGAACAGCTGCTTTTTAGTTCAATTCATAATTCTTTTATTTTAATGCGCCCAACCCAAAGGTGCTGGGTTCGATCCCCATCACAGCACCGGCCGTTACCCGGGGAAGCAAACCCTTAGAAAATGCGAGAGAAATCAGACCCTTCCATAAAATGTATGTTGAAGTCGGATGCAGTGGGCTAACAGGCGCAATATAAAAACAACAGTGCAACGTACACCAACTTGGGGAATAGAGAAATAAGGCGAACGAAAAAAAAGTATTGACATTTGTTCAGTAAAAATGTTTCATCAATTGATATAGAATTTGAAGAACAATAATACTCCTGTTTCAGTCTAGCTTTGGACGAGTCATGTGATGTCACTGACACAGAACAATTGACAATTTGGCGTTAGATTTGACGTGGAAGATTAATTCAAAGAGGAATTACTGTCTCTGGTTCCATTGCAAACAACAAGAGGCGAACTTATGGACAACGCATTGAAGGAGTGTTTAGTTAGAAATGGTACTGATATGAAAAAGCTCATATCGGTCATCACTGATGGTGTCGCATCAATGGCGTGATGCAGAGTGGGCTAGATTGATTTGATGATGGCAGATATCGATTTTCCAGGGTTCCAATCGTATCATTTCACCATTCATCAGTAAGCTCTTTGTTTAAAACTGAACGATGATTCACAGCACAATGTAATGAATGTTGTTAAAGTTTGGGACTTCATTTGAGCTAATGCTTCAAATCACCACCAGTTTAAGACACCATTAGAAGAGTACGAAAGTAGTTATGGTGTATTTGTTCTCCATACTGATGTTCAGTGGCTGAGCAAAGGGAAGGTGCTTGCAAGAATCTGGAATACAATTAAAGAAGAAAAGATCTTCCTCATGGTCAGAACCAAAGAAGAAATGTTACATTATCTGTAAAGGCCTGTGTTTCTAGTAACGATAATATTTCTTACTGACATCCCTGACCAACTGACCAAATCACATTTGAAATTGTAAGGGCGATATCAAATATTACATACTCTGATGAAGGCACTTAGCGTTTTTGAAACAAAACTGGATTTGTTCATCAGTCATTTGAATCAATCAAATTGAATGCACTGTATAAGTATACTACAAAAACTGTACACTGGAAGAGTGAGACCAGTTCTCGAGTATGGCATTGCGGCATGGACAACAAAGCAAAGGCGACAATATTAGCAAACTCCAAAACCAAGCCATGAGAGTTATAACAGGAGGCATGAAGTCAACGCCAATTGTAGAACTGGAAAAGATTACAAATCTGCAATACGTGACCGACAGAAGAAACTGCAAAGCCCAGCAGCAAGCAGAAAAACTCAGAAGACTGACTGACCATCCAATGCATAAGAGACTAAATAATTTTGGAAATGGGAAATTAAATTGGAGAAACTTTGCAGAAATAGTCAAAGCAAAGATGAACGAAGACCCTATGAACGCATTAACAACACCGAAGCCCATCCCTACTGTACGCAAACCTACCTGGAGGCAGCACATATTTCCAGAGGTGGTAGAAAATATACCAGGTATTGGAAAAAAGAACAGCCAGACTGAAAAAGAAAGAAGAGACATAACTCTGAGGTACATAACAAAAAACTACCCAAGCATGGACTGGACCCATGCATACACCGACGGCTCTGTAACAAACACAACACAGAACGGAGGGGCAGGGGTATTCCTGAGCCTACCATATGGTAGAAAAACAACACTATCAGTGGCAACTGGAAAATACTCAAGCAATTTCAGAGCGGAGGCAGAGGCACTGAGGGCTGCAGTAGAAGAAATGGTGACATGCAAAAGAAATGAAAGCCATATAGTCCTGCTTGCAGATGCCATGGCCGTAGTCACAGCACTAAAAAGCCAAAAAATACTGAACTTAATGATTTAAGAGCAGTACTCTGTCAACTATGCCAGCAGTCCGCACCAAAAAGAGTAGTGGTACAGTGGGTTCCATCCCACTGTAACATCCAAGGCAACGAGGAGGCAGACAGACTGGCAAAATAAGGTGCAAGACTACCACAACCAGATACTAGTGTGACCTACGAAGAGTCCAAAAGGCTAATTAGAGCTAGATACATGACCAAATGGGAAACAGAACATACTGGCTACACAAAAAAACGATGCCTATTACCAGTTGAACAGAATAAATTGAAGATAGGTGGCACTGACGAATGCATGTGCGGTACTGGGAAAATGACTGCTGAACATATGCTGCAAAACTGCCCGACATACGAGGATCAGAGAAAGCAGATGTGGCCATCACCAGTGGCAACACTAGACAAGCTATATGGCAGTGTCGACAGCCTCAGGATGCTTTTTTCGAAATAAAATAAAGGTTGACGTCTGACAGCGTAAGAAGACGAAGAAGAAGAAGGAAGCACTTACGTATGTGAAGCTGCATTTTCTGCAATGTCCAACATCAAGTGAAAACATCGAAACACTTTGACAAACGTTTAGAAAATCTAATGAGAGCAGCTGTTACAGAATACCACCATCAATTAAAAAATTGCAAGTGCAATTAAAATAAAATAGCTCCCTAGAAATGATATTGAAATTTCTTTGTGTGCATTGAACTTTTGTAAATCATACATGCATAGATTGTTTTATTATTATTACAGATACATCTTAATAAAGTTAATAACTGTGATGTATTTTTGTAGTCGTTGCATTTGAGCTTTCTAATGCGGCCCTCGGCATGAACATTATTTGTGTGTGGCCAAGGTGTGCAAAAGGTTGAATAGCACTCTGGCCTAACGCTTAGCTGGATTACTAGGGCAAACAGAGTCAATGACGCTTGTATGTGAGATAGTCGTGGGCATTAGTGTTAAAGAAACAGTGTAAATATTGTATTTCGTGTCATTCCACATTAGGATCTGACTTATGTCAGTAATGTTAGCTAACTTCTTTCGATATATTTCTATTAGTTTGTTAAACATATAATTTAGGTACACAATATAAATCAGTGACAACAGAACATTACTTGAACATAAAATAATGTCATACCAAATAGACTGATGTTGATCGGTTCCTTGAAGCCCAGTTTAATAAAACACATGATGTTGATGACGTTCGTGACCACTCCAAAAGTATCAATTACCTGACTGACACCAACCATGACAACCCATGTATAAATTGTTATTGCGCTATCACTTATATCGTCGACGAGATGGACAGATGCGAGGGTTGCAGAAGTCTCGTTAAGCATGTCGCCTTTGAATTTTCCGTCTGTAAAGATCTCTGAAAGAAAATGTCAAGAAATATCAAATAATCTGATAAACAGAGCTGTTAACACAGGTCATGTTACTTACGACTAACTAATTGCCTACTAATTGCTGAGGTGAGGCAAAATCTCTTCATGCAGCAGCTCAAGATTCTTATCAGCCAAACTCAACTACAAGGAAAACGGCCATTCTAACAGACTTTTGAGCGCATTCAGAGCCATTCCAAGTAAACAATATGCTTTCACACGAAATAAAATTCAACATCTGATTGCTGTCTCAAAAAACAGATTTTGTATACAGTAAAAAGGCAGACATAGATCTTCAGAAGCAGAACGGGATATTGCAGACGCAAGGCCACCTCCACAAATGTGGTCTGAGAAATACCTCTGCTGGCGATTGCGAAGCACACAAGAAAATACAAAAAATATTCTCCAGTACTTTCCTGCTTATACAGACCAAAGAGAGGCAGTCTTGTCCGGTGGAGCGACCAGACTCTGAAAGCTGTGTGGCCGGCGAAGACCCGAAACGAACAGTTTCCTTAGTGAACCTCACCGGATTAAAATATCACCATTTGATCAACGAAGAAGAAGAAGAAGAAGAAGAACTATTTGCATAATAATGTAGAACATATATTATGTTTACCAATGAAAGATGTCAGTTTTGTAAAATGATATAACATGGTATATATTTCTTCTGTTGCCTGGTGACATTACAGTAGAAATAATAAGCTTAATAATGGTACGAGGCGTGTTCAAATGAAACCAGACAAAACTGCACAAAGTGAGCATACGTACGATGCGCATTATGACGTTAGTTCATGTATAGACAGCACATACCAACCGTCAAGTTTGCAAAATGTCATTATCTTCCGACCCATAGTTTTTTTCAGCAGACCATTAAAAACATGGCGGGTGTGATATGGAATCCGTCGAGAGTTGATCACCGAAGGGTGAATCGGTTTCTAACAGCTGAAGGACGTCGGCCAGTTGACATTCATCGCAGAATGCAGGCCGTGTATGGTTTTAAAAGTGTGTCGAAGACAACAGTGAAGAACTGGACAACGATGTTTAAAGAAGGACGCGAGTTAACGATAGGTCTTCCAAGACCAGGTCAGGCGCATATTGTTGCGTCAGAAAATGCCATCGCCAAAATTGATGGAGCTTACGTTCGCTAGCAGAGAAATTCGCTGTGTCGCTATGGAGAGTTCACATGGTGGTTAGCAAGAGAATGAAGTATCGGTACCCATTGAGAACACCTTCCGGTACTTCAGTTTCAGATCAGTGGATTGTGGGAAGAGTTTGTGGGACATAAAAGATAAGAGGGAAAATTGGTTGATTATTAGACTGGGAGAGGGAGATGAGCAGGTTGAGAAATGAAAAGTTAGGCTGACGTATGGCGGGTTGGAGATAGAGATTACTGGAGGAATGAGTAAGTTGAGAGGCGAAAGATGTAGGCATAGGATTGGGCGAGAGACACGCGGATGTGCGTGTGAATGCGGAAGAGTTTTGAGAGGAAAGAGTTTGAGAAAAGAAAGCACGTGTACTGGCTGACAGGAGAGTGTACTGGATGACAGGGTAGTGTGCTGGCTGACAGGCACGTGTGCTGGCTGACAGGGTAGTGTACTGGCTGACAGGGTAGTGTGCTGGCTGACAGGGTAGTGTGCTGGCTGACAGGAGAGTGTACTGGCTGACAGGAGAGTGTACTGGCTGACAGGGTAGTGTGCTGGCTGACAGGGTAGTGTGCTGGCTGACAGGAGAGTGTACTGGCTGACAGGGTAGTGTGCTGGCTGACAGGCACGTGTGCTGGCTGACAGGAGAGTGTACTGGATGACAGGGTAGTGTGCTGGCTGACAGGCACGTGTGCTGGCTGACAGGAGAGTGTACTGGCTGACAGGGTAGTGTGCTGGCTGACAGGCACGTGTGCTGGCTGACAGGAGAGTGTACTGGCTGACAGGGTAGTGTGCTGGTTGACTGGGGACGTGTGGGGTCAGATAGCTTAATTAGAAATACCGTAGCAGATCTCACACTTAAGAGGTACCAGGAGGGAGTCCAATGGGGATGTTAGAGTGGGGAGGGGTGAGGGGAAGCCGATTTACAAGTATAATAGTTGTGTAGCTATCCCAGGCAGCGTCTGGTACTGCAGCTGTTACCGTAGAATTTTAGGAAAATTAGATGTAAGTATTGTTATATCAATCTTTGAGTCTCATTAAGTACTGAGAACATAGAAGTGTTTATTCAAAGTGAAAAGAACAATAGTATACTCTATACAAATGAGTTCATACATTTACTGGATCAAAATAACGTTCAACTGTTATTTCTGTATAGTATACCTACATATATCTACATAATAGTGTTCTTTGTGTCTGCTTATATCACCATATTTAATCTATGTTTTGTGGGCGTGTTTACCGTCAAATCGCCACAATCGTTTGACACTGACCTGAAGGCTGTTATTATGTGAGATGATAAACGATGTGCAATTATGAATATCGGTCTGTCTGGCATGTAACATCACGTGATTCGTGCATCATTCACTACAACTTAAGATCTGTAACTTAATTGTAGATAACAACGAAATGTTCATGTCTTGTACGTATAACTGTTTCTTCTTCTTCTTCATCGTACGCAGTATAACTGTTTAATAACAATATAATAACCGGAATAATTATATGGTAAACATTTACACGACCATCAAATGTTAACTTTGAATTTTCAAAGAGTATTTATATAAACAGATAATTTGAATTTAATTACATAAATAATAAAAACGGTAGATTAGAATCGTTCATTTTATCGTTAAGCAGGACAAATAATAGACTCAGACCCATAGGTGGACTAATCACGACTTGTATCAGCAGAGAAATATTAAAATTGTACATTTCCCGCTGGAAATATAACTAGCAGCATTGAAGTTTAGACACACAAGCAATAAATGGTCAGGTGAATTTATATGTTATTATAACAAAGTGTATGCACACAATCTAATAGCATGTAAAGGAACTGGTGTGGAGCGAACACAATGTTCTGAGAGCCAAAGATGAAACTTAAGAGGTATACAACAGCCTTTTTTAATTACATATAAGATTTTAATGTACCATTTCTAGAACGGTTTGGATAACATTTAGGTGGCACGTGTTGCACATAGAAGCCACAGGGCTACGGAAGAGCACTGACAAAGGATTACACAAATACGTGGAACACATTTTGACCAGACATTTTGAGGAAGTGAGAGCAGCAGCACAAAGTATACATTATAACATTGATTACATTGAAGATAAAGGTGAACAAATGAAGAAAGTAGATTCTATTGGAAACAAAACAAATAGTTGTATTTTCTTCATTCATTTTGACAGCCATGTTTTTGCTCACTCCTCCAGCGATGTTAGGGCCCGCTGCATCCGATTTTTGCTACGGTAAGCTTTTCTTCAGAGGTAAACAAAGTCAGATCGTCTGCAAACAGGGAGCTGTGTACTCTTTTATGTATATTTTCTATTATGTTGTTTTTGTGCACCAGAACAAGTGTAGGTGACAGAACTCCCCCTTGAGGTACCACTTGCACCAGTGTCACCTTTTTTGCTCATCTGCCCTTGTACTTGAACTCTGGCTGTTCTGTTTTCGAGTTAGTGGCTGATCCATCTGTACATTTTTCCAGATACTTCGCTTTTTCGTAGCTTGACGTACAGTCCCTCTTTCCACACCTTGTCAAATGCCTTCTCTAGATCAACCCAAACCACTACTGTATGCTTTTTTCTCTTGGTAAGCATCTTCTATTTCCTGCGCTATGAAAGTGATTTGGTCCTCAGTGGATCTATGTTGTATAAATCCTTCTTGCTGTGGAATTAATATGTGCTTTGCTCCCAGGTGCTACATCAGTCTGGTGTGTATTATGCGCTCCATCAGTTTACCTTTACAGCTCAGTCGGCTGATAGGCCTGAACCCATTTTGATCTGTTCTATCTTTTTCTGTCTTTGGTACTGGTATAAGTATAGCATCTTTCCATGCCTGCGGTACAATTCCCTTTTTCCAGCTTTGGTTTAAGACTGACAGTAACTTCCTCTTTTCTGTTTGGCCGAACCCCATCAGCATTTCATCTGTAACTCCATCTTTTCCGGGTGATTTTATTTTTCTTTAAATTTCTCATGGCCTCATTCATTTCATTCATTGTTAGTTTTGCGATCATGTGCTCTTCTGGAGCAATCTTGAAATTGTCGTGACTCTTTTGTTCTTTACTTATGTTTGTATGCTTGTCTATAGGGACGTCAACGTGGTTTCTCTGGCATGATGTTCTATAAAGGCGTTGGCTGCTTTTTTCCAGGTAAAAATGTTGTCGCTCTGTTTAATGGTAATTTGTTTATATGATGGTATTTCGTCATTCATGGCTCTGACTAATTTTCATGGTTTGTTCCCTTCTCTATCTAGATTGAGGCTTTCTGTTTTTTTCTTTCCAACTGTCTCTTGTTATTTGGTTCAGTGTTCTTTTGTATTTCGCATTTATGGCCTTGAGGGAGATATTTGCTTCAATATTGCTCTCTTTCTCTTTCTCCCTCTCTCTCTCTCTCTCTCTCTCTCTCTCTCTCTCTCTCTCTCTCTGCCGTGTTCCTTGCGTCTGTAATTTCATCCTCGACATTCTGCAATTCTTAATTCCAATATGGCTTATAGTTCTTCCTTGCCCCTCTTTGGATGGCTTTGGTGGCTACTTGCAGAATTGCTTTGCTAAGGTTTTCCACCATAAGTTTCATATTGTTTTTGCGTTTTTTGATAGTTTAAATCAGTCCATCTGTCAGCATTGCAAGTCTGTCCCAGTCAGGCTTGTCTGTAATTCCAACGTGGCAGAGGTGTTATTTTATGGGGGCGAACTTCCATATCAATATCTAGCCTAATTGGCCTGTGGTCGCTACCTGCCAATTGGTCGAGCACCTGGCGATCTATTTTGTTTTGGAAATCCCCCGTGGAGAAGGCCAAATCTGGACTGGAGGTAGTATGCCATCTTCTGGAATATAAGCCAGGACTGTCGTCCGGCCTATTGATAAAATAGAGATGTGTATCTATCTAACAGTCTTCCACTTCATCCCCTCTGCTTTCTGTGTTTGAATATCCTAATCTCTCCGAGTGACTATTAACGTCTCCAACCACTAGGCAGATGGAGTTCTTGATTTCCATATTCGAGAGCGACAGGTCTTTGTTGGGTGGGTCATACAATTGAAGATACGGATTTTCGTTTCTTGTGTCATTATGTCGACTCCTACACTTTCTGCTTGTTGGGTGAGATTTACAGAGACTGCACTACTTGGTATGGAGTTTTGTGTCAGTATCAGAACACTTCCTTTGTGACCTTCTCTATCAAGTCGGAAGGCTCGGTATCCTCTGATTGAAAATCTGTGGTTATTATTGAGGTGCGTTTCTTTGATGCTTGTCACGTCTATCTTGCCTTTGTACAAGCAAGTTATTAGGGAAACCTTTTTGTTTAGGACTCCCTCCGCATTCCACTAGTATTTTAAGGGTCTTTGGTTTTTGTCAAATGCCTTTGCCCCATTTCCTCGTGCCTTGACTCCACAGCACATGGGTGGGTGACCACCAGTAGCATTAGGCGTGGGGCCCGGCACTTTCTCTGCCTGGTGGCACTCCACATTATGAGCACCATACTGTTTTCTTTTAAACTGTGACGTCATCATACAGCGATTTACGTTGCACTGTTTCGTTAGGCCTGTTGCCCAGTGCATCCGATTTCAACAGACGTTTTTGTAGGGTAGCCCTCCTTAGCCCTTGGTTGTCCCTAGCCCATCTGCACGGCAGCAGTTGTTTGAAGTCAGAGTTGTCTCTCAGAAACGTTATCTTGCAGGAATATCGAGTCTTCCCCAGCCGGATTTCTTTCAGGTTTTCCATCCTTCAGGTGTGCTATCAACCAGTACTGTCAAGCTCCTTCTTCCAGGATTTATTCTCTGGTTTTTCTACCACGTTTGCTCACATAGTTTAGCCAGCCAGAAAGCTGTTCCCCGGGTGGTGGCGCTTGGAGCCATACGTGAGTTAGGCAGGAGTGGGTGAACCAAATAGGGTCCAGGCCATTCTATGTTGCTAGGAAGTGACTGCCTCTTTCCGTGAGGTACTATCTCTTACACACTTCTGATCTACCCCTCCCACCCCCTCTCCCTAAGTGTGTGAAATTCGTGTTTGATCTGTTGCTTTTCCATGAAGATATTGACATCTCCGAGTATTTTACATATTTTCATGATCTCAATTTTTGTATACATTGATTTTCATTGTGTATTCTATACATGTTGTATTTAGTTGATCATTATGTTGCTGCATTTGTATTTCTGATGTTGTTATGCCTGCTTTATTGTAAGTAAAGAGAAGTTCATTTAAGAGTTCACTAACGTTCCTACCTGCATTTAGATTGGTTGTTTTACAAATGTAGTCTACATATGTAATTAATAACAAAGGGGATAGCAAACATTATTGTCGTAGCCCTGATTTAATAAAACATTTTTTACAGAGTCCGGTTATTGTTCAAACAGAGCAGGGGCTATAAAAGGAAAGACGTGTGCAGACGTTGATAAGGTGATCGTTTACTCCAGTCTGCCAATATATGTCATAAATGATCTAACCCTGATCTACTCGATCAAAAGCTGTCTCTTGATATACAAAAGCAATAAACAATTCCTGATCGTATTTAATGGTTTTCTAAACCAATTGTCTGAGATTAAAGATAGGATCCGTACAGCTTCTGTTCTTTCTATAGCCTATTAAGCTGAGGTTCGATGATGTAGCGAAATTTGTCTTTTTAAGATGTTAACAAATATTTTGCCAGCTTGGCTCAAGAGAGATATCCCTTTGTATTTTGTGCAGTCTCTTTTACAACATTATTGGAATTATTATTGTAGTTTTCCAAACTTCATGCATTTCCGGTGTGGTCAGATTTCCCATTGGTCAGACTATATTTTCATGAAATCACCAAACTTACATATTTTATGTACCGCTATCATATCAGCATTTTGAGTAATTCTCTACATTTTGTACAAAGCTATTATTTCACATGCTATCTATACTGGATACGTTGATTTCACACGACATAATATGTCCTTCTGTGTCATGGATAAGCACCTTCTCTGATATTGGTAGCAACGAGTTGATAAATATATATTTCAATTTGAATTTCTCTTTGAAGACTGCCATCTTCAGCTTAAATCATTCCTATATATTTGGCCAGATGTTTGTTTAAGTTTGATATTGCTTACATGTATCTTTTGTGGATCTGGCGTTCCTCTAGTCTTCAAAGTTTCGGTCTCTGACGAGCTGACCTTTATAGTATATCCTTCTCAGTTTGTTTCAATTGCATTCGCATAATTTTTACAATGTCATCGTTCTAGTGTATTAAGATATGATCGTCTGGAACGAACAGGTAATCTTATTTTAGTTGGTTTCTTTGCTTCAAATGTTGGATGTCATTTCTGATCATACTTGTTCACTAGATTATGTTGTTAGTTTTGCTATGTAAATGTTGAGAGTAATAATAAATGGATACAAAACTGTGTTCGTTTGTGGTTATTAAAAGTGAAAGGGGATTATATCATTGAAATTTGTTGTGTACATCTCTCTTACATTATCTAGTTATTTCCCTTACAATCATTCACCTTCAAATAGTTTATATATTAAACGCAGCTGACGCTATTATCAGGTTTTTCCTAATATAAAAGTTATGCTTTAATGTAGTGCATATTATTTTGTGTCGCTTAATTGTCGTATGATGTAAACAATATATGCACATCACATTCCTTTACTAAATTCAAATTTACGTGCAACAATCATTCTTTTTGTTTTTTAATTTATGCATTTTCGCATTGGCTGTTCCTGTATGCGTTAACCCGTTTAGGTATATCACATTGTACATTGTCATATGTTTTCTGTTACATTGGATTTGTACCTTCTTACCGATCTTCTGTTACTTTGCAGTCTTACCATTTCTCCTTCCCTATGTATACCTTACCTTAGTGGAGGGTGTTTATTAAAGGGATAGTCTTATTCAATATAACACCGACGGTGTTTGCATTTTATAATCTAATCGCAACTTTCATGTCTTATATTAACTCATCAGAGCTATTCAACTCCCTTGAGGTGTGAGTTACATAGATAAGGGCATATAGAAAATAAGTATTACAGTCTATGCTCGTGAATGTTCACAGATACTTTTATGACATGATTTGATTGTATCTGAACATTCAGGAGCAAGACTGTAATACCGATTTTCTATATGCCCTAATCAATGTAGTCCAAGAAAGCCACTTCAGAGCTTCAGGAAGTATCTTACTCAATATTCTCAGTACCTTGAGGTGAAATCAATGTTAAAGCATTTCAGAGACATATTTAATGAGTCTCTGTAGCGTTTCTACCGTCTGCCTGACAATCGCCTGCTTATTCTGAGCTCACCGTAAGGCAGCTTCTAGTGAGGCGATCATGGTAACTTAACTTATACTGGTTTAGAAGATTCTGTAGAGTCTGTATACAACCAGTTTCTCATATCAGTCCTGTAGTTGTGTCACAAAGTGACCCGCGTGCGACGGAAATGTTCATGCTGGGGCTGTAGGGGTCTGGGCTGTTAGTTCTGGACTCTGGCAGATGTGTTTTTTTTCCTGATCAGCAGGTCAGGTTTAAGCTGGACCGTTGGTTTCTTTACCTTCCTCGTCTGCTGACCTCTCCCTTTGACACCGGCACTTGCCGTGTGCTTGTAGATTGGCTGCTCCTTGGGTTAGTGCACTGATGTGGAAACCAGAACAGTTTGTTCTGTATAATATTCCGATTAACACGTGTAAATAGAAACTTGCTAGTTATATTGACGACTAGGCGAGCATAGTTGACGAGGCCTACATCATTCAAAGACGGTGTAATCAAACAGGCGTGAAGGTACGATTCGGTCCGTAGGATAAAGTGGTATGAAACTATCGTCAAAGATTTGAATCATGGACCCTTGCAGCTTAGGGAAACCGACGTTTCTGCACGGCCTTTGTGAAATCCATAGCCAATCAGACTGCCAACTTACAGGACAGTGTTTATAATTTAAAACGCGATTCTGGGAAATTCATTCAGCGTCTCTGGTGGCAATTTGTGTATATAATATATATGTGTGTGTGTGTGTTTTTAGATATACACAGATCGAGAGAGAGAGAGAGAGAGAGAGAGAGAACGAGAAAGACATAGAGAAAGAGAGAGAGAGACATATAGTGAGATAGCAAGAGAGAGAGAGAGAGAGAGAGGAGATAGAAACCTGCATAGAAAATGGTCTTTATGTGGCTGAAATTGATGTTATTGAACTCGCTAAGACTTGGCAATAATCACAGCATTTTACATTAATTCCTGAAGAAGGAATCAAAAGATAATTTGGACTGCAGCTTCTGTCTTATGAAGAAGTTAAATAAATCACTCGTGTTGTGAATAATATCAACACTCTTTGCACAAAGACATGACACAACGAATTACGTCCAACCAGTTATTCACAGTTGTCCCATCTCGTCATTAACATGAAGAAAAAAAAAGAACTTAGAAGATTTTAATGGGCACGTTCTGACGTTGAGCCATATGAATTTATTCAAGTAACTAGTTCACTGGGAAAAGACTTAAAATGTGTAAAGGTAAAATCGGTTGTCACATATAGTGACAAGGTTTTGAAGATATGTCTCTAATATAGCGGATGTTGACATAATACTGTATAATCAAATACAATATTGTATCATCTTCTCCTACGTTTGTCCGGAAAACGAAGACGCTTGACGCAGTTTACAGCAATTTTGCGATATATGCGCCTTTCGGTCCAATACACCCGGTTTCAGCAAGAATCTTTTGGACCTAGTTTGCCTTCCTGTTTCGATCAATAATCTCTTAGCCAGACTGCATGGTTGCAGTCTGTTTACAGTACCACCACTTGGAGGTAGAATAGGGCCTTGTTCAATTATAGGTCAATGACCCTAATGCAAACAGACAGCCATGAGATACTGGCTGCTGTAAGTTCATTTCATGCTGCATTTTATGTTCTCAACATTGTATTTGTTATGGTGTATAATGTTGAATCTGAATCATATTAAAACTGGTTGGATTGTTGCAGTAAGCGCATCGTTGATAGATATTGTGCTGTAATACCTTCAATTGTTGAATACAAACAAATTGTTTAACGAACTTAAATTATTTGTTAGTGCTACATGTTGAATTCGAAATGTGATTCAAGTTTTAGAATACAAAAGCCTCAAATTTAATATATCGAAGAGACCCAAAGCTTAAACAACATTGTTTCTTGAAGAAATTGTTCGTGTTGAATACTTAGTATCATTTAGTTTCTGAGAGAGAAATAGGGGATATGATTTAGGAACTACAGATGTAAGATGTAAAACAATGTTGCAGAAATAGGGGATATGATTTAGGAACTACAGATGGAAGATGTAAAACAATGTTGCAGAAATAGGGGATATGATTTAGGAACTACAGATGTAAGATGTAAAACAATGTTGCAGAAATAGGGGATATGATTTAGGAACTACAGATGGAAGATGTAAAACAATGTTGCAGAAATAGGGGATATGATTTAGGAACTACAGATGGAAGATGTAAAATAATGTTGCAGAAATAGGGGATATGATTTAGGAACTACAGATGTAAGATGTAAAACAATGTTGCAGAAATAGGGGATATGATTTAGGAACTACAGATGGAAGATGTAAAACAATGTTGCAGAAATGAAGAACAAGTAGAAGTGTCCAATATGGACAACCCATAAATTATCTTCAGTCTTTGAGATTGAAAAGGTCAGATATATACTGCAAATAATCTTTTGAAACCGTAAAACAGACAACGCTATTCACATTGGATTTATTGTGCAGCGTATAGCCTTGTCGACAGCAAGCTGGCTTGCTATAATTGGGATTACATCGAGCTAGGATTCCTAATCACGGACGGATATAGACAAATCCTGGCATTTTTCGTTTCTTGTACGTTTACTACTCCAGTCGACCAAGCTGCAAATGCGTACCTGACGTATGATTAAGGGAAGGTGTAAATATCAAGAAGGGAACTGGCCATCCTACTTCACATCGGCTGAGGCTTAAATCATGAGGAGTTATCGTCATTCCCGGCGAAAATTGCTGCCATGGTACTGATCTTTACCTTTATCTTCATCTGACAGTAATACATCTTCGCAAATAATATTGACAGAATCGAATTTGACCAGTTTCTTTTTAATCTAGAACCATGATAAATTCTTCAAATAAATTCATCATAGCTGTAAATCATACGTCTGAACCAACTTTCTCTACACGATGACGGCAGAGAACTTGAAACACCGAAGTATTGTTCCTGTAAGTCGTACGCAAGGCGATGACAAGTATGTCCTCTGGTTTAGACTCATCTTTATTTTATCCCCAATATTTCGGAAGCAGGATATGATATTACAGTTAATATTCGAGTTTGCACGAGGTCAAATATTATAACGATGGTTTTGTCTCCGAGTGTTTACCGAAGATTTGGTGGAATGTATCTTTATATTTTCCGCTCATATGATAATATATAAAAATATTGGCAGACGAGTTGATAGATCCCATCAAAAGTCCAAGACTGCCTACCACTTTGCCGATATTTATAAGTTTCCCGCCAACGCTAATGCTTGGGACAAATACTACAGCAAACATAATTATACTGAGCGGGATGAAACATACAATAAACAGTGTGGAAATCATGACCACCATCTTGGCGATTTTTTTGTTACGGGTTGAAAGGTCAACTTGTGAGGCAGTCACAGAAGTTTTCCGCCATCTAGCTCTCTTTTGGAGATTGATGACCAGTATCATTGTACAAACAATAATGATAATGAAAGTTATAAGGGGCATGATGAAGTTATTGACGGCAAACGTAATGCTTTCTACGTGTTCTCTATCTGCGGTGGATACCATCCTCAAGAGAGTTATGTTTCTGCTAGCCACAAATTTCAAGTCCAGCTTGTTCACAGCGTAAACCGGTGCTCCAGAAAATGTAAACGTTACATAGACACAGATGATGATGATAGACACTCGTTTTGGTGTGACTATGTTTTTGATCTGATGGAAATAAGAAACTTTGTCAATCAATTTACCTGAAGTATTTTAAACGTGGAAGATTGAATGTGGAATTGCATACATTGTAAGACGAAAAACAATCAAATGGTTGAGTGACAAGATGTGTTAGCCAGTTCTGTAATGTGTTAAGTGTGGAGTGTAATTCCGTTTGTCTCTTGAACAGAGATATTTCATTTGACACAAACAACTAAATTATATCAATGTTTTTGATAAACTGATATTTTAAGTAGGGGGCTTAGGTAAATTATCTTGATCTTTGTGACCCGTTCCTCGGGGTAGCTGCAGGTCCCAACTTCGTTTCCAGCGGACCCTGTATGGGCCACGGAAGTCCGTGGAAAGTGCTCCTCTAGAGGTATCTCGGATGTTGCAGCGAACAACAAGCGAGTCTGTCTAACGCATTGGACGTTTTCCCCACTGTCTCTTCTTACCTCGTTTCGCTCTACCGACCATCGTTTAGTCGCAACATGTGACCTGTCCATGTATGTTTTTCCTTGTCTGAAAGTGTTACGTCACGTTTATCCAGGGACAATCGTCTTATGTCATAACTGTGGAGACCTTGTTGGTTCTGGAGAGTGATTCCGACCAATCGTCTCTCGAGGGAGGCATGGGTCACTCTTAATTTGTCCTCTAATGATGTTTTTAGTGTCTACGTCTCGGCATCGTGGCACATCGCAGGGTGTACAGTATAATTAAAGATGGCAGTTCGTAGGTATTGATCATGGAAACCGACTAGGACCATGTAAAAAGACGAGAAGGCTGCCCAACCCGAGCTGCGATGTCTTGTCAGTTTAGGTTCCAGGTTAATCTCAATTTTGAGAAGACCTCCAAGATAAATGAATTCGTTGACATTCTCTAATCGTACATCGCCAAGGAAGACTAAATCACAAGTGGAGAAGCGATTACGCAACACTTTGGTCTTTGAGCCATTCATCTCCTGACCCGCTTTCTTGCCCTCTCCATCGAGTAAGTGAATTATTTGATTGGCTGCTGCTGCTGGTTCTGTGATGAGCACTGTGTCACTAGATCCTCTTTGTCTCTCGTCTTGTACTCGAATTATGCCACGGAGCAGGTGTTCCTCCCGAATAAAGATAACGCGTAAAACGTTGCGCTAGAGCTTGTTAAAGGGGTAACCTGCATGCCCAGATGACCTTCGTAGTGATGCCATCTTCACTTGGTGATTTTCCAGATGGTATTGACTCGACAGCATGGTGAATTTCTGAGGGCAGTAAAACTGGAGGAGTCGGTTAGGTTGATGGGAGGGTAATTGAAGGGGGTTCTGATGATCTGAATAGGTTGGTATAGTTTGCTTTCATTATTGACTTCATGCAGGAAAAAAAAGCACAGAACCTAAAATACTCCTTATGTTGCCACCATGGAGACGACTTATAGCAAACCTTCGTGAAGGGGATGACACCAGTGTTCTTAGTATCCTGTCATGATTTATGCCTTCCATGTTATTTTGATGGAACTCGCAGTCCTATCAGTTGTTTCAGCGCATGGTTTCTTCCTCAAAGTAAGACGAGTTAAGATTTCATCAGATCAGATAAGCAAGTCCTGATGAAGTTGTCAGAATAACGAGGAAACCACCATTAGACTGCCTTAGGGAGATCAGCTCCGGAGTTGTCCTAAAGGTTTACTTACGAATCCTTTCTTGTAAATAGGTTAACAGGCCAGTGGGGATAGCAATCCGTTTTTACGATAGCAACTTGCTAGACTTTTCAACCATCAAGTGCATTCAATTGATTGACGGGTCTTGCGACTGGTTATGGGATATTTATGATCCTACAAGATAAAGGATGCTGATAATAATATTTAGCGGGAAATGGTGTTATATACATACATAACAACAAGGAGACCAATGGAAGTTATGTACTGAAATGGAATGGTGTTGATATGCAAGTATCAAAAATGTATTATGTTTTCTTGGGAGGACAACATGTAAAAATAGACCAATCTCCAAGCAGGAGGAAGCACATGCAGCGACCGCTGACAGGGCGTGATGGCGTTCGTTAGTTAGGTTGTCTTCATGTGTGCCTCAACGACCTCACCAGTTAGGGGATGACCTGATCTGCCCTAATGTATACTCTTTACTACTTTATGGCGCAGAAGCCTGGACACTGAATAACAAGTTGGACAATATAATTGAAGCTTTCGAAATGGGGATATGTAGAAGATTGGGAGGCATGTCTTGGAAAGAGAAGAAAATAAAGGTGGTGGGATTGAAAAATGTGTGAAATGATAATTATTGGCCGAAATTATGGTTAGACAGTTACGTTATTTTGGTCATATAACAATACATACCTCCTTATTGAATACCATTCTAGAGGGTAGGGTGGATGGCAGTCGTTCAAGACGCAGACCACGTTTTAAGTGGGTTGGTAACTTCGTGAGATGGACTGATTGCAACATTACGGCAATAGATAGAGTACACTGGAGATCCATTGCAGCCGACCTTCAATGCGGAGATGGCACTTGAACTGAAACTTGAACTTAAACTCACACAATTAAATAAATAGCCACCCCACCCCTCTTCCCCCCCCTCCCCCTCCGTGAGAGTTTGGGAGGATAAGGCAGGTGGCAGGATATCACAGCAGGGATGTCTTACGTGTATGCAGAGTTCTGAAAACATTGCAACTGAGTCGTGTATCCAAGGTTCGTTCATCTTTGAAAAATAGTGTAGAAAAACGTAGAGTCAAAACTGACAATGCAAGTTTATACTATTTTTCGCGATTTAACAAAGCAAATGAAATACTTTGTCAGCCTTCTCATTTGAGAAAATAAACAGTTCAGTTGAAAATTAAAATCAATTTTATATTTGGAATATGACCGTCTTCTAAGCCTCAGATGGTTTAAATAAACATAAGAGAGTACGAAATGTCGAGTACCAGTAAAACTGATTCAGAAGGATATGTATCTGATGAAGACTCGTATAATTTAATTTAAAATGAACATTATTGGACATCGCCTCGCCATCACAAAGTGAACACTTTAAGTATCCTTTATTTAAATTGGAAACAAAAACTGCCAGACTGAAAAAAAAGAAGAGATACTACCCTGAGCTACATAAGGAACAACTACCCAAGCATGGACTGGACCCATGCATACACCGACGGTTCTGTAACAAACACAATACAGAACGGAGGGGCAGGAGCATTTCTGAACCTACCAAATGGCAGAAAAATAACAGTGTCATTCGCTACTGGAAAATTCACAAGCAATTTCAGAGCGGAGGCAGAGGCACTGAGGGCGGCAGTGGAAGAAATGGTGACAGGTAAAAGGAATGAAAGCCATATAGTCCTGCTTATAGATGCCTTGGCCGTAGTCACAGCACTAAAAAGCCAGCAAAATACTGTATTTAATTATTTAAGAGCAGTACTCTGTCAATTATGCCAGCAGTCCGCACCAAAAAGGGTAGTGGTACAGTGGGTTCCATCCAACTGCAACATCCAAGGCAACGAGGAGGCAGACAGACTGGCAAAAGAAGGTGCAAGACTACCACAACCTGATACTAGTATGACATACGAAGAGTCAAAACGGCTTATTAGAGCTAGATACATGACCAAATGGGAAACCGAACATACTGGCTACACAAAAAACGATGCCTATCACCAGTTGAACAGAAGAGAGCAGGTCGTGGTCTTCAGACTTCGCACTGGCCACAATAGACTGAGGTACCATCTATTCAACAAATTGAAGATAGGTGGCACTGACGAATGCCCGTGTGGTACCGGGAAAATGACCGCTGAACATTTGCTGCAAAACTGCCCGACAGACGAGGATCAGAGAGAGCAGATGTGGCCATCACCAGTGGCAACACTAGACAAGCTCTATGGCAGTGTAGACAGCCTCAGGATGACGGCTGCTTTTTTCGAAAAAATAAAGGTTGATGTCTGACTGCGTACGATGAAGAAGAAGAAGAAAAAATTTATTTAAATGGTTATTGGGCTCAACAACCGATCATTTTTTTCTAGATTGTGTAGATGTGGATATATCATGAGAATAAATTAATAGCTGAGATGAAGATATGGATGGGAAAATGTATTGTCATTTTATTATGATTAATTGTTTCCTAAAAAAAAATTTCAATTAAATCATTGTTTACTGTTACAAACACGCAGATAATATATTCCTTAATATTTTCATGCCTGGAATATGTTGAACAGTACTTGAACAATAAATATTAAGGACCCGCTGGTGTAGACTAACCTTTAACGGGGCTGTTACACACAAACACCTCTCTAGCGTGATTAATGCTGTGATCCAGGCGTTTACTCGGCTGAACGCAAAATGAGGCATGGTAGCAACCAGGTAGCAAACGTCTACTGAGTCAAATGTAAGATCAACTGCACTGACTGTAAGGGTGTAAAAGGTGTTAAATCCAAAGTGTGTTATCAGACATCCCAGGTCAGAGACTGCCAGCCCTAGACAAAAACCCACAACAAAATACATGAAGAAAGGTATTTCAACAGTAAATTTACGTATTTGATGGAGGAATAGCTGGTCATCATTCGTTTCATTTTGCTTTGCCTTCACTAACTTTTAGACAAATTTAGATCGTGGTAATTGGAGTGAGACATCCAGCTGTGTTATATAGTAAGTCAATTTATACATGTCTTCTTCAATCAAGCTTACTTGTAGGTTCATATTTTATTTAAATCACATACATTTGGCATTTGCTAATAGCCGTGAGAGCGCATTCACACACACTCACTCATACATAAACTCACGCCCGCACGGTAACACGCTTACACATACACACATATAAACATACACGCACAATCAGACACACATATACACATGTTTATGCAAGCACACCAAAAAAACATTGACAGTAAAGTGTACAGAAAAACTAAACAGTGATAGCATATAACTAACTTTCCCAGTCGTTCTATTTTGCTGAAGCAGAGGTCCCACACTGAATTTGACTACGTTAACCAGAGTTTATGAAAGCATTGATTTCATCCATTTGCTGAAGGATAGGTCCAAAACTGCATTCGACTCGGCAAACCAGAGTTTATGAAACCATCGATTTCAGCCATTTGCTGAAGCATAGGACAAACAGTTCATTTGACTCCGTTAACCAGTTTCTTTTGGTTTCTTTTTGTTCTTTGTTTTCCGTTTACGTTATTTCTCTAATTTCCAAAGCGGTGTGCGTTACACTGTGGATTTTATTTTACGCCTGCCGGCCCAGTGCATCCGACATCAGCATTCATTTTATGTAAGGTGTAAAGGTCTGGTTTCTCCCGCATTTTCTAAGGGTTCTCTTCGCCGGGGTAACGGCAGGTTCTGTGAAAGGGATCGAACCCAGCACCTGCGGATTGTGAGTCGTGTCCCTTAACCAGTAGCCTACGCCGTCCCCACTCCGCTAACCAGAGTTTATGAGAGCATGAATCCGATCATATGTATTGCAAATTAAAAGCAGTAGCTTTTTACATGGTGAGGCTACTAACCGGCCGCAACTTTTTGATGTGACCTATTGCAGCTGGCAGGAAAGAAAGAAAGACGTGGACATATTATGGATGGCCCAGGATCTGTTCTGTAGAATCGCTTCTTATAATTGTACATAAGCTTACCCTGACCGTAACTCTAACTCAAAGGTGTTGGTCTGAATGGATTAAGTTGAGGTAGTCCCAATACCAGCGACCGTTAGTTAATTCATTTGTTTTCAGTTTTTTATGAGATGGGGAGGTAAGTTCACTCCTGGCTGTCTTCCTTTCCTAATACAAAGACATGTACTCACGTCCTGCTGAATCGGATGGAACGTGTCGTTATCCAAGATGCCATAACAAAACGCTGTCCACCTCCCGTCCCCAGGCCAGCTACTCAGATATCACCAAATAGCTTAAATCTATACACTGCATGTAAATGCAGAATTGCCTCAGCGGATATTTGGTCTATTATAACCAAATTCATTCCATCATTTAAATCGTATTTATATGTAACAATTATTGCCCAAACGGAGCTTATTTAGTTCTTAGTCGACATGTACTTCTACAGGGGCAGATGCCCCTATGCAAGTCCCAGCTCTGGTATGAGCTGGATGTAGTCGGTAGAAGGGTTTCCTGCTTAGCGAGCTAGGCTCGAGCAGTTTAACTACTCCGCTGAGTTTTGAGAAGCGCGTACGGAGAGTGGTTAACCGATGTGCGAGACCATCTTAATAGACTCAAACACTAGAGCAAGGTAGACCCGCAGCCTGTTAGTCGCCATCTATGCTGCTCTAAGCAAACCACCTACCCATGGGCGGTGTTATGCCATGTCGCACAGTTAGTCGCCTCTAAAAACATGTTAAGCAGTGGTGCTATTCTTGTCCTTGTCATACACAAAGACCCCGGTAGACCACACGAGCGTACTACGTCTAACAACAGTTGTACTATTATCTTATAGTCCTTGTCTAACACTGCATGGATAGATGCAGTTGTGTTTATGTGTGTGCTTTATTACAAGTTTTGACTATCTTCCCTCAACATGTTTCTTGAATTTTCTTAAACAAATAATAGATAGATGATAAATAACAGAAAACATGAACTGCAGGATATTACGTGAACAGAAAACAATGTCATACCCAATAGGCTGATGTTGATCGGTTCCTTGAAGCCTTGTTTGGTAAAGCATATGATATCGATGACGTTTGTAACAACTCCAAAAACGTCAATTACCTGACTCACACCTGCTACAATTACCCACGTGCAAATTGTCATTGCTTCATCACTTATACCGACAAAGGGAAAGACAGAATCCGGTGTTGTTGAAGAGTCATTAAACATTTCAAGCATTTCACCTTTGATTTTTTCGCCTGCTAGGGTTTCTGAAAGAGAATATACAGAAATGTCAATTAAAACTGATGAATATAACTTATTATACTGGAGTCGTATTATGCATACGTTTAACTATTTGAATACCGATGTAAAAAGCTGTAATATTTCGTTTTTCGATAAAAGACGTGAGTTTCGCAAAATAATACTCATCTAAGAAGTTATTAGTTTCTCCTTTTGCGTGATGATAGCTAAATGAATAATAATCGCATTATTGTTAAGCCATCTTGAGCATGTGTGTCTTCAAGAAATACAAATCAATCCATCAACTGTTGTTCTCCAGTATTAGTTGATGTTTGTGTAGCTTATAATTTCTACAGGATCGATGTCAGCGCCATACCAAACTGTCGTCTGTAGTCGCCTCTGACATTACTCCTGACAGGTAACAATGTTTTGCTTTACTTTCAGACCCCGACAGCATTTAGACAGGTAGTGTAGCACATTTTGTGAAACGACAATTGCTCTTAAATAGATCACAGTCAAATAAGTGGTTGTTCTTTGTGATATCAATATAAATAACGATTCACATAGACACAGTCTGGTCTATACAGCTAATGAACGCATGTATGATATAGGACACACAAACGGTTATTATTAGTATTGATATCTAATTCCTTCACTCCCACTAAGTACTGCGAACAGAGAAGTGTTCCATTTAACTGAAATGAACATAATAGACTTTATGAAAATGAGATAATAATACATTTTTTAGAGTAAAAGAATGTCAAAGTAACATTTATTGATATCATTGTTTTCAATATTACACTGCTCTTGGGGCCTACATCTGGCTCATATCAACATATATAATCTACATGTTGTGTTCGTTAAACGTCAAATCGCAACAATCTGTGTCACGGACCTGAGATCTATTTATGTGTGATCTGATATATGATGTTCATTTACGAATACCATCAGGCCTGGCAGGGAACACCGCGTGATTATTGCATAATTTACTGAGATGTAAGATCTACAGCCTTAAAGACATTTTCATTGCATGTATGTTTAATAATAATATATTAGTTGTAAATATGATACATTCATTCTTTTGTCAAAAATAAGTGCTTCAATTAAGATGAGTATTTCTATAACGAGAGATAATTAAACGGGGATTTAATTACATAGATGATAAACACAGTACAATAAAACTGTCATTTGTTCTGAAGAAGCACAAATAATGGATTCACACAATTCACGTCTGGTATCAGCCGATTAATATTCAAATTGTACATTTCTGGTCTTTACAATGACCAGCGACATTGGAATTTAATTACGCGAATCAAAATTAGTCAACTGATACAAGTATATGTTATTATTACAAACATTGAAGTTAACTACACAAAGACACATAGAAAGCTGAATTATATTTCGAAAAGTATTCAAGTCATTCGATGACAAATGTGAGATCTAAATTAAAATTCAGAACTGCTAACATTTCTCCAACACAATGGTTTATCCTTTTGTCAAAAACATTATTCTTCCTTTTTATTTACATTCACCACATATGACTGTACAGTCTGATCTGAGCGCAACAAACTCTACCGCACCTCAGGCCCACGTGGACGGCATCCGGTTTTGCATTCCGTCTTTTCGAACATCTGGATTGTTAATGCCGCAGTGAGACATTTTTATTCGGTAATGTGAGCACCCTGTATGATAGCAGTGCGCCAGGCTGAGCGGTTCCTTGCGAACAGGTCCGAGTAAGCGGTATTAGCGATGAAATTGTTCGTAGATACATAATAGATTGTCTGTTTCTGTTCTGTTGCTCTCATTAATCCCCCTCCCCCCATCCGCCCCCTTCCATTTTCGTTTTACCAGTTCTGAGCCCATCGTACAACTGCTGATAGGGGGGGGGGGGGGGCTATCATCGGATATGCGAACATCATAGCCAGTCCATCTGATCTGAGCTCTCTGCATAAACGTATGAATATCATACAACTAGATTGCTGAGTACTTCAGTGTTGGCAGTCTATCCGACCAGCTGATCCATAGAAGCCTGCGAGGACAGTGTATGTGGAAATGGCTTAGTTTCCTGACTGCGCACTTATCGAATGCTTATAGACCTGTTGTTAGCACTACAACACGTTATACCTTGAACTTCGTACACCCCTGATGTCCTGCTGGTCCCAAACATTTACTTATATTCTTCCAAAAGCAGCTCTTGCATCCTGCTGTGGACCTCAGATGCATGTGATATGAGCTTCAGTAGCACAGCTATGCTCATCAGAAGATCACAGGCCGCAAATACATTACTTAAGAGCGCTGGGTCACCATACGACTTTGGTTAAACCGATTTATGACATAATGCTGAAGACAGTTCATCAACATTCAGAGTACACGAGCCAACACACCATCATGTAACTGATGAACAACTGTAATACATCTTCCGGGACAGTAGATTTGTTCAATGATGTTACAGAGTTCGTTTCTACTATCAATGTGAAAGACATTGATCAGGTCATCAAAAGTCGTGTACAAAGTCTGATTTTGTTCTTGGTATTTTTCCTGGATTTAAGGAGCTGAAATGTCACAGAGACCACAAAGAGACTAGCTCGGAAACCACACTAACTTCCAGGGAGTAGCTTTTGCTCTAGATGATTGTCCTTTTTAAAGTAATCTTTATATCTTTCTCAAAACTGCTCTTTAAATAACAAAGGATATGTTGAATTACATTTTGTTTCCACTTACCTGAATTATAGAATGTGTCGTTCGACCTTTATCTGTTCTGTGTTTCGATATTCGATGTGGACTTTGTCGGTTTCAGAAACATCGGTCTGTTGTCTTGGTTCTGTTGTTATGGAAATCATCTCTCGTTACTTCTGAGGAGAAGGTCTAACAGATTAGATACAATCAACATTCAAGAAAACTGTTTCTTCGTTAACACAGAATCAATAAAATTAGTTGGTATTCGCACATCACTAACTGCGAGGCTTTTAATTCAATTTAAATTTACGTTAGCCATTAATGTTGTTAATTTTCTGAAATGTCATACATTCACCAAACATGTGATCTCTGTTGTGGGCTATAACCAAATGTTCTTGTGTGTTCTCTCCATGCGGTGTTTGGTCATGATGCATTAATATAAAATAATCATCTCATCGTATTTCAGGTAATGCTATTGTCTCGACATATGGAGCAGTCCACTAGCTTGTAAATAATGTTGTCATTTCTAATTATATCTATCGCCGCTACTTTGAAGCTTCTCCCGCGCTTTTAATGTCAGACGACGTTGTGACTTCCTCTTTCTGATAAAGCTTTCGTCTGATATTGCTAGCAGAAAGTTGGTTAGCATAGAATGTGTATCAGGTTCCTTTTAGTTTCTCAGCAGCCGTCCATGTTTTTATTTCGGAGTTGCAAGTTGGTAAGTCACTGACCAGAAGTTTTGACTACAACTTTCAATTTCTCTTTCAAGATTTCCATCCTCAGCAAAAATCCTTCCTATATACGTTAAATCCAAATTACGAATAAGTTGTATCTTGTTTACATGTATGTTGATTGGGCATGATTTCTGCATATCGTATTATCTTCAGTCTTCAATGCACTCAACTTTATAATATATCTTTCACAGTTTTGTGACATATGCATCCATTTATTTTTTCGGTTTCTTCGTTCTCGTATAATTGGATATGGTCTTCAGCAAAGAATAGTTCATAGTTCCAGTTGTTGTATTTGCTTCAACCGTTGACCATCACGACCTGTGACACAGTTTGCCTCGATTCAGTTGTCAGCTTATGTAATCTCTAATCCTGGAATTTAATCGGCCATTTTAAGTGCCTGATGCCAAGAAACCAAATTGTATTCAAACTCATTCCAGCATTTTGCATTGGAGTTCCATGTTAGACCAAGGACGTTATTTGAGGCCTCTCCCTGGCTCATTTATGAACTTCCTTGTGTGCTTTATTAGCTGACCGATACTTTAAGCAACCACTTTTAGTCAGGCGTTTACCAAATGTCTAACCCATCGTAATATTCATAATAATGTAGTCCCTAGAACGTTATCGAAGTGGGTCGACCCCTGATGTATGTTAATATTCTTCGCTCCAATGCCCATTGAGACACTCGAAGCTTTCCTGGTATCTGCTTTACATAGGTCGCATACCTCGCAACCATAGACCATTGATGAGATAATCATGCTTTTGAAAGTGTGATAGATACGTATTTCTATTGTATTCCTATGGTTTCATCAGTTACCATAGAGTGCGCCGATCTACATCGTGAAACTTCTTTTTGAATTCTATACATTTCGCTTCTAGGGATGTTTTAATTCAATAGTTACATCTACTGTCATTCGCACAATAGATGTATATGTGCATCATCCTCCATGACAGAATCCTACGATATTTTAGCTTTTTGTCTACTTCCTCTGTTAATCTGTCCAATGTGATTCTGTTGAATAGCTTGCCTGCACAGACAACAGTGTAATCCCTTCATAATTACTGCAATCTGTTAGGCCTCACTTCTAAGTCAGCTTAATCAGATGCCTTTGTTTCCATTCTAGGGGCATATCTCTGTTTCTCATATATTCTTTAATAATCGTTGTAATATATATCTTCTAGTCTTCTGCAAAGAAATTTAACAAATAGCCAACATGGGCAACACTAAGAAAATGCATGCAAGCAACAAAATTCCCCTCGGGCCGCGCATAACAAAAATTGCCTCACAAAAGTCAAAAGAAGGCATACCCTGACAGACAAGGGAGCAGCTAGAGCAGCTACTATTCTGATCGCTATTCCACAGAGGGGCAGGCAAATCCTGCCATAGGCCAGATAACGTCAAAGCTTCTTCAAATGTCAGAACTAAACGACGTACCCACGGTGATGGAACATCTCGTAGTCTTCTATATATATATTAAAGCATCTGCTGATACCTCGACTGTGTCTACTGCTTTCTCTTTCTTTAGTTTCAATAGGAGCTTTTGGATTCCCATCTTAATTCGAAGGGTTGCAACCTAAATCATGTGCCGGTAGGATGATGTCTCTCGAAGTGGAGGTATATGTGTATACTTTCTTTGAAATATTCAATCCGAGTTTATTTTGCACTTCCTAAGATATCTATATTTTGCCATGTCTGTCTTCGACTGATTTGTCTGGCTGTACATATGTCTTGTGCTTATTGTTATTAATGGGTAGAGATGTATCATATTTCCTCTCTGCTGGACTCAATGTTGCTTGTGTTAATGTGTCAAAATAATACTTTTTACTTTTTGCGTAAGCCTGCTTTGGTTTCGCTTATTTGTAGTAGCATAGTTTGTCTGTGTGTCTGCTTTTGATGCCTCGGTTTCGGCAATTGTTGAATGTAGTTTTATTATGATTCACTTATTATATTTATTGTAATGTCTCTGTTGTAATGTTTTCCTTGAGCTGAGTTTCTCTATTCCTATGATTTCTTCACATAGATAACTCCGCGTGTCCATCTCCTCCTCGTTATCGCACACATCTTGAAGCCCTTGGTATCTGGTATCAGATTGTATGTTATTTTCTGTCTTCAATTTTGGTCTGTAATAGGTGCACGTTATACCTCGTTCTTCTTGTTCTCTTCACATGGTCCTTTATTTTTTTTAGCTGCAAGATCTACAATTTGTAGAGTACCTCTTGAACACTTTACTGCCACTAATATGGTCAACCTCTGGTTTCCATTTTGTGGTCAGATGCTCTCTATGTGGCCCTTTATACATTTTTGTGAGCCCACATCCTTATATTTAGTGCGCGTAGTTCTGCAAACATTTTAGTTTATCTGTTTATTTCATTATCTGTCCTTAAGATGACAGATTCAAGGGAGACTGCAATCAAATGTTCCTGAGACAAGAAGTAAAAGTCAAGTAATATATGCATATATTTCTACACTGCAATTTCAACACACAGTCTTATCTAGCAACAACTGTTCTAATTAAGTCCTATAAATAGCGATCAAAGATATTGATGTTAGGTGCGAATTATATTGTCATGTGTTCGTCCGTTTGACAGCATATCATATGACATTTTCCCGTTTTATTCTGATAATATCGATACTTTTATACTTCTTCCTCGTTGGTCTTCAGAGCTCGGCTTCAATGACTCTAACGAAAGCAACAATCGATTCTAGGCTCCTTGCATTTCCGTACAGCTTCTCATTGAAGGACTCTGGATCTTGCCAAATTCTAATTATTTTGTCGAATAAGATGGGCAGGACTTTCAAATGTGTTCTACTGTCATAGAGGCTGGGCCGCAGGTACAAAGTTCCATAGTGCCAGTCTTGAACTTGTTGTATAAATACTTTTATTGATTATGTTTTATGTTTTTTCTTCGTTTTGTGAGATGACAGCTTATGTTAACATATACATTTCTTTAAATAATTACGCTGCTTCCTTTTTAATGCTTAGCAATTATTACTTAACACGCAGTGGAAAAACCACTTCCCATGTAAAATCTTTACAATGGATAAACATGAAATGCAATAGTAAAGTAAATAAAGGTGTGTTCCTTCGTAGTTACACTACTGTTGGGAAATGAAGTTGTTTGAGATTTCAGTTTACCAAGTCAGAGCTTGTATGAGGTAGGGTGATCAGTTCCTTCTTTTCTCGCTGCCTTTTACTTGTCTAGTCCTATATACCAGCTACTCATTTACATCTAGGTTGACTGGAGCGTTACGGCTGTGGGAGTTGAACATCGCACATTTGCCGTAAAAAGCGAGTATTGTACACTATGCTAATCAGAATAAGAAATGCAGTAAAGAATGAAGGTGAAAGAATATTTTAGTCTTATTGTTGATGTGTATCGACATCTGACAGTGGCAACAATAACAGTTTTGAACACATCTTCAAAGCTGATTCAGATACATAAAAAATCGTGACAGACGTTCTAGTGATGGAATATAATACAGAAAGACACATAGCGTTCAACACAAATGCACTTTAAATTGATGTAGCACTAAGGAACAAAAGAAATTCAGATGGCAAGTAACTAAACGTATTGCTCTATAAACTCATCCCATTACTAAAAACAGGTGTAATGTAATGGATACCGCCTTATAGCAATATTGCTGGCAGCGAAGAGGATGACATTTCTTTTTACGGAAGACAAAAAGCTATCATGAAATAAAATACCAGGTATTTATATTGCTTAAGGCATTTGAGAGAAACATGTATCAATATTTAAAATTGTTTTATGCACTAAAATGACCCGGAAATGACATATAATCTTCTCACTGTACGTATCAAGGGTCACACTGGATAAGAACATAATATATGTTTGGTGTAATTTGATATTGGCTGTGCTTTCATAAATGAGAGATTACATATTTTTCAATTATAGTGAATTTCAACTGAAAGCTGCATGTCGTTAACAAATAGAAATCAAGTTAGATATCAAGTATTTATTACCATTAATCAACTATAGCTTATTCTAGACACAGCATTTATATTAACATTAATAGTATATTTCGTTTCGGAAGCAAAGAAATCGATAGACATAAACAACTAATATGAACGTTAGGCTAATTACATAGGTGATAGAAGCAAAGTGAACTCGACTTCGGAGTTACATAGATTATGTAGATCAATAGTAACATTTACATTGACTCGACTCCGGAAAAGACGGCTACTTAGTCATGACAAGTCGAAGCGTGTCTACAGAGAACTATTTAGTAATGGATAATATATATATTTATCCTCTGAGGACTGAGTGTTAGTCACTAATTAATGAGATCTCGGAAAGGCAGCCTACAGTTTTGAGCATTTGAGAAGCGAACGGTAGAGCGCTAGCTTCTCACAGGAAAGCACTGGATTCGGGTACCTTTGCCGACCCAATCCACTGGACCTATTTGTAAACGAATGTTTAGCTTATAATTTGGAATATGGCGGCTAGGAATTTAACTGGCCCGTCAAACTCTTCAATAAATGGAGACGTGGTGCACATTCTTTTCTAACATGTCCTCCGAAACAACAGTACCTTCTTTGGGGCTAACTTTTAATCTCATAGCCGCAGTAAGTTTCCAAATTTTCATTCTATTCATTGGGAGTCTTCTTTCTCTGCTTCTCGATTGCGAATTACTTGAACGCTAATGTCTTTTTATCTTCACCCATAACAATAACTATTGAGCGTTTCACTCTAGCAGATATTATACAAGGAACTCATGAAGCTCATCAAACTCATGGTTATGTCAGTAACCATGTTCTGCCTGTCCTATCAACCTATCTCAGATGGGAACTTATGATTGCACGCCCATACTGGGTGATATCTACAGCACGAGAGATTGAGCTTCTGACTCAAACTCAACTTGATTTTCAGCTCTAGATTGTCAACATCATCAACAACAACTAGATTGTCAACATCATGAACAACAACTAGATTGTCAACATCATCAACAACAACTAGATTGTCAACATCATCAACAACAACTAGATTGTCAACATCATGAACAACAACTAGATTGCCAACATCATGAACAACAACTAGATTGTCAACATCATGAACAACAACTAGATTGTCAACATCATCAACAACAACTAAATTATCAACATCATCAATAACAACTAGACTGTCAACATCATAAACAACAACTAGACTGTCAACATCGTCAACAACAACTAGACTGTCAACATCATGAACAACAACTAGATTGTCAACATCATCAATACCAACTAGATTGTCAATATCATCAACTAGATTGTGAACATCATCTCAACAACAACTAGATTGTCAACATCATCAACAACAACTAGACTGTCAACATCATCAACAACAACTAGACTGTCAACATCATCAACAACAACTAGATTGTCAACATCATCAACAGCAACTAGACTGTCAACATCATCAACAACAACTAGACTGTCAACATCATCAACAACAACTAGACTGTCAATATCATCAACTAGATTGTCAACATCATCTCAACAACAACTAGATTGTCAACATCATCAACAACAACTAGACTGTCAACATCATCAACAACAACTAGATTGTCAACATCATCAACAACAACTAGATTGTCAACATCATCAACAACAACTAGACTGTCAACATCATCAACAACAACTAGACTGTCAACATCATCAACAACAACTAGACTGTCAACATCCTCAACAACAACTAGACTGTCAACATCATCAACAACAACTAGATTGTCAACATCATCAACAACAACTAGATTGTCAACATCATCAACAACAACTAGATTGTCAACATCATCAACAACTAGATTGTCAACATCATCAACAACAACTAGATTGTCAACATCATCAACAACAACTAGACTGTCAACATCATCAACAACAACTAGACTGTCAACATCATCAACAACAACTATATTGTCAACATCATCAACAGCAACTAGACTGTCAACATCATCAACAACAACTAGACTGTCAACATCATCAACAACAACTAGACTGTCAATATCATCAACTAGATTGTCAACATCATCTCAACAACAACTAGATTGTCAACATCATCAACAACAACTAGACTGTCAACATCATCAACAACAACTAGATTGTCAACATCATCAACAACAACTAGATTGTCAACATCATCAACAACTAGATTGTCAACATCATCAACAGCAACTAGATTGTCAACATCATCAACAACAACTAGATTGTCAACATCATCAACAACTAGATTGTCAACACCATCAACAACAACTAGATTGTCAACATCAACAACAACAACACGACTAACAAACAATCCTTTATTGACTTCGCATGAACCACTTTTCTATTTAACAGTTAAATTGCTTTTCTGTCTATTTACAATGAAAGTTTTTCCATTAAACCACTATTATCATAGCAAGGAGAATGGAAATAACACTACTACAATGAAAACACATAAACATTGTATTGAAACGGAAACCACTTTCAGGGAGAATTACTTACAATTACTTATTGTTGTTCGCCCAAGGTAATCGATGAGGACAACTTTTTCAGCATTCACTGTTCGCATGAGTTTATATATGTCTAAATAAGGCAATCCAAGAACTAGATTGGCTGCTACATTTAGTACAAGGAAATAAAACACCCCCATCCACCAGGGTGGAGGACATTTTTCATACGGTGCATGAGGGTGTGAATGTTTAATGTACCAAATATCAAAGGCATCCACATAGTAGAGAGCAGTGTAACGAATCTGACATTAAAACAGGGACTTACACATGTATTGTATTATCGCGAAGAAGAGCTCCATATGTCATCCTTACTCTCTCGTCCTCAACTTCCCTGATTCCGCGGAAAGACATAGTCAAGACGAGGTCAGAAAAAGGATGCAGATTTTACTTAGGGTTTTCTTCTGAAGCAATGTCCTGCGATCAGGTATCCCACAATGCATTGGGGGCAGAAATTGAACAGCAGAGGTCATAAGCTTATACTCAATGGTAGCACCTTCTAGTAGCGTTCTCTCAAGAACATTGTGTCCTTTGATGTGAGAAAAGTATTTACATTTTCTGTTCATGATGGAGTTTATGAACCAATTCTCCTCTATCTTCAACTCTTGTCGAATATCTGTATATTTCAAACTTTTGGTCCATTGTATTCTCAAGACATCTTGAACATTTTGATTAGAAGATTCCATTTTTGAAGTGAGAGTAGCTGTCCACGTTTCGCGGCCGTATACTGCCATGGTAAAAACACACGTTCTCAACATTTTAACTGTTGCTGTTTTGCTTGTATTCTGCCACAGTTTTGTAAGGTTGTGAAGCCTGTGCATTGCAAACGCGAGTAGTCTCAATTCTTGTCAATTATTGAGTTTGTGACCTATTATATTTCCGCACTCCGAATTTGAATTGATGTTGACGTCTTTTTGTGTGGTTGACACTTGCATTCTGATATTCGTTATTGACACACTAAGTTTTATATTCTAAAATGTTTTATATATTCACATGTCATGTCATACTCTTTCACAAATTATGTAGTTTTACATTTTTTGTTTACATATGTAGGTTTTTACATTTTTATAGACACATGATGTGTGATATTTTTTATAGACGCATGTAGTTTTATACTTATAAAGCACATGTAGTTTTACGTTTTTTATAAACTCATTTAGTTTTATATTTTTTATAGACGCATGTAGTTTTATACTTATAAAGCACATGTAGTTTTACGTTTTTTATAAACTCATTTAGTTTTATATTTTTTATAGACGCATGCAATTTTATACTCTTCATAGACATCTTTATTTTCTTTGGAGACACACGTAGTTTTATATTTTTTACAAACACGTATAGGTTTATATTTGTATAGTTACAAGCAGTGTTATATTCTTCATAGACACAAGTTTTATATTTGTATAGGCAAATGTAGTTTTATAATGTTTATAGATACATGTTTTGTCCTCTGACCATTTCTCTTGTTGATATTCAACCAATATAAGAAGTAGCCACAGTAGAATTAACTAGATTTTAATAATCTCAATGACAATGGCAGGATATGCAAATATTCTTTAACATATCATCTGATTTATTATGATTATATGAAAAGGTGAGATTATCTTTCATAATCCTGTATAATATTTTGGTATTTTGTTACTATTTATTTATTTCTAACCCAGATGGTTACTTCACACTCAGTATATATTTGATTTAAAGCAGGATGTGCAATGTCGTGAATAGCAGAGTGTTCTACTCTCTAAAGGTTGGACAACGATGTTAGTAAAGCCTTAAGACATGATACTCGTGTGGCTGTTTTAGTATAGCCTTATGACATGCTATTTGTGTAGTTGTGTTAGTGGAGTCTTATGACATGATACTCGTGTGACAGTGTTAGTATAGCCTTATGACATGATAGTCGTATGGCAGTGGTCGTACTCCTGTCTCTGTCACATATACAAGTATAAGGGGAAACAACCCGAGCATATTTAAAACAAAGTAATTCTGAGTGTACGTTAATTTGTTGTGTTAACAAATACATGTCTACTTCGCCATACTATCAGTTACTACAGGGTTACAGAATGTGTTACGTGTGTATTGACGTTGTTACTTTTTAGTGGTAGAATGAACAGTAAAGTTAGCCATATTATAAGTCCTCCACCAGTAAGAATCTATACGTATTGAGCCCACTCCTCAAGGTCTTACACAAGGCCTTTGACCTAATACATGAAGACCAACAATGCAGCGTTCAAAATAGAAACATTAATAAACACGCATATTTCTTGAGAGACATCATCCAATATGCACACGATAAAAACATACAAACAGCAATACTATCCATAGATCAAGAGAAAGCATTTGATAGGATTTCACACGAAAATCTAAACAAAACATTACAGAGAAATAACATGGGAGAATATTCTACTAATTGGGTTACAATTTTATACCATAAACCAGAGAGTAAATTACTAATAAACCATGCACTTACAGAAAGCATTCATTTAACTAGATCAGTGAGAAAAGGTTGTCCTCTATCTTCACTGTAATACGTATTAGTATTAGAACCAACCGTCTCCTGGTCTAATAGTGAACGGGTGCTGGTAATAGACCATCGGAAGACAGGTCAGTTTTACCCTACTAATGACAGGGCGTTGAACCGGTAATCCTGCTCAATTCGAGAGGAGCCGCAGACATTTATGTTCACGTACCAGACTGATAAGCCAATGGCGCGAGGCTACCATGTGAGGGATTACGGCCGAACGCCTGTAAGCCGGAATCCCGCCCAAAATCTCAGCACCACTGCAATGGGAGGCTTCAACATGGTCGGGACCTGGGGCTCGCGCCTCATCCCTTTCCGGTGGAGCCGCAGAAAGAGGTCTCTGCCGTCCGCCGATCAAAGCGGGTGGATAGCTGCTTGATATTCACCCTATACGGCGATGGGGTGCGAAACCACCAACATAAGACTTAGTTCTTGGTCGAAGTGTCGAAAACAGTAGAGCAGCCACCTCACTATGAACTGTCGAGACTCAACTAATGACCATGAGATTTGTCCAGACATTAGGCGAACAACATATCCGTGACATTACCAGGTTTGTCCCCTGGTTAAATGCACTCCTGCCTCGATCTTTACATCTGTACGCTATCAGCCATACCAATGGACGCAGAAGAGATGCAAACTAGCGGACATTGCACATCTGCCCTGTTGTGTCAACCTCCCAGGTGGCGGGGAGTGCTAGGCGTACCATCACTGCAGAGAAGCCGAGAAAATAAAGGGAGCAAAGAGATACCCCACTCACATGCAAATGCTACGTTCTGGCAGGACGTGACGATCCTGGGATACAGACACACTGGACTGCCTCTCTTCCGGGTTAGTACAAACCAGTACATAGTCCATATCATATATCATATCTCATGTATCATCACCGCACCCTATTGACACGAGTAGTGAAGACTCGTTAGTCCTGTAAGACAACTTCCATCAGAGAGACAACTCTGATCACAAACAACTGATGCCTTGCAGATAGGCTGGGGACAGCCAAAGGCTAAGGAGGGCATCCCTACAGAAACGCCTGTTGAAATCGGATGCACTGGGCCACAGGCTTAACGAAACAGTGCAATGTAAATCGCAGTATGATGACAGTACAACTTATCAGAAAAACGTATGGCGCTCATCCTGCGGAGTCCCGCCAGGCAGCGAGAGTGCCGGGCCTCATGCCTCGAAGGGGCCCACCCTTGACTACTGGTGGTCACCCGCCCATGTGTCGTGGAGTCAAGGCACATGGCTATGGGGCAATTTCTATTGACCAAAAACTCAAGACCCTCAAAATACTACAGTGGAAAGCGGAGGGAGTCATTAACAAAAAGCTTTCCTTAACACATCACTTGCATGAAGGTAAGATTGACGTGGCATGTATCCAAGAAACGGACCTCAACAGCAACCATAAATTCTCAATCAGAGGATACCAGGCCTTCCGCCTGGATAGAGAAGGTCACAAAGGAGGGGTTCTGATACTGACACGTAATTGCATACCGAGTAGCGCGGTAGCTGTCAATCACACCGGACAAGCAGAAATTGTAAGAGTTGACATAATGGCTCAAGAGACGAAGATCCGCATCTTCAACCTGTACGGACCACCAAATAAAGACCTATCGCTCTCGAGTATGGAAGTCAAGGAATCCAACTGCATAGTAGTTGGAGACTTCAACAGCCACTCGGAGAGATAGGGATACTCGGACACAGAAAGCAGAGGTGACGAAGTGGAAGATTGGGAGATAGACACAAATCTCCATCTAATCAATAGGCCGGAGGATAGCCCTAGCTTCTATTCTAGAACATGGCATACCACCTCGACTCCAGACGAAAGTATACTAAAGAAACTGTACACTGGAAGAGTGAGACCAGTTCTCAAGTATGATATTGCGGCATGGACAACAGCAGCAAAGGCGAACTTCGATAAAGTTAGAAAACTCCAAAACCAAGCCATGAGAGTTATAACAGGAGGCATGAAGTCAACGCCAATTGTAGAACTAGAAAAGATTACAAAACTGCAATCCATGGCCGACAGAAGCGATTGCAGAGCTCAGCTGCAATCAGAGAAACTCAGAAGACTGATTGACCACCCACTACACCAGAGACTAAACAATTTCGGAAGTGGGAAACTAAAGCGAAGAAACTTTGCAGAAATAGCCAAATCAAAGATGCACGAAAACCCCATGAACGCACTAACACCACCAAAGCCCATCCCTACTGTACGAAAACCTACCTGGAGGCAGGATATATTTCCAGAGGTGGTAGAAAATATACCAGGTATTAGAAACAAAAACTGCCAGTCTGAAAAAGAAAGAAGAGATACTACCCTGAGTTACATTACGGAAAACTACCCAAGCATGGACTAGACCCATGCATACACTGACGGTTCCGTAACAAATACAACACAGTACGGAGGGGCAGGAGCATTCCTGAGAAAAATAACAAAATAAATGGCAGAAAAATAACACTGTCATTCGCTACTGGAAAATACACAAGCAATTTCAGAGCGGAGGCAGAGACACTGAGGGCGGCAGTGGAAGAAATGGTGACAGGTAAAAGGAATGAAAGCCACATAGTCCTGCTTATAGATGCACTGGTCGTAGTCACAGCACTAAAAAGCCAGAAAAATACTGAACTTAATGAACTAAGAGCAGTACTCTGTCAACTATGCCAGCAGGCCTCACCAAAAAGAGTAGTGGTACAGTGGGTCCCATCTCACTGCAACATCCAAGGCAACGAGGAGGCAGACAGACTGGCAAAAGAAGGTGCAAAACTACCACAACCTGATACTAGTATGACATACGAAGAGTCAAAACGGCTTATTAGAGCTAGATACATGACCAAATGGGAAACCGAAAATACTGGCTACACCAAAAACGATGCCTATTACCAGTTGAACAGAAAAGAGCAGGTCGTGGTCTTCAGACTTCGCACTGGCCACAATAGACTCAGGTACCACCTATTCAACAAATTGAAGATAGGTGGCACTGACGAATGCCCGTGAGGTACCGGCAAAATGACCGCTGAGCATTTGCTGCAAAACTGCTCGACATACGAGGATCAGAGAGAGCCGATGTATCCATCACCAGTGGCAACACTAGACAAGTTCTATGGCAGTGTCGACAGCATCAGGATGACGGCTGCTTTTTTCGAATAAATAATGGTTACTGTCTGACTGCGTACAAAGAAGAAGAAGAAGAAGAAGAAGAAGAACCAACCTTAGAGAAAATTCGACAGGATAAATCTATTAAGGGCACTCATATATCAGAAACGGGCGAAAAAAAAAAATAGCCTATGCCGATGACACAATATTCTTTCCCTCAACCCACACATATATACAACACATTCTAAATACTTTCACAAACTTTGACGAACAAAGTGGTGCTAAATTAAATATCTTAATTTAAATAAAAAATGATGGAAATTGGTAGGTGGAAATCTGAACTGATTTCCCCTTTCAGTTAATACAGGTAATACATTTAAAATTCACGGCATAGATTACCCTTCAAACGAAAACAAAGAAACGTGGCAAAAAATTGCGGCACAGATTAGAGTTAGATTAGATAGATATAAATTTAAAGCCACAACAATATTCGTAAGAAGCGTCATAATAAATACCTTCGTCATCCCCAAATTAATATGCGTATCGAACATCTTTAGCTTTTGCAAGCGCAATCAAGGAAATTAACCAGCTCATTAGACGCTTAATTTGTAACACACCTTGTATAGTATCAAAATTCTCACTTTAATACAGGATAAAAAGAGGGGTGGAATTTCTTTACAACATATCGAAACAAAAATTAAAGCCCTAAGAATTAAATTTATAAGTGACATAGTCACAAATCCAAATGAGTACCGACTATCACACTACTACGTGGGACTCAGACTGAGTAAATAGTGTAAATTAAATAAAAATATGCTACATTTCTTTGGGAGTCTACCCCCATTTTACCAACAATGCATTAAACATATACAAGGTAATGAACACTTAAACAGGAGACCAAAAATATATATAAACGGTTAGTGCAATTTCATGAACCATCACTCAAAAATAGAGTCAAAAGAGGATACTAATATTTTATTACAGATTATACAAGCATATTCAGTACTTTATACACACTAAAAATATCACCTAAAACTAGAGAAGTATCATATAGACTTGTATTTAATATAACACCACTTCAACGCGAAATATCATACAGAACACCAAAATGTAAACTGCAGACAAAATATTCCAGATACAGAAGAACACATATTCTACCAGTGTATTACCATATCCCAAACTTTAACAACACTTAGACAGACAATAAACAAACTCACACAAATAAATGTGGATATGTATAGAGCAATCATGCTAAACACTATCCCAAAAACAGACAGAAACACCCAAAAACAGACAGAAACACCCAAAACAGACTATTAGCACTCTTAGCAGAATTTAAATATTCAATCTGGACATGCAGGAAAAAAGCACTTTACGACCAAAGAATATACACTACACAACATTTCAATTACATATGCACACAAAGACACAAAATATTGACATAAAATATCTAAACAGCATGTAATTAGATACTGTATTCTTAACATTTGTGTTTTCTTTTTTTTCACCTTTTCTTGAAACTGTTCAAAAAATTAATTAAACAGCACAATTTGCTGCTAAAAAAAATTATTTTTTTTTAAATATTTCACTGATTAGAGATATGGATCTTGAACTCTCATTTAGTTTTTATTTCATTATAACCCCACTTTTACCCCTTCCCTTCTGCGACACTCACTATTTCTCATTCTCAATCCATTTATTTCTCATTCTCAATCAATTTCTTCCTCTCCTTCCCACTTATGTTGGTTTATTCCAATTTCATTATTCAGTTGAATTGATATATAAGATTATAACAAATGAACAATTTATGCGAATTTGTGTTGAAGAAAAGATCAATAAAAACAATTTTTAAAAAAAGAAAATAAAACTAAATGCATCTACAACAACACATCGTTCTACATAGACAATATGAAATGCATAATAACATCATTTAAGATTTAAAGTAAAACAAATCTTTTAATTAATTAAAGGTCAGAGAATTTTTGCTGCACAACAATTTTTATAAATGAAGCAAACATTCCAATATTACGTTTGTTTTTAATAAAAATCATTTGGAGCAGTAAGAATGTAATGTGTATAGTGTGCAGTTATACACAAGTAAATGTCTGAACAGATTTGAATATTATATTATCTGTTGATAATCTGCAATGTCTCCACACATTCTTCTTCTTCTTCTTCGTACGCTGTCAGACGTCAACCTGTATTTTTTCGAAAAAATCAGCGGTCATCCGGAGGCTGTCGACACTGCCATAGAACTTGTCAATTGTTGCCACTGGTGATGGCCACATGTGCTTTCTGTGATCCTCGTATGTCGGACAGTTTTGCAGCAAATGTTCAGCGGTCATTTTCCCGGTACCACACGTGCATTCATCAGTGCCACCTATCTTCAATTTATTGAATAGGTGGTACCTCAGTCTATTGTGGCCTGTGCGGAGTCCGAAGACCACGACCTGTTCTCTTCTGTTCAACTGGTAATAGGCATCTTTTTTTGTGTAGCCAGTATGTTCTGTTTCCCATTTGGTCATGTATCTGGCTCTAATAAGCCTTTTGGACTCTTCGTATGTCACACTAGGATCTGGTTGTGATAGTCTTGCACCTTCTTTTGCCAGTCTGCCTGCCTCCTCGTTGCCTTAAGTGTTACAGTGGGATGGAACCCACTGTACCACTACTCTTTTTGGTGCGGACTGCTGGCATAGTTGACAGAGTACTGCTCTTAAATCATTAAGCTCCACACATTCAAATTTGATTCTTAAATTTTGATAAATGTGTTTATAGTTTGTATTGAGTCTGCTCCAAATCATTTTAATTAAAAACAAACGTAATATTGGAATGTTTGCTTCATTACACCCCAAGAGAGAGTCAATTTAACCTTCCTTGCATATAGCAACATGAAAATCGTGTTTGATTTTGCTGAGGAAGGCTAGTGCCTCTCCCTGCTCGCTCTCTGGGTTCCGGGTGGTGATGATTAAACCAGGTTTCAATTTCAAAATACTTTCTGCTTTGAAAACTTAACCTTCTGCTCCAAAGCCCTGCAAAAGACTTTGACATCTATCAATATGTGATGACGTCAGTCATCATGGTACTTACTTTGCTGAATATTGGGGGTGGGGAAGGGGAGTATATGGTGGATGATGTGGTATGCCGAGCTTGACTGATGACCAGAAAAGGATGTATTTCATTCACACAGTCACTTTGGCAGTTTGACCAAGATGCGTGTTGAACTACCGCAACTGCCTATGCTGTTACTTTTATGTGTGTCTTACCAGGTTGAGAACAGTCCGCCACAGAACTTACACTGTTTCGGAATTTTCCACACCACTGTTACACTTGCTAGAGTGGCATCCAAGCCATATTATACTGAACCTTCACATTGTAATGAATGTTGATTTATTTCATCCTTTCGCTGCTTACAAAACTGATAACAGAACGACGATGGTTTATGCCATATGTGGGGCAGCCATATTTAAACGGCCATTATGGCGCCATTAGCTTACCTGCAGTGCCCTCCTGAAATCCATAGCCAATCAAACTGCCAACGTACAGGGCTTTGGCACAGTGTTTACAAGTCAAACCGCAATCTTGAAATATTCATATGTGGCTAGTAAATCGCATGTTGACATAATACCTGTAAAAGCAAATACAATATTTTATCATCTTCTTCTGCGTTCATCCTGAAAACGAAGTTTCTGACACTGCATCGCAATTTAGAGCGAGGTTGGGATATCTGCGCATTTCGGTCCGACACATCCGGTTTCAACAATGATTTTTTTAATAAGGTTTACCTTCCTGTCTTGATCCTTAATCTTTTAGCCAGACTAAGGTTTACCTTCCTGTTTTGATCCTTAATCTTTTAGCCAGACTACATGATTGCAGTCTGCTTATAGTACCGCCACTTGGAGGCGGAATAGGGAATTGATAATTTATAGGTCCCTAATGCAAGCACCCAGGTATGAGTAACTGGCTGCTGTCAGCTCATTTCATGCTGCATCTTGGGCTCCAAACATTGCATTATTCCTGGTACATATTGTTGGATCTGCATCATGTTCAAATTGGTTGAAATGTTGTAGTAAGTGCATGGTCTTGGAGGCATTGTTCTCAAATCTCAAATTGTTGAGAGAAAAAAAATTGTTTAGCGAAGTTGAATTAATTGGTAGTTCAACATGTTGAATTCGAAATGTGATTCACATTTTAAAATATAAAAGCCTTTAATTTTTAGATATCAAAGAACGCCAAAGCTAAATCAACACTGTATGAGTTTCAGGGCATTGTTGCTTCAATATTATCAAAATCTATTCTGATAAAATTTATGATAAAAACAGATATGATTATTTGAGAGCAAAAAAATTACAGAAAGAGTCAAGAGTCAAGGGTCCTAAAATTGGAAAGGGGTCAAAAGCTAACACGAGAATGGGATCCCTCTGACATCGCCCCCTTATTCGGGACAAAACCAACAAGCAATGTCAAAGCCCTGAACGTTGCAAGTGTCACTAGTTGAAATTGACGAAAGTCGTTTACATCTGTCTGATATAGGTTGCTGGAAACCAGGATGATAAAAAGCAGTAGGACTCATGGTTCACCAATGGTCCAAACATATTTGAACTGTATAAACACTTTATAATTTCACTTTTAACATAATGACCTTGAATTAAAAAGCCAGTTCACTAACGTCGCCCAATTACACGAAAAAATGGGAATGGTTTGTCAGAGGGATGGTATGAGAGACAGCGGAGCCAGGTACATCATGATCCCTTAGCCGTTTTTGAAATTGATTAGCCACGACGATAAATGTAAGAGAGATAGCACTGCTGCAGAACACACAAAAAAAGAAATTATGAAGTTTTTCAAATAGCATAGATGGAAAATTTAAACATATCTTCAAAGTATTGGAGATAGAAAATGTCAGATAAATACTACAAATGATCTTTGAAAATCGTAAAACAGACAACGCTATTCACATTGGATTTATTGTAAAGCGTATAGCCTAGTCGACAGTGAGCTGACTTGCTATGACTGGGATTACAGCGCGCCAGGGTTCGAAATCAAGGACGGGCATAAACAATCCAGATTCGTTTCGTTCCTTGCACGACCACATCTTCAGACGATCCAGCTATAAATGGGTAACTGACGGATGAATAGAAAAATATATAAAGAGCAAAGAATTGAACTGGCGACCTCACCTCACATAGGCTGGGGCTTAGTACATTAAAAGTTATCTTCATCCCCATCGGCAAGTGTTGCCACATAACTGACCTTGACCTTTAACCCATTCACGTATACGTATGATGCATATCTTCGCATATAATATTGAAAGAATCGAATGGGACCAGTTTCTTTTTAATCTAGAACCATGATACATTCTTCAAATGCTCATCAGATCCGTTTCATACGTCTGCACCAACTTTATCTACACGACGATGGCAGAGAACTTGAAGTACTAGAAACATTATTCCTGTCAGTCGGACACAAGTATTTCCTCCCGCCTAGACTTATCTATTTTATCTCCAATAATTCTGAAGCTGCATGTGATCTAACAGTTAATATTCGAGTTTCAATTATTGTGACTATGGTTTATTCTTCGTGTATTTGCAGAAAATTTGGCGAAATGTATCTTTATATTTTCCACTCAAATGATAATATATAAAAATATTGGCAGACGAGTTGATAGATCCCATCAGAAGTCCAAGGCTTCCTACTACTTTGCCAATATTTATAAGTTTGCCGCCGACAGAAATACTTGGTACAAATACTACAGCAAACAGAGTGATACTGAGTGGAATGAAACATACAATAAACAGTGTGGAAATCATGACCACCATCTTGGCGACTTTCTTGTTTCGAGTTGAGAGGTCAGCTTGTGAGGCAGTCACAGATGTGTTCCGCCATCTAGTTCTCTCTTGCAGATTGATAACCAGTATTATTGTACAGATAATAATGATAATAAAAGTTATAAAGGGCATGATGAAACTATTGATCGCTATCGATATGCCTTCTACGTGTTCTCTATCTGCAGTGGATACGAGCCCCAGGAGAGTTCTGTTTCTAGTAGTCACAAATTTCAAGTCCAGCTTGTTCACAGCGTAAAACGGTGCTCCAGAAAATATAAACGTTACATAGACACTGATGATGACCATGGACACTCGTTTTGGTGTGACTATGTTTTTGATCTGATGGAAATAAGAAACTTTGTCAATCAATTTACCTGAAGTATTTTAAACATACGTGGAAACGTGAAATGGCATACATATTAAGACGAAAATAATAAAATGGTTGATAGACCATATTATTGAGACAGTTACGTACTGCATTAAACGTGGAGTGCAGATCAGTATAGCCTTTGGACCAACATATTTAATTTGACACTGCCAACTATATTATATAAAGTTATGTGATATACTGATATTGTAAGTTGGGGACCTAGGTAAAGGATATATATCGTGTGTTCATGCCGTCTTGGTACAGGCGACTGGTAACAGATCATAGTGTAGTGGATAACCATAGTGTTATCAGTGTGTCGTCATGCTTTGTGACTGCCATGTTGCTTTGCTGGAGCCCTCAATCCATACCTGTTGAACCAGAGTATGGTTTCATCCGCATGGTTAACTGAGTCCAGACTTGAGATGCTCAGAGATGCAAGTCTAGATGGAGTTGTCAGAATATGGATGAAAAAACTACTAGACTGCATTCAGGCCACCAGCTCAGGAGTTTTTCTCAGGGTTTGGCTTGACTTGGCTTCGTTCATTCTCAATCTCCCACTACCAAACACTGAAAGAGGTTAAGTAGCAGAATGTAGTCCAGAGAACGGAATGCGTTGTGTCGTAGTTTACAGCTTGACTGCGATATTTGCACCTTTCGGTCCAACACAACCGACTTCTGCGAGCATTTTTTGAGTACCGGATTAACATTCCCTCTTCGATCCCTTCTCCTTAGCCAGTCTGCCCTGCTGCAGCCTGTTATACAGGATCACCACGTGGAGGTGTAGAAGGGTCTTGGTAGATTTGGTTCGCTCGCCCTGACGCTAGTAGTCAGCTACGAGTCGCTGACCACTGCAGCTCATGCGCTGCTCAGCATCTTGATCCCTTCTCAGGGTTTGCTTTCGAATCCTTTGTTGTGAACAAATATCCCTCAAGGCAATTGGTACAGCAATAATACACTTTTACGTCAGCAACTTGTTGGGCTTGCCAAACAACACGTATATCCACTCTATGTACTGAACTATTTATGATCCTTCCATATGAATGAGGCTGATTATAATATTTGGTAGTATTTTTGGTTTCTGTAAATGTTTTGTTTTTTTTGTTCTTCCAAAGAAAGTAGCACCGATTGTAGAAACGTCAGGAAAGACTAATGGTCTTCAATTAATTGAAAGTGAAAATTAACAAAAATGATGTAAGTTAACGACCCTTGCAATGACATCAGTAATAAGGGAGATATGGGAGACTTGTTTAAGTCGTGCAGACTTTATCAGCATTGTAATTGAGGAGGATGATTTGATCGTAATGAGCAGTAGTTATTATTACTAAACATGTATAAATGAACATGAACAATTGATATTGTCACATAGGCTTTTAAAATAACGAAAATTATGTTTTTTTCACTATTGCTGTTCAACATGTCAGCCAGGTCATGTCATCCCGTAACCGATGAGGTGGTTGGGTCATGCATGAAGACACATCCCCACAGCCCCACGCATCCTTCTCTGCCGGCGGTCGATGTATGTGCCGTCTCTGGTTGGAGATTGATCGATTCTTTTATGTTGTCCTTTCACCTCTTTTTATTTCTACATCTTCGTCGTCTGCTTTGCACCTTTCCGTGCAGGATCGCATTTTCAAGACAATTTGATATCGATATTTTACTTTACCAAGCGAGTTTCCTCATATTGACAGCTGCAAAGAGGTGTCCAAAACGCCCTATTGATGTAGTAATTATTTCTCGTATTTCCTCATTTGTAACTCGATCTTTGTACATGACGTTTAGATGTCTACGATAGCACCTCATCTCCAAGGCCTGTATCCCTTATTGAAGGTCAGCTGTAATTGTCCATTTCTCACAAGCATAGATGGATATTGACAGGGCCAATATACGCATTAATCTGATTTTCGTTCATAATGCTTACCGTTTATTTTGCCAGATTGTACAAAGCTGTGCAAGTGCTTACCCTCGATTTGAATAAGTCGATGATTCTTGGGTCTTTTAGTTTGTTCAGGTCATACATTAGTCTAGCCAGTTCTTCCTTTGGGACTCTCTTCAATCGATGACGCATAGTCATAATAACAAGATCGTGGTCGCTTCTTATATCCGTTCCTGGAAAACTTCTCGTTTTGTCCGTGGTGATGTTAGATTTTCTTCTTCGTACGCTGTCAAACGTCTACTTGTATTTGTTCGAAGAAAGCAGCTGTCATTCTGAGGCTGTCGACACTGCCATAGAGCTTGTCTAGTGTTGCCACTGGTGATGGCCACATGTGCTTTCTCTGGTCCTCGTATGTCGAGCAATTTTGCAGCAGATGTTCAGCGGCCATTGTCCCTGTACCACAGGTGCATTCGTCAGTGCCACCTATCTTCAGTTTATTGAATAGGTGGTACCTCAGTCTGTTGTGGCCTGTGTGGAGTCTGAAGACCACGACCTGCTCTCATCTGTTTAATTGGTAATAGGCATCATTTTGTATGTAGCCAGTATGTTCTGTTTCCCATTTGGCCATGTATCTTCGTAGGTCACACTAGAATCTGGTTGTGGTAGTTTTGCACCTTCTTTTGCCAGTCTGTCTGCCTCCTTATTACCTTGGATGTTACAGTGGGATGGAACCCACTGTACCACTACTCTTTTTTGGTGCGGACTGCTGGCATAGTTGACAGAGTACTGCTCTTAAATCATTAAGTTCGGTATTTTTCTGGCTTTTTAGTGCTGTAACTACGGCCAGGGCGGCTGTAAACAGGACTATCTGGCTTTCATTGCTTTCGCCTGTCAGCATTGCTTTTAACGCAGCCTTCAGTGCCTCCCCCTCCGCTCTGAAATTGCTTGTGTACTTACCAGTAGCGAGTGACAGTGTTATTTTTCTGCCATTTGGTAGGTTCAGGAATGCTCCTGCCCCTCCGTTCTGTGTAGTGTTTGTTACAGAACCGTCGGTGTATGCATGGGTCCAGTCCATGCTTGGGTAGTTTTTCGATATAAAGCATAGGGTAGTATCTCTCCTTTTTTTCAGTCTGGCAGTTTTTGTTTCCAATACCTGGTATATTTTCTACCACCTCTGGAAATATATCCTGCCTCCAGGTAGGTTTTCGTACAGTAGTGATGGGTTTTGGTGTTGTTAGTGCGTTTATGGGATCTTCGTGCATCTTTGCTTTGGCTATTTCTGCAAAGTTTCTCCGCTTTAGTTTCCCATTTCCAAATATATTTAGTCTCTGGTGCATTGGATGGACAATCAGTCTTCTGAGTTTCTCTGACTGCAGCTGGGCTCTGCAGTCTCTTCTATCGGTCATGGATTGCAGTTTTGTAATCTTTTCAAGTTCTACAATTGGCGTTGACTTCATGCCTCCTGTTATAACTCTCATGGCTTGGTTTTGAAGTTTGCTAACTTTATCGAAGTTCGCCTTTGCTGCTGTTGTCCATGCCGCAATGCCATACTCGAGAACTGGTCTCACTCTTCCAGTGTACAGTTTCTTTAGTATGCTTTCGTCTGCTCCCAAGCTTGTGCCAGCAAGTTTCCTCACGATTGCCATTCTTTCTCTGGCTCTCATTCGGTTTCTCTCGATCTGACTTTTCCATGTCATGCGCCGATCAAATGTGACTCCAAAGTAGTTTGGGTTGTCGTTTGGCCGCAGATATTTGCCGTTAAGACTTATTGTGGTGTTCTGTGGTTCATTTGAAAGCGAGAATATCGTACATGTTGTTTTTTCTTCATTTATTTTGATCAGCCATGATTTCGCCCACTCTTCCAACGATGTTAGGGCCTGCTGCATCCGATTTCTTGCTATGGTGATATTCTTTTCAGAGGTCCACATAGCCAGATCATCTGCAAACATTGAGCTATGGACTCTTCTTTGTATATTCTCTGTAATGTCGTTTATATACACCAGGAAGAGTGTGGGTGACAGTACTCTCCCTTGGGGTACTCCCTGCTCGAGTGTCACCTTTTTGCTCATCTGCCTTTGTACTTGGACTCTGGCCGTTCTTTGTTTGAGGTAGTGGTTGATCCACTTGTATATTCTCCCACAAACTTCACTTTTCCTTAGCTTGACTTTGTCAAATGCCTTCTCCAGGTCCACCCGAATCGCTACTGTGTGTTTCTGTGCCTGGTATGCATCTTCTATTTCCTGGGCTATGACGATGACCTGGTCCTCAGTGGATCTGTGCTGTCTAAAGCCGGCTTGCTGTGGAATTAGTATTCGTTTTTCTTCCAGATGCCACATCAGTCTGGTGATTATTATACGTTCCATCAGTTTGCCAACACAGCTCAGTAGGCTGATAGGCCTGTATCCATTCTGATCTGTTTTGTCCTTTCCATTCTTTGATACTGGTACAAGTACTGCGTCTTTCCATGCCTGGGGTACAATTCCCCTTTTCAGCTTTGGTTCAGGACCGATAGCAGTTTCCTCTTCGCTGTTTGGCCCAGCCCCAACAGCATTTCGTTTGTTATCCCGTCATTTCCGGGAGATTTCCTTTTCTTTAATGTTCTCATGGCCTCTTCCATTTCGCTCATTGTTAATTTGGCCATCATATGCTCTTCTGGTGCCGTATTGATGTTGTCGTGCCCCTTTTGCTCTTCACTAATGTCTGAATGCCTATCTGCAGGGACCTCGATGTGGTTTGCTTTGGCATAGTGTTCTGCAAAAGCGTTTGCTGCTTTTTTCCCTGTGAGCAGGTTTTCGCCCTGCTTGATAGTAATTTGTTTGTTTGAAGAGGTTTCGTTGTTTATGGCTCTGACTAGCTTCCATAGCTTGTTCCCTTCTTTGTCTAGGTTGAGACTTTCAGTTTTGTTTTTCCAGCTCTCTCTTGCTGTTTGGTTGAGAGTGTATTTGTATTTCGCCGTGGCGGCTTTGAGGGCGATATTCGCCTCCATAGATTGTTCTCGCTCTGCCATGTTCCTAGCATTTGTGATTGCATCTTCCGCTTTCTGCAACTCATCATTCCAATAGGGCTTATAGTTTTTCCTGGCCCCTCTTGGGATGGTTTCGGTGGCGGCTTGCATTATTGCCTTGCTTAGGCTTTCCACCATGGGCTTCATTTTGTTGTTTCGTGTGTTGATGGTTTCACACAGCCCGTCTGTCAGGATTGCAAATCTGTCCCAGTCGGCTCGTTTGTAATTCCAACGTGGGAGCGGTTTGTTTCCTGTGGGCCTACTTCCATATCAATGTCTAGCCTGATCGGCCTGTTGTCGCTACCTGCCAGTTGCTTTAGCACCTGGCGGTCTATTTTATGGTGTATGTCCTGTGTGGAGAAGGCCAAATCTGGAGTCGAGGTGGTATGCCATGTTCTAGAATATTTCATTCAAGTCTCACATATGCCTAGAATGTCCCACCAGTAGTTCTGCATCTCTTGTGTTAGCTCGTTGATTTTGTACATGAACTAAATAACAACAGAAGCTAGCCAAACTGCATCCCCAGAACCGGTTTTTATTTCGAGATGCAAAAAATCATACTCAATGCAAGAACTATTCTTTGAAGACAACAAAAACCGAATACACGAAGAGTGGATGTACTGCAGAATCATATAATTCTCTTGACACTGCCTTGGAAAGATATAATATGAAGATTAGCATATCGATGATAGAAACTACACATATTAACATTACACCAAAACGACTTAATATACATTTAAATATTGTCATTCCTAAATAGGCTAAACGTTTCAAATACTTTGGAAGTGTTTTTGCGGATGATGGACTTGATAGAAACTACGATGTGGCAGTGCTAACACTATGTAGGCAACGCCTGAAATTTTCAAAAGACGAAATTGTAAAAGTGGCGCATTACTTTAAGAAAAGAAAAAACATACACAAAGTGTGTGAACCAACGGTTCTTAACCTGTGGTCCTCGAAACCTCTGTGGGTCCGCGAGTCCCTATCAGTTGAAACACAAAGGGTTGAATAAATGTTATTATTTAAAACCAATATATATATATTTATATATATATAAAGATATAAACATAGAAAATCAGGAAATAGGAGAAATACAGTAGGTTAATTTAGACAACGTTTACACAATAATCAAGGTCATACCTAATTCTTGGTTGTTGTTGTCTGGATATGGTCTTTAGGCTGAGACGAAATGTAAGGATACGCATGCTCGCTGCCTATCGCTGCCTTTGGAGAACTTTTTTTGAGAACTATTGATGTTTTGAGAGAAATCTGGTTCGTACCATTATGTAGTCTATCTGATTACGGTGTATCCCACTGGCCGAGTGCTATGTGGTTCTTCTAGACATGTTATGGATTCCCAGCGTATTCGCAAGCACAAAATGATTGTATTCAGCAAACTCTAGTAACCTATGCCCTCTCACGTTTGAAACTTTGATACAACGGTGTATGCATGTGTCCGACCAAGTTTCTGACACGTTAGAGCCAATTTTCGCGTTCCAGTCACCCTGCACTTTATAGATTTATTTTGGTGTGGGTATTGTTGATGCTCTTCTGTAACTGGTCATAAATATATTCAAACTCATCCTCCTCGTAGTATGTTGTGGGGACATATGCCTGTATCCCGGTTATGTTAAGGGATATGGGGTGGTATTCTAGCACTGTGTTTTTTGTTCTTTTCATGGACCAGGAACCCCACACAAGGTCAAGGAGTACTTTCCTCCCCACTTTGGCAGAAACTATGACCTTCCTCTGTACTCGTCTCTCCAAAACCAGTCCATCTTGTCTCACAAACACCTAGTTCGTCCCATCTACACTTGAGAATTTCATGAGAGAGTTCGTTCAGTTTGCCCACTTGTCTTAATGTTCTCACATTCCACGTGACAATAATGACGTTGCCGCGTGTTTCTGTCTGGACGGGTTTGTTGTGTCGTCTTGGCAATATTGTTGCATTGTTGTTATCCCTAACGGATTTCTGCGATAATGGTGTGTTTTGGGTCGATACACACCTGATGGAGCCCATCTCTCTCCAGGTGGCCTGATAGGGAACTTGACCTTGTAAATAGCCCTCATCATTGTGCATTCCTCCATGTCCTTCTCGTCCGCGTTTACTCCTCCCTCGTCACCCCCTCCCCCATTTCTCTCTTGATCGTTTGTGTGTGCTCTGACTGGTGTGTGTACCAACCGACTTTTCACCAACGCTGTTAGTTAACGGACACAATTTAGATTGCAGAGCGAAAAGACACTTCCTTTAGTATTGAATTCTCTTTGCTGTTGTCAAACTCCATATATGTGACACCCAGCCATAATTTTGAACTGTAACAGACAGCAATGAAAGAAAACGCTGTGCCTGGTCCTACCCCCGAAAATGACCTACGACCAGGCGAATATAGTTAGTCGATAAATGGGGTAGTCTGCACCAGCTTGTGCGTACGATGGAGCATTTGCTATGTACAATCTGTCACGTGTTTATTTATGAATATTCCTTACTTCTCTCTCAACACTGTACATTCATATCAAAAAAGCATTGGCAAGCCGTGATTGCACATTAGAGAATCACAGCAAAATGCAAAATATTTTGGGACTGAAATCGATCCACAGCTATCTCAGGGCAGAAACCGAATGTTTTAACCGTGGAAGCGTTTCACGATAGCCCGAGGAACAATCTTAACCTAGCAGCAAACACTGACTCAGATACAGAAAGCCAAAATGTACAGGCTCTGTTAGAAGCCATGAACACTATACTGAAGGATATGGCCGAGAAAATACTGGGAAACTGCAAACGGAGGTCTAAACCCTGGGTCTCGGAACATATATTTCTACAATGTGACACTAGGAGAGCTCTCAAAAATGAGAAAATCACAACACCGGCAGCGGAAAAATATAGAGCTTTAAACAAGACTATAAGAACACATGGCGAGAGCAAAGGAGGAGTGGATAACAGATCAGTGCAAACAAATTGAAGACATAATTTTCAAGAGCAATGGTAGAGCAGCTTACCAACTAGTTAGAAACATGACAAAGTTCACACCCACAATAAGAACAATTCAAGATGAGACAGGGAATACCATGACCTCGGAAAAGGATGACATGCAGAGATGGACGGAATATTTCTTCCAGCTGTAAATATGAAGACAGCTATGGACCCATGTGATGTAATCCCAGCAAACCAACAGGAGCGGGAGAATAACTTTAGCATCATGCGTAAAAGAGTTGAGGTGGCGGTTAGATCTTATACCTGGCAACAGGCATTAGCATGCCTGATTGAATACCAGGATTTCCAGTAAAATAACCACCAACATTGTGGTTTGAGTATACGGACAAAAGTTAGTCAGTTGTTGTATATTATTATGACTAACAGTGATGGGAACTTTTACTTCTCGGAGGGACAGTGGTGATAGGTTTTCTAACACAAATCCGTAACATGATATGACAGACGGGAGAATGGTCCACAAGCTGGACAAAATAATTGATCATGGTGATAGGAGAATGCCCCACAAGCTGGACAAAATCATTGATCATGGTGATAGGAGAATGGCCCACAAGCTGGACAAAATCATTGATCATGGTGATAGGAGAATGGCCCACAAGCTGGACAAAATCATTGATCATGGTGATAGGAGAATGGCCCACAAGCTGGACAAAATCATTGATCATGGTGATAGGAGAATGGCCCACAAGCTGGACAAAATCATTGATCATGGTGATAGGAGAATGGCCCACAAGCTGGACAAAATCATTGATCATGGTGATAGGAGAATGGCCCACAAGCTGGACAAAATCATTGATCATGGTGATAGGAGAATGCCCCACAAGCTGGACAAAATCATTGATCATGGTGATAGGAGAATGGCCCACAAGCTGGACAAAATCATTGATCATGGTGATAGGAGAATGCCCCACAAGCTGGACAAAATCATTGATCATAGTGATAGGAGAATGCCCCACAAGCTGGACAAAATCATTGATCATGGTGATAGGAGAATGCCCCACAAGCTGGACAAAATCATTGATCATGGTGATAGGAGAATGCCCCACAAGCTGGACAAAATCATTGATCATGGTGATAGGAGAATGGCCCACAAGCTGGACAAAATCATTGATCATATTGATAGGAGAATGGCCCACAAGCTGGACAAAATCATTGATCATGGTGATAGGAGAATGCCCCACAAGCTGGACAAAATCATTGATCATAGTGATAGGAGAATGGCGCACAAGCTGGACAAAATCCTTTTATCATAGTGATACCAAAGAAAGGTAACATCCAACAGTCTCAGAACTACAAAACCATCAGTCTGATTAGCCCCTCCAGTAAAGTTATGCTCAATGTCATACTTAACAGACTGCAACCACGAGCAGCAGAAATTATTGGGGAAGAACAAGCGAGTTTTTCACAGCTGGTCGATGCACAATAGAATACATTTATAAACTGCGCTTGGTCAGTGAATAATGCATTGAGCACAAACAGAAATTGTACCAGGTCTTCATTGACATTAATAAGGCTTTTGGAAAGGTGTGGCTTGAGGCCCTATAGGAAAAACTGCGCAAGTACAAGTTAGGGTGGCGGCTCATCCACGTCCTTGAGAAATTATACACCGATGCCAGTGCAGTGCAGTTTACCTCAACGAGACCACAGGTAAATGGTCCCGCACGACAGTCAGCGTGCGTGAGGAGTGCCCCCTCTAGCTGACATTTTTCAATGGTTTTCTAGAACGCATTATGTCAGAAGCATTGGATAAACATGTAGGGACGGTCAGTATAAGTGGACGCATACTCACCAACCTCCAGTTTGCCGACGACATTACGGGTTTGGCTGGAATAGAGCCTGAACTTGCAAGGCTAGTCGCAAACCTGGATAAAGCTGTCCAGAAATTGGAGATGGACATCAGTGCAGAAAAGAGTAAGATCATGATAAACGCCCCAGAGGGTATTTTAAACTCGATAATTGTTCAAGGTGAACCTTTGGGAAGTATTACGCGGTTCAAATATCTGGGAGCAGAAATGAATGTAGAGTGGTCTGAAGCGGAGATCCAGTCAAGAACAACGATGGTCATGGTCGCTTGACCAGACTGTGAATAATCTGGAAAGACAAGAGTATTAGCCTTAAACCACTTCTGACTTTAATGTATCTACGTCTGTGAGACTCTGACTCTGGCTGCTGCCCTAGAACGTAAAATTTGCGCAATGGAAATGAGATGCTTGCGAAGGATTCTTGGCATTTCCTATTTGAATCGCGTTACTAGCGAGAATGTTCTTGAAATTGTTAGGAAAGAGTTAGGTCAATATAAAAACCTAATGACAATAGTAAAAACACAAAAATTCACATGGAATAGACATACATATATCACGATCTGTGGGGCTGATCAAGACCGTCCTTCAAGGCACTGTGCATGGCAAGCGTGGATATGGAGACTAAAAACGTGATGGGAGGACAATATAAAAGAGTGAACGGAAAGGTCTATAGCTGAAATCAATACCCTGACGAATAATCGAGACGTATGGCGGGAACTGATTCGACAAACTACATTAACAGTGCCTCAACGACCTTCTAGGTTACGGGACCGATGATGATGATTACACAATAGTATATATCCGATGAAACAGACGCCCAGGTGAGAGTTTGAGCGGATAAGGAAGGTGACAGCACATCACAGCAAGGCCGTTGCCCGTGATCGCACACTTCTGAAAACACTGTGACTAAATTGAATGTCAAAGGTTCGTTCATCTTAAAAAACAAGTGTAGAAACCGTTAGAAAAACGTAGTCAGAACTAAAAATTCAAGTTTCGACTATTACCCGCGATATAACAAGGCGAGTAAGTGAAATGCTTTGTCAGCCTTCTCATTTATGAAAATCAACAGTTCAATTGAATTTACAACCAATTTTGATATTTGGAGCAGGACCGTCTTCTAAGCCTCAAGTGGTTTAAATAAACATATGCGAGTACGGATTGTCGAGTACCGGTAAAACTGATTAGCAATTAAATATATTTGGTGAATGAATACTCATATAATGTAATATGAAATGAACATTAATTGGCATCGCTTTGCCGTCCCGTTGTTAACACTATAAGCGTTTATTTATACGTTACTTGGGCTGAATAACCTATGATTCTTTTCCTACACTGTGTAAATATGGATATATTATGAAAATAAATTAATAGTGTGCGATGAACATGTGGTGAATTAATTTAAATTGGACGGTAAGAGAAAATGTTATTTTCATTTGATTATGTGTTTTTATTTGCTAACAAAATTTTCCAAACTCCAAACATTCTTTACTATAAACGCACAGATAATACATTCCTGAACATGTTCATGCCTGGAATATGTTGGACAGTACTTTACCAATATATATTTAGGAACCGCTGGTGTAGACTAACCTTTAAAGGGACCGTTACGCACAAACACCTCTCAAGTGTGATCAATGCTGTAATCCAAGCGTTTACTCGGGTGAAAGCAAAATGGGGCATCGTAGCTACCAGGTAGCAAACGTCTACTGAGTCAAATGTGAGATCAGCTGTACTCACTGTAAGGGTGTAAAAGATGTTTAGTCCAAAGTGTGTTATCAGACATCCTAGGTCAGAGACTGCCAGCCCTAGACAAAAATAAAAGCAAATGCACTGTTCATAAAGACTATATATACATGATGAAAAGTAGGTCCACAACAAATTTCGTTTTTGATATAGGAAGTGCTGGTTATCATTGGTTTCGTTTTTCATTGTCTTCCCTAACATTTAGACTTAGTCCCCCATTTACATCGTGGTAATTGGAGTGGACATCCAGCTTTGGTATGTAGAAAGTCAATCGTACATGCCTACTTCAATCAAATTTATTTTGATATGTTCATATTTTATCGCATATAATACATTTATCATTTGCTAATAGTTGTGCGCGCGCATACACACACACTCACACACACATACAGTCACGCAGGTGCAGTAACACGTTCGCATACACATGCACATACATGCACTCATATACACATGTTTTTGCAAGCAAACCAAAAATATACAGACAATAAAGTGTACAGAAAAACTAAACAATTATAGCATATTACTAACTTTCAGAGTCTTTCTATATGCTGAAGCATAGGTCTAACACCTCATATAACTCCGCTAACCAGAGTTTAGGTAAGCATGAATTTCAGCCATTTGCGGGAGCATAGGTCCAACACCTCATTTGCTTCTGTTAACCAGAAATTAGGTATGCATCAGACTCCAAACAGTACTCGAGCGACACCTTGGAAAAACTGCATGATGACCTCAGTGAAGCAAGGAAAATTATATAACTGAACCCTACATTCGAAAATACCCAGATGCAAAACAATATAAAAACACGCTTTCGACAAACAGAAACAGACTGAAACACCAAGGAGTTGGCATGAAAAGACTAGTAGTCCGAACATGGAGAAAGATACAAGCAAGCTGTGGAACCTGACAAAAATATTCTAAATGTAGAAACAAAAAAACAATTCTGCACGACTGTGATAAATGAAAAGAAAAAGCACTACATGAGAAAGATGGCGGCAAACAGCCTGGCAGACTACAAGGAAGAAAGCATCACACCACTCTCTCAAGCACGAAGTCAAGCAGTACAAACAGAAATTGAAAATAAGTTGGAACACCAAAACCCAGACCAATGCATAAAATCATTCTTTACAATGAATTAACTAAATGTTTATATAAGGAAATTAATAACTAAGAAGGCCACAGGAAAGGATGGCATCACAAATGACATGATCAAACATATAAGACCCACAGCAAGATGCAAGCTCCTACCAATATTTAACAGTCATGGAGTATTGGCAAATTTGCAGACACATGGCGAGTGACAATAATCACTCCAATCGGAAAGAAACAACAGCCGAAATCCAGAAAATCAAGCTACAGGCCAATTGGCTGACTGAACTGTCTGAACATGGACATGGAGAAATGGTCAACACGAGACTGCTGAAACATCCGGAGAAAAACTGCTTGCTGGACAACTCACAATCTGCTTATAGAAAACAACGGTAGCACCGAAGATCAGCTAGAATATCTAGACCAGACAGTAGAAAATGCTCTCCAAGAGAAGACAAAATTACTGTCTTTGTTGTCTCAATTAAGGATTTTGAGAATGTGTGGAAAAAAAGTATTCCTATTCAGGCTGCTTCAAATATAATTGAATGAAGAATGTTTAGCTGGATACGACACTTCCTCCAGTACCTCACAGCAAGAGGGAAACTTGATGGAAAACTTGGCCACCGTGTCAACCTCCAGCAATGTGTGCCACAAGGAGGAGTCATATAGCCCACTATCTCGATAATATTCATCAACGAAATTGCAGAGACACTTTCCATGCATATCTCCAAAGATATATATGCTGATGACCTTGCAGTCTCGAGTGCTGTCTGCCTACTGCAAAACACAGAATGCAGACTGCACTAAACACAATTACCAAATGAGCATCTAATTTGGGTGTTCAAATCAACCCCTCAAAGACAGTAGCAACCTGCTTCTCGTTTTCAAACCAAAAGGAAATGAGTAAATGAGGAAAGTAATTGAGCTTGCATTTGAAGATAATCACATATACCTGGAGGCGACTCTAGACAATCGACTTACATGGAAGTCACACCTGAATGCCATTAAGCAAAAAAAAAAAACCACCATGGAACTCACTCTCATGAAGAAGCTGGGGGAGGAGAGGGGGGTACCAGCTACGGAGCTAACAGCAGCATCCTAACAAATGTCTACACAGGCACAGTCAGTATTAGAATATGGCATGTCAGTCTGGACGACTGCGTTCAAAACAAACACAGAACGTTTAACAACAGTTCAAAACGCAGGCCTCAGACTAATCACAGGAGAGGGGGATGAAAACTACCCCAATTCAGGCAATGGATGAAAATATATTTGTGCACAGGGAGAAGCTGAAACGCATACCAAATCATCCATTACAAGCCAAACTTCAAAATCTGACAAATAACCAACTAAAAGAGAACCAGCCTTTTACACAACTCAAAACCACATCAGCGCTACCATGAAAACCATCCCTCAAAGCAAATCACAGAAATGGAAATGCTGATTGACAATGAGGAGCCACACTATTGGCATAACATTTTTAAGATTTGTAATTATCAGATACAACAATGGAAACATACCTCATAGCGCTTTACATACTGGTTAATTTTCGTCCAGCCTTAGGGCATAGTCTGTGGCGCTACTACATACACTCATAATGATCACCAGACGAACACTCGTTAAGTCAGATTGTATTCTTTACAGATTTCAGATCATTACTGGAAGAAATACAAAAGACAAAAGGAGAAAAAATGCTGCAGGAAATCAGGTCAGAGCTCAACAAAATCCAAAGAACCTCAACAGTCGCTCTTTAGTGGCTACCCTCACGTTGTGGAATCACAAGAAATGAGAGAGCTGATGACCTGTTCAAAGCATGTGACAAGATTGAGCAACTTATTCATGCAATATCCTACCGAGAGGCAAAACTCATCATACGCAATCAGTACAACTCAAAATGGAAGAAAGAAATAGAAGTGAGGAATGGACATGCCTCAATCCACTAGCTCCACAGACACCAACAAACCACCAGCTTTTGCCTGAGAACAGACCACTGCAGACTATTGGGTCACCTACATCGGCTCAAGATATGACACACAAGTGACTGCGCATGTGGAACCTAGTTCAGTTCCCTGAACACATCCTACAGAACTGCCCAATACATAGAGACCTACGAGGCAAAACCTGACCAGAGAAAGCCGAGGTGATGCAGAAGATGTGGATCTGCTCCCTGGGTCTGGAGAGGACTTCGTCCTAGCGACGAGACTATAGATCTCGCATGATAAAATAGCCTGAACGCAGAAGAAGAAGAAGAAGAAGAAGAAGAAGAAGAAGAAGAAGAAAAAGAAGAAAAAGAAGAAGAAGGTATGCATCGATTTCAGCCATCCGTTGAAGAATAGCTCCAAAATTGCATTTTACTCCACTAACCATGATTCCAGCCATTTGCATTGCACTGCAAGTAGATTTTTACATGGTGATGTTTACCTGCCGCAATGTTTTTTTTGCATGTGACCTATTACTGCATGCAGGGAAGGAACCCGTGGATATGTGATGGTTGCCCCAAGAACTATTCGGGAGAATAACTGCATATAATTGTATATGCCCTCCATATAGTTCCACCTCAAAGGTGTTGGCCTACATAGATTAAGTTCAAGCGTCTGCTATCGATGATGCAGTGTTAGTTAATTAATTTCATTTCGGTTAAGTTTTTTTATGAGAAGAAGTTGCCAGTTCACTCCTCGCTGCCTTCCTTCCTTAATAGTAAGACATGCACCCACTATCTGGTGGAACGGCTGGAACGCGTCGTCATCCAAGATGTCCTTACAAAAGGCGTCTATCTCCCGTCCCCAGCCATCTATTCAGAAGGCACCAAATAGCTTAAACAGGAATGCTGCATGTGCAGAATTGCCACATCGGATATTTTGGCTATTGCAACCAAATTCCTTCCTTCCTTTAAATGCTATATATATATATAAAACGATTATTGGCGAAACGGAGCTTTTTACTTCTAATATTAATTGTACTATTATCATATAGTCCTTGAACGCTGCATGGGTAGATGCAGTTGTGTTTATTTGTGAGCATTATAAGAGACTATGATTAGCTTCACTAAATATGCTTCTAGTATTTCCTTAAACAAAGAATATAGAGTTGATAAACGATAGAAAACATGAACTTTAGGACATTACGTGAACAGAGAACAATGTCATACCCAATAGGCTGATGTTGATCGGTTCCTTGAAGCCTTGTTTGGTAAAACATATGATGTCGATAACGTTTGTGATAACTCCAAAAACGTCAATTGCCTGACTTAAGCCAGCTACAATAACCCAAGTAAAAATTGTCAGTGCTTCATCACTTATACCGACGAAGGGAACGACAGAATCAGGTGTTGTTGGAGAGCCATTATACATTTCAAGCATTTCACCTTTGACATTTGCGCCCAATAGGGTTTCTGAAAGATAATATACATTAATGTAAATTAAAAATGATAAATAAAACTGCTTACATTGGAATCGTATTACGCATTACTTCAACTAATTGTATGCCGATGTAAATATCTGAAATATGTTGTTTTTCGATAAAAGACGCCACGCTCGCAAAATGACACTCGTACACAGTGTTAATTGTTTCTCCTGTTGCATGATGTTAGCGATATAAATAATAATTGTACTGTTGCTAAGACATCTTCAACATGTGTGTCTTCAACAATTACACGCAAATCCATCAACTGTTGTTTTCCAGTAGCAGTTAAAGTTTGTGTAGACGACGAAGAGGCCGCCCCAAAAAGAGATGAGAGGACAACGAATTGACCAATCTCAGACAAGATAAGGCACAGGAAGCGGCCGCTGACAGGATGGGTAGCGTGGCATTGCGAGGATGTCTTCATGTGTGCCCCAACGACCTCATCGGTTACGGGATGACCTGACCTGACCTGGCCTGATAATTTATACAGGATCAATACCAGCGCTATGCCAAACCGCCGTCTATAGTCGTGCCTGACAGATAACAATGTTTTGCTCCACTTTCAGACCTTGACAGCATTCAAACAGGAAGTGAAGCATATTTTGGGGAACGACACTTGCTCTTAAATATATTACTGTCAGATAAATGGTTGTTCTTTGTGCTGTCAAGATAAATAACGATTCACATAGACACAGTATGGTATATACAGCTATTGAATGCATGTCTGATATAGAACACAAGAACGGTTATTGTAAGTATTAATATATAACACCTCCACTCTCAAAAAGTACTGCGTGCAGAGAAGTGTTCGATTTCATTGAAATGAACATGTTGGACTATATACAAATGAAATAATAATACATTTAATTTTTAAGTGTAAAAGAATGTCCAAGTGATATTTCGTTATAGCATATGTCTCTATTTTACACTGATCTTTGTGACTGGTTCATATCAATATATATAATTTATATATTGTGGTTGTTAAATGTCAAATCGCCATAACCACATATCACTGACCTGAACTCTGTTTCTGTGTGATCTGATAAATAATGTGCATTTACGAATAATATCCGGCCTGTCAAGGAACATCACGTGATTCTAGCATAATGTACTGAAATGTAAAATCTACAGCTTTAAAGTGATGTTGATTTCATGTACGTTTAATAATAATAATATATTAGCTGTTAATATCATACATTCAGTCTTTTGTAGACAATACATGCTAAAATTACAATGAGTATTTCTATAAACAAGAGATACTTTAACGGGGATTTAATTACACACATGATAACCACGGTTGAGTAGAATCGTAATTTGTTCGTGCAGCAGTACAAATAAGTGATTCAGACAAATGACGACTAGTGTAGGCAGATAAATATTCAAATTGTTCATTTCTAGTCCTTGAAATAACTATTATTTTAAACATTTCTAAATTATTTGTATCTTCATCAGCGGGTTTCAGAGATGGGTCGACGCACAATAGAACACATTTTTAACCTGCTATTGTTCAGTTAAAAATAAATTCAGAACAAACAAAAATTGTACCAGGTCTTCATTGACTTTAACAAGGCTTTTAATAGGGTGGGACATCAGACCCTATGGGGAAAACTGCGCAAGTACAAGTTAGGATGGCGGCTCAACTACGTCATTGAGAAATTATACACCGATGCCAACAATGTAATTTACCACAGCGGGACCACAGGTGAATGGTTTCGCACGTCTGTCGGAGTGCGTCAAGGGTGTCACATCTTTCTCTCTGACACCTTTCAATGTTTTTTTCTAGAACGAATTATGTCAGATGCATTGGATGAACACGTAGGGATTGTCGGAATAGGTGGACGCATACTCACCATCCTCCGGTATGCCGGCGACATTACTGGTCTGACTGGGACAGAACCTGAACTTGCAAGGCTAGTCGCAAATCTGTACAATGCTGCCCATAAATTTGGGAATGATATCAGTTCAGAGAAGAGTAAGATCATGGTCAACGCCTCAGATGGTATTTTACACGCGATTATTATCAAAGGTGAAACTCTGGAAAATTTTACTCCGTTCAATTTTCTGGGAGCAGAAAGGAATGCGGAGAGGTCTAGAGCGAAGATCCAGTCAAGAACAGCGATGGTAATGTTCGTCCTAAACAGACTGTGAATAATCTGGAAAAACAAGAACATTAGTCTCGTGGAGTGCATCGGTGATCGTGACGTTTTCCATCCTATCCTTTTATGCAGCTAGATTTTTCTGTGCCGCAGCGAGAAATGTCTGATCCGCTATGTGATCACCACGCGTGATAGCAGTGCGCCAGGCTGAGCTGCTCTGTGGAAGCAGCTACCAGAAGGCAGCATTAGTTAATGAAACTGTTTGTAGAGATATTCAGAAATGCTGTATTTCGTTTCTTCGGTTCCCCTATTTCCGTTCTACATGTTCTGAGCTCACCGTACAACAGCAGCTTAGGGAGACGCTCATCAGATCTGCGAATTGCTGGACCAGTCCATCTGCTCTGGATTTTCTTCAGAATTGTATGAATATCAGACGCCTAACCTTGTTGAGGACTTCAGTGTTGGCACTCTATCCGGCCAGCAAATCCTTAGCAGCCTGAGTGGACAGTGTGTGGGGAAATGGTTTGGTTCCCTGACTGCCCAATTACCCCATGCTTATAGACCTGTGCTGTTGTTAGCACAACAACACGTTATACCTTGAACTTGGTACAACTCTGATGTCTTACTGGTCCCAAATATTTACTTATATTCTTCCAAAAGCAGCTCTTGCTTCCTGCTGTGGACCTAGAGCTGAAACCTCATCCGTGGTGGGATGCATGCCTCAACACATGTAAATGACCAAGTCCTCAGCAGCGAAGGAGTATAACATGGCTGCTTCTTTAATTTTTGTGGGAAACCGTAGGCACCTTAGATCTAATAGATGCCCATCAATCCTGTATGTGATATGAACATCTGTAGTACAGCTATGCTCATCAGAAGATCACATGCCACAAATACATTAGTTAAGAGCGCTGGGTCGCCATACGACTTTTGTTAAACCAGTTTATGCCAAAATGCTGAAGACAGCTCATCAACATTCAGAATACATGAGCGAACACACCATCATGTAACTGATGGACAACTGTAATACATCTTCCGGGACAGTAGATTTGTTTAAAGATGTTACATAGTTGGTTTCGGCTGACAGTGTGAAAGACATTGGTCAGGTCATCAAAATTCATGTACAAAGTCTGATTTTGTTCTTGGTATTTTTCCTAGATTTAAGGAGCTGAAATGTCAGACACTACAAAGAGACTAGCTCGGAAACCACAATAACTTGCAGGGAGTAGCTCTTGCTCTAGATGATTTTCCTTTTGAAAATAATATGTACATCTTTCCCAGAAATGCTTTTAAAATAACCAAAGATATGTTCAAGTACAGCTTGCTTCCAGTTAGTTGAATTATAGAATGTGTCGTTTGACCTTTAACTGCTCTGTGTTTCGATATTCGATGTGGACTTGATGGTGCCAGAAACATCGTCCTGTTGTCTTGGTTCTGTTGTTATGGAAATCATCTCTCGTTACGTCTCAAAAGAAGGTCTGACAGACCAGATACAATCAATATTCAAGGAAACTGTTTTTCCGTTAACACAGAATCAGTACAATCATTTGGCATCCTGCACATTACTAACTGCGCCAGTGTTATACAAAATTAAAGATGCCGGTTAGAAGGAAAGAAACTTACTTTCAAATTAACATTAAACATTAAGTTCACATAGAACAACATCAGTCTTTGACTGGCGTTCAAATGTCTGCTACAGTTTGCACTCTCGTGGTTTCTTTTTTTAGTTTTGATTTACGTTATCCATTGTTGTTAATTTTCTGAAATGTCATACATTTACCAAACATGTGATCTCTGTTGTGTCCTGTAACCATATGTTCTTGTGTGTTTTCTCTCCTTGCGGTGTTTGGTCATGATGCACTAACATTAAATAATCATCTCATGTAATGCTATTGTCTCGACATATGGAGCAGTCCACTAGCGTGTATATAATGTCATTTCTAATTATATCTATCGCGGCTACTTTGAAGACTTCTCCCGCGCTTTTAATTTCAGACGACGTTGTGAATTCCTTCTTCTGATAAAGCTCTCGTCTGCCATTTGTAGCAGAGAGTTGGTAAATATAGATTGTGTATCATATTTGCTTTAGTTTCTCAGAAGACGTCCAAGTTTTTATGTCAGTGTTGCGAGTTGGTAAGTCACTGGCCAGAAGTTTTGACTAAAAGTTTCAATTTCTCTTTCAAGATTTCCATCATCAGCAAAAATCCGTCCTATATACATTAAATCCAGAGTTCGAATGAGTTATATCTTGTTTACATGTATTTTGAGTGGGCATGGTGTTCTGCATATATTTTTCCGTCTCAATGCACTGATCTGTCTATTTTATCCTGCACAGTTTGTGACAAAAGCATTTATTTCATTTTTCGGTCCTTCGTTCCCGTATATTTGAATTTGGCCGTCTGCAGTAGCTCATTGTTTCAGCTGTTTTCTTTGCTTAAGCAGTTTACTATCTTGACTGGTGATACAGTTAGCCTCGATTTTCTTGTTAGTTTCTATAATCTGTAATCTTGATGTTCATTCGGCCATTCGATGTTTCTGATGTCCGGTAATCAAGTGGTGTTTAAACTCATTACGGTATTTTACGTTGGAGTACCATTTTGCACCAATGTAATTATGCTGGATATCACTCCAGCTCATCTGCGTACTGCCGTGAAGGCGCTAAATGTTGATCTTACTCCAGGACGTTACTATTAGTAACCACCTTTTAACAGGTCCTCATCACATGCTTTGCTTATCTCAATTTCCGTAATAGTTTCGTGTCTAGAAAGCCATTGAAGATTGTTCGGCCAATATATGTCAATATTCTTTGCTCGATTACCAATTCGAAACCCATTCGAAGCTTCCCTTGTATCTGCTTTACATAGGTCACATACCTCGAAACCATGGACCATTGCTGGAGTAATCATGCTGTTGAAAATGTGTGATCTTACATTCTCGTTTCTCATTTGCTGTAGTTTGGGTTTAATATGACTGAAGCTGAGCCAGCAGTAAAGCACTATGCCTTTTTTTGGAAGTAGTGGTTTATGTTCCTTACTTGTGGTAGATGTTTCTGTAGCAATGCGTTTTATACGATGCCATAGCTAGCCCCAGGTATCCCTGACTCACACCTGTTTATCCCCAGAAGATGTCAGTCCCTACTTTTTCAGGTCTCTCTCTGCTAATTATATCTTTTTGAATGATACCCCGTATGAAAGTTACGAATTTCTATGGTATTCCATACTGTATCAACAGTTTCAAAAGAATACGCCGATCCACATCGTGAAACACTTTTTTGGTTCATCTTTTAATCTGTCGAATATGATTATGTTGAATATCATTTATGGCACCGAGAGTAGCAGCAGAGTTCCTTGAGTTGAGGTTCTTCTTCACATAACTCCGCGTGTCTTTATCATGCTACCACATACTATTAATGTTCCTCTCCGCCTCGTCTTTATTCAGCTCTTGTAGCACTTGGTATCTGGTATTGTATGCTTTATTGTGACTTCATTCTTGGTTTGTAATAGGTGTACGTTAAGTCCCGTTCTTCTTGTTCCCTTTACATGGAGCTTTTTTAGTTCGATCTGCAAGATCAACATCCTGTAGCATACTTTTGAACACTTTTGTGACATTAATATGGACAATTTGATTTTCTATTATATGGTCTGATGTTGCCATATGTACATGCTTCATCTAATTATCATTGTGTTTAGTGCGAATATTTTCGTTTATCTTATTATTTTTTGACTGCCCTTAAACCTGTCCATGGCCCAGGTTGCCTGCTCCCAATTTACCATTAGGTCCCCCAACTTAATTTAACGAATCTTTCTTTTCATGTGTGTGAAGGACCTAATACGTTATTATTATTTTTGTTTTCTCCTCCTTGGTCTCGTTAGTTGGAACATAGCACTGTATGATGTTCATTTTAATGTTCTTGTTTTTCGTCTCATTATTATAAAGCCAATAGCCTCTCACTTTATAGTGACACTATGTGGCCCTCTACAAATTATTAGTGCTCTCTGTGTGATAGAGAAAGCACCCTTATTTTGAGAGAAGAGAATCATCTCCCCGGTTGACAGTTTCATCCTTTCTGATTGTGTCAATCTTGTTTCAGCCTTTCTGATTGTATCCACCTTGTTTCATCCTTCCTGATTGTATCCACCTTGTTTCATCCTTTCTGATTGTATCCACCTTGTTTCATCCTTCCTGATTGTATCAATCTTGTTTCATCCTTTCTGATTGTATCAATCTTGTGTCATCCTTCCTGATTGTATCAATCTTGTTTCATCCTTCCTCATTGCGTCCATGTTCTTTCCCACAATCATAGAACTCCATTTCGTCATTATCCTTCTTGCCTGGGGCCCTTCCTTCACCAAGGCCGTTTCCTTCTGTAGTGATGTCACGTATTATACGAAACAGGCTTTGTTTTTCTAGATTTGGATGGTCGGGCTTAATCTAACGTATTTTGTTCTAGTTGACTCGTCTGTTTCTAGAATATTCTCTCTGCAATGGCCTGTCCAACATGGGTGATCCTTGTGGATGGTTTCCCTTCCTATGGATTAGCGCCTGGGGTCAGTGAGACATCTACGCTCGCTAACCAATTTAAGATGACGGGCTCAAGGGAAACTGCAATCAAATGTTCCTGAGAAAATAAGTAAAAGCCAAGTAATGTGTACACATATTTATAAACTGTAATTTCAACACACGATCTTATCTACCAACAACTAAGTCTGTTTAACTTAAGTCTTAAAAATCACGATCAACCAAACTGACGCTAGATGCGAGTTGTCTTGTCATGTGTGACGTCAGCTTGACAGCACATGCTATGATAATGTTGATACTTTTATACTCCTCGTCTTCGTTGGTCTTCAGACTTCGACTTCAATGACTCTAATAAAGGCAGCAGTCGATTTGAAGCTCCGGTCACTTCCTAACAGCTTCTCGGGGAAGGGCACTGGCTGTTGTCAAATGCTACTTCGATTGGCCGATGCGATGGACAGGACCTTCAAATTTAAAAGCTTATTGATTTATGTTAAATGTTTCTTCTTCGTGTTGTGAGATGACATCTCATGTTGGCATATACAGTTCTTTGCAGAATCAGGCTGCTTACATTTTACTGCTCAACAATCATTACTTATCACGCAGCGAAAATCACTTCCGATGTAATATCTTTACAATGTATTTACAGTTGGATAAACATTAAATGCAATAGTAAAGTAAGTGAAGGTGTGTCCCATAGTAGTTACACTACTGTTGGGGAATGACGTTGTTAGAGATTTCAGTATACTAAGCCAGAGCTTGTATGAGGTAGGGTGACCAGTTCTTTCTTTTCTTGCTGCCTTTTACTTCTCTAGTCTTATATATCCGGTGCCTATTTACAGCTTGGTTGACTGGAGCGTGATGGTTGTGGGAGTTGAGACTCATACCTTTGCAATGACAAGTGAGTGCCGTACTACTACCCTTAAAAGAAACTAAAATGCAATAGAGAATGTAGGTGAACGACTATTTCAGATTCCTAATGTTGGTGTGTATCGACACCTGACAGTGGCAACGACAACAATTTTCAAAGCTGATTCAGAGACCTTGAAAACTGCGACAGACGTTCTAATGATGGAATTCAATACAGAAAGACACATAGCACCTAACAAAGCCTTGTACGTTGACGTAGCACCAAGGACCTAGAGAAATTCAAAAGGAAAGTAACTAAGCGTTTTGCTCTATAAGATCATCCTATTATTAAAAACAGGTGTAATGTAATTGGTAGCATCTTATATGAACATTGCTAGCAGCGAAAACGTTTTATTATAATGGTAGGCAAATAGCTGTCATAAAATGAAATGCCAGGTATTTATATTTCTAAAAGCATTTCAGAGAAAGATGAAACAATATGTAAAATTGTTCTATTCCCTGACATGCCCCGAAAATGACATATAACCTTCTCACTGTACGTATGATATGTCAAACAGGATAATAACATAATATATGTTTGGTGTTATTTTATATTGGATGTGCTTTCAGAAATGTGAGATTACTTGTTTTCTAATTACAGTGAATTTAAACTGAAATCGACTTGTTTGTTGACAGATAAAAATCACCTTATATATCAAGTATTTGTGTTACATTAATTACCATTTATCAACCATTGCCTATTCTAGACATACCATGCATATTAACACTAATAGTAACTTTCGTATCGGGGGCAAAGAAATCGATAGACAGAAAGGACTAACTAGAATGTTAAGCTAATTACATAGGTGATACAAGAAAGCGAACTTGACCTCGGAGTTAAATAGATTATGTAGATCAATACTTACATTTACATTGACTCGACTCCGCGAGAGACGGCTACTTAGTCATGACACGTCGAAGCGTTTCTTCAGAGAATCATTTGATAACGGAAAATATAGATCTTTAACTTCTGAGGCTTGAGTGTATGTCACTAAGTAATTTGTTCTCAGAAAGGCTGCCCACAGTTTTGTGTATATGAGAATAGAGCGATACAGCGCTTGTTTCTCACTGGAAAGGTATCAGGTTCGGAAACCTTTGCCGACACGATCTAGTTGCAAATGAATGTCTAGCCTACAATTGGAGAAGGACACGCAGCTAGAAATTTAACTGATCAGTCAACTCTTTAAATAATGCACATACGTTACTAATATGTCCTCCGAAACAAGAGCATCTTCTTTGGGGATAGCCTTCAATCTCATAACCGCAGGACATTCCAGATTTTCATTCTATTAATTGGGAATCTTCTTTCTCTTCTTCTCACCTGCCAATTAATTGAGCATTAATGTTCTATTATATTCGCCCTGATCTGTAACTATTGAGCCTTTCACTATAGTAGATATGATACATAGGAACTCATCAAGCTCATACTCTAGGGGTATGTCAATAACCATGTTCTAATTAATTAAAGAACTCGTGTTTCTGATTCGAACTGAGCAGGTTGATTTGTAAGGAGAGACAAGACACTAGATAAACATAGTCCTATAAAGTTAAGGATACGTGAGATTGGCGTGAACAGTTTGTCAGCTCAAGATTATCAACATCATGAACAACAACACTATGGAAACAACACTTTATTGACTTCGCTAGAACCACTTTTCTAAAAAACTTCTGCTACATTTAGTACAAAGACATAGATCATACACATCCACCGAGGTGGGGGACTTGTTGTTCACGGTGCATGAGAGTGTGAATGTTGAACTTACCAAATATCAAAGGCATCTTCATAGTAGACTTACGCATGAATTTTATTATAGCGCAGAAGGACTCAAATACAGAAAGAAACGCTCACCCGCCATTGATTTGGCGTCTGCCCGCTATAATATAAAACACGTCAGTGATGAGCAAGTGAAAGCCGCATTTAAATAGCAGCTGCAAAAAGAAAATGGAAACATAATCCATTTTTGACCTCAGATTGTGTCAGTTCGATGATCAGCAAGTACAAGAGACTTATTGAAAAAGCAGCTTATTCCACATGGCATATTTGGATAGACTTTCGATGTAGGCCCATGTAAATAGACTAGAGATAAAACATACACAATATATACTTATGTAATGATGTGTTTACTGAATCTGTCCTGTTCTCTAGTTTTTATGTAACAAAGCTACTCACTACATGTACATCTAATTTACTGTTATAATAGTCATGAACAATTGTGTGAGAACATTTTGTCTAATAGAACAATGTTTTATTTTATTTTCAATTGTGCTTGTATATTTTAAGATTCGTTTTGTATTTAAAAAAGCACTTCTATTCAAAAGTGAGAAAACTCGTCTGGAGCACTATTCTGAGAGGTATGTATATTTTAATAGACCCCTCCACCGATGTTCGAACAATGCCTCGCATTTCTGTAATTCCAGACTATACAAACATGTTGACATATATTATTCTAAAATATTCTGCTCTAGCTCTTGGAAATTTACAAAAGACTCTGACAATATCAATTATAAATAACGCTGTTCATGAAATAACATTATTTTTTTGAGTAAATGACGTGAAATCAAGGTGAAAGTAGGCATTTGATCCAGAACTAAAATGCATTCAGTCGTTTTAATCTGTTTTTATTGCAATGAATCTTCACACATTTCACCTACATTAAAGCTAGAGTTAGATGTGGATTTAAATAGTATTTGATAATAATACAATTAATGAATACACTCATTTCATATCTTCGTCTCCCATATTAGCCACCATACATCCATATCAATGTATATAACAAACACAGCAATCAGCTCGATGCTCTTAAAATCATAATACAACGTCTCATATATAACAAGTAAATACTTAGCAGGTCCGCAAAATGTGTTCGGTTGAGAAGAGACCGGTGTCAGATCTGTCGTCCGACAGGTGCACATATCCTTCTCGTCACGTGTGCATAGATCACAGTGTCACAAGGGTAGAGACATATCTGGACGATAATACATTTTGAATTCAATACATGATTTCAATCTGCTGTGTCCAGTTCGAAACCTGCTTATGGTCAATGGACAGAGAGGCGCAAAGCCGAATAGTTTCGATGTATGAATGCCTACAAGACGAGCAGCGGATAGAATCTCCGTTAAGGCATACTTGTATGTTGATTTTCTATTGGAGGTGAAATAAACAAACATAGCCTGCATACGACATGTTCCAACAGCAGTAACGGAGCGGCCTTTAGTCCTCAGCCTAAAACAAATCTCCACCCCCCCTCCCCAGGTGAAACATACTAATCAAGGTGGGAGCTCAGAGTAATCAGGTTCAGGTGAAACATACTGATCTATTCCATCTCCCATTCTCGTTAGTGTTCCTGGATACATCCAGTGTTGCAGCAGTCCGATCAACCAAGTAGGTAGTGTCATTGTAATCTTCATGTTAGTGATACTTTTGAGACTCCTCGAATTGCACTACAGCAAAAAATATCCCGTTACACCTTCATAAGTACTCCTCTGGTTTTAAGAAGAGCTACTTTAGCCTATTTCCATGCGGACGTTTGCAATTTCCAATGCCGGTATTTAATCGAACATATCGAGTGACCATAATCTCCAAGGCCAGTGCTTCTTTTTGGAGGTTGCGTAACAGGGTGTGAGATCGGTCTGAGGGGTCTTAACCTTGATACGAATCTGAAAGTATACCGAGCGATAGTGCTCACCATCCTTCTGTATGCCAGTGAGACGTGGACTGTGTTCAGCAGGAATGCTAGAAAAAATTAACACGTCCATACAAGATGCCTCCGTAGATTGTTGATAATACAATGGCGAGATAGGGTACCAGACACCGTGATCCTCACAACGGACAATATATCGCGCATCCACACCCTGTTTCAGAACACCCAAACCAGGTGGGGCCACGTCATGCGCATGCCAGACAACTGCATCCCCAAACAACTTATGTATGGTGAGCCGACAGAAGTACTGCATCTGGTCTGTGAACAAACAAAGCGACTCCCTCAAAATGTCTCTGACATGCTTTAACATCGATGTGAACTTATGGGAAGGCCTGGCACAGGCCCACCAGGTATGGCGAAGAACTACCACCAGATATGTCTCCATTACTGAGGAACGTCAGACCATCGAGGAGCGGAAAACGTACTATGCGAAAAGGCAAAACAACGGACACTCATTGGTCCAACTCTGACCTTTCCTTATGTTCATGTCTTATCCACATTCTTTACTGCTGTTGTTCATTTTCTCCACCAGCCTCTGTCACTTTTGCTCGATTTCATCCAGCACTACTGTGTCATCAGCATATCTTATGTTGTTTATTATTGTCCCAGTGATGTTGAGCCCTTGCATCCCTACAATATGTCTGAACATGCTTTCTGTATGATATTAAAAATCACGATGATAACAAAAACCTCTGTCTCACACCTCCTTTTATATCAATATATAGTTTGTAACGCTTTCCCTTTGTTTACTGTGGCTACCTATTCCAATTCCAGATTACTCCAGATCCAGTGGTCTAATGCCCTTCATCTAATGTTGATGTATTTATTGGAGACATTAAGTACGGTTTCTACGTTGGATATCGCCAAATGCTACACAGCAGTCTATGAAACATATATAGATATTCTTCTGCTCATCTATCAACTTATCATTCAACATTTTCATACAAAATATTGGTTTTCTAGTCCAATTGCCTTTTCGAAATCCAAACTTCTCTTCACACATTTCACTGTATGTTTTAGGAATATTGCGTTTCTGTAAAATGTTGAGTATTATTTTGATCATTTAGCTCATAAGTCTGATTGTTTTATAATATGTGTAATCTACTGCTTGAGTTGTATAGGTAAAGTGATACAAACTTATGTCGTCAAGTCCGTGGGTACGTATCCTGTATTATATATGTCATTGCAATGTTCTGTAATTGTGTCAATGACAGAGTCATAAAATAGGTTTTTCTTTTCTATTGTTATGTTTTCTGGGTGTGCAGTTTTCCCTTGTGTCATCATTTTTTTTGTTTTCTCAACTTCTGACCTAACACTTTTTTCATCATGCATGCCGTGTTCGGATTGATCTTGGAGCTTGAGTCGTAGCATCACTGTGAGATTGCTCGCAAGGTTTCCTAGATGACTTTAACCAACTCTTGCCTGTCTGAGCCAGTCCTGTACTTTAGGATGTCATCGGTAAATGTCAACGTTCGCCCTGTCCCTGTGGGTTGAATATTGGCCACTGTTACTGTGTAAATGTTAACAGCACCGGTGAGAGCGGAGACCCTTGAGGCAGTCCTGGACATATTCGCCTCGATTCTGATATCCACGATCCCACGCGTAGCGCAACTGTTCTTTCCATCAGGGCAGCTGACATCCAACTAACCAGTCACGGTTTTAAATCACACTGCTGCACACAAGTAATTGAAGTCCCAAAATCGACACGGTTGTATGCGTCTTCCAGGTCGAGTGCCACCGCGACTATTTCTTGCTTTGACTGAAACCCTTCGTACACATCATACGCAGGTTTCAGACACTTGGTCATTGACTCTCAAATAGCTCTCTCTTAATTGGTTTGGTCTAATAGTGAACGGATGCTGGTATTAGACCCTCGGAAGACAGGTCAGGCTTACCCTACTAATGACAGGGCGTTTCTACGGTAATCCTGCTAAATCCGAGAGGAATCGCAGATCTCAGACACTGGGTCCACGTGCCTGGCTGATAAGCTAATGGTGCGGGCCTACCATATGAGGGATTGCGGCCGAACGCCTCTAAGCCGGAATCCCGATCTGAATCTCAGCACCACTGCGACGGGAGGCAACCAAATGGTTGGGACAAGTGGCTCGCGCCTCAGCCCGACCCAGTCGAGCCGCAGAAAGAGATATCTGCCGTCCCGCCGATCAAAGCGGGTGGGGAGCTGCTTGATATTCACCCCATACGGCGTTAAAGTGTGAAACCATTAGTAGAAGACTTAGTTCTAGGTCGGGGTGTCGTAAGCAGTAGAGCAGCTACCTCACTGCAAACTGTTGAGACTCAACCCTTGATCATGAGATATGTCCGCACACCAGGAGAACGACATCTCCGTGACATGACCAGGCTTATCCCCTGGTTAAATGCACTCCTGCCTCGCGCTTTACCTCTGTCTGCTATCAGTCATCCCAATGGACGCAGAAGAGATGCAGGCCAGCGGACATTGCACCTCTGCCATATTGTGACATCCTCCCAGGTGGCGGGGAATGCTAGGTGTACCATCACTGCAGAGAAGCCGAGAAAATAAAGAGAGCAAAGAGATACCCTACTCACATGCATATGCGACGTTTCTGGCAGGACGTGACGATCCTGGGACACAGACACACTGGACTGTCTCTCTTCCGGGATAGTACAAACTAGTATATAGTCCACCATATTATATCATCACCATACCCTATAGACACGAGTGGTGAAGACCCGATAGTCCTGCAAGACAACTTCCCTAAGAGAGACAACTCTGACCACAAACAATTGCTGCCTTGCAGATAGGCTGGGGACAGCCAACGGCTAATAAGGGCACCCCTTCAGAAACGCCTGTTGAAATCGGATGCACTGGGCCACAGGCTTAACGAAACAGTGCAACGTATATCGCTCTATGATGACGGTACAACCTAACAGAAAAAAGTGTGGCGCTCATCCTGTGGAGTCCCGCCAGGCAGCGAGAGTGCCGGGCCTCACGCCTCAAAGGGGCCCACCCAATATTACTGGTGGTCACCCACCAATGTGCTGTGGAGTCAAGGCACAAGGTGATGGGGCAAAAACTATTGACCAAAAACACAAGACCCTCAGAATACTACAGTGGAATGGGGAGGCAGTCATTAACAAAAAAGCTTTCCCTAACACATCACCTGCATGAAGGTACGATTGGCGTGGTATGTATCCACGAAACTCACCTCAACAACAACCACAAATTCTTAATCAGAGAATACCAAACCCTCCGTCTGGATAGAGAAGGTCACAAAGGAGAGATTTTGATACTGACACGTAACTGCATACCGAGTAGCGCGGTAGATGTCAATCACATCGGACAAGCAGAAATTGTAGGAGTCGACATAATGACACAAAAATCGAAGATCCGAATCTTCAACCTGTATGGCCCACCAAACAAAGACTCCAGCTGCCTAGTAGTTGGAGACTTCAACAGCCACTCGGAGAGATGGGGATATTCGAACACAGACAACAGAGGTTATGAAGTGGAAGACTTGGAGATAGACACAAATCTCTATCTTATCAATAGGCCTGAGGACAGCCCTAGCTTCTATTCTAGAACATGGCATACCACCTCTACTCCAGACTTGGCCTTTTCCACGGTGGATATTCACCACAAAATAGACCGCCAGGTGCTAAACCAATTGGAAGGTAGCGACCACAGGCCAATTAGGCTAGAAGTTGTTATGGAAGTAGGCCCACAAGAAATAAAACCGCTCACGCGTTGGAATTATAAACGAGCCGACTGGGATAGATTTGCAATCCTGACAGATGGGCTGTGTGAAAACATCAACACACGGAAAAACTATATGAAACCCATCTAGGAATGCCTAAGCAAAGCAATAATGCAAGCAGCCACCGAAATCACCCCAAGAGGGCAAAGAAAAACTACAAGCCATATTGGAATCGTGAACTGCAGAAAGCGGAAGACGAAGTCTCAAATGCTAGGAACATGGCAGAGGGAGAACAATCTATGGAGGCAAATAACACCCTCAAAGCCATCACAGCGAAATATAAAAGAAGACTAAACCAAATAACAAGAGACAGCTGGAAAAACAAAACAGAAAGCCTCAATTTATATAAAGAAGGGAACAAACTATGGAAGTTAGTCAGAGCCATGAATGACGAAACTCCATCAAATAAACAAATTACCATCAAGCAGGGCGACAACATTCTCACTGGAAAAAAAGCTGCGAACGCCTTGATAGAACATTATGCCAGAGCAAACCACATTGATGTCCCTACAGATAGGCATACAGACATTAGTGAAGAACAAAAGAGCCACGACAACATCAATATGGCACCAGAGGATCACTTGATGGCAAAATTAACAATGAATGAAATGGAAGAGGCCATGATAACTTTAAAGAAAAAGAAATCGCGCGGAAAAGATGGGGTAACAAACGAAATGCTGATGGGGCTGAGCCAAACAGCAAAGATGAAGTTACTATCAGTATTGAACCAAAGCTGAAAAGGGGAATTGCACCACAGGCATGGAAAGATGCTGTAATTATACCAGTACCAAAGAAAAAAGAAGATAGAGCATATCCAAATTGATACAGGCCTATCAGTCTACTGAGCTGTGTAGGCAAATGATGGAGCGTATGATAAACACCAGACTGGTGTGGCATCTGGAAGAAAAACACATACTAATTCCACAGCAAGCAGGCTTTAGACAGCGCAGATTCACTGAGGACTAGATCACTCTCATAGCAAAGAAAATAGAGGATGCTTACCAGGAGAAAAAGCATTCAGTAGCGGTTTGGGTGCATTTAGAGAAGGCATTTGACAAGGTGTGAAAGGAGGCACTTAAAGTCAAGCTACGAAGAAGTGAAGTTTGTGGGAAAATGTACTACCTCAAAAACAGAACAGCCAGAGTTCAAATACAAGGGCAGATGAGCAAAAAGATGGCACTTGAGCAGGGAGTACCCCAAGGGGGTGTACTGTCACCCACACTTTTCCTGGTGTATATAAACAACATCACAGAGAATATACCAAGAAGAATCCAAAGCTCCCTATTTGCAGACGATCTGGCAATGTGGACCTCTGAAAAAAATCTCTCCATAGCAAGAAATCGAATGCAGAAGGCCCTAACATCGCTGGAGGAGTGGACGAACTCATGGCTGGTCAAAATAAATGTGAAAAAAACAACATGTACGATATTCTCGCTTTCAAATAAACCCCAGAACACCAAAATAAGTCTTAACGGCAAATATCTGCGACCAAACGACAACCCAAACTACCTGGGAGTCACATTTGATCGGCGCATGACATGGAAAAGTCAGATCGAGAGAAACCAAATGAGAGCCAGACAAAGAATGGCAATCATGAGGAAACTTGCTTGCACAAGCTGGGGAGCAGACGAAAGTATACTAAAGAAACTGTACACTGGAAGAGTGAGACCAGTTCTCGAGTATGGCATTGCGGCATGGACAACAGCAGCAAAGGCGAACTTTGGCAAAATTAGCAAATTTCAAAACCAAGCCATGAGAGTTCTAACATGAGGCATGAAGTCAACGCCTATTGCAGAAATTGAAAAGATTACAAATCTGCAATCCATGACCGACAGAAGAGACTGCAGAGCCCAGCAGGAAGCAGAGAAACTCAGAAGTCTGACTGACCATCCAATGCACCAGAGACTAAACAATTTGGGAAATGGGAAACTAAAGCGGAGAAGCTTTGCAGAAATAGTCAAAGCAAAGATCAACGAAGACCCTATAAACACATTAACAAACACCAAAGCCCATCCCTACTGGACGCAAACCTACCTGGAAGCAGCATATATTTCCGGTGGTGGCAGGTATTGGAAGCAAGAACAGCCAGACTGAAAAAAAGAAGAGACATAACCCTGAGGTACATAACGAAAAACTACCCAAGCATGGACTGAACCCATGCATACACCGACGGTTCTGTAACAAACACAACACAGAATGGAGGAGCAGGGGTATTCCTGAGCCTAACAAATGGTAGAAAAATAACACTGTCAGTGGCAACTGGAAAATACTCAAGCAATTTCAGAGCGGAGGCAGGGGCACTGAGGGCTGCAACAGAAGCAATGCTGACAGGAAAAAGAAATGAAAGCCAGATAGTCCTGTTTACAGATGCCCTGGCTGTAGTCACAGCACTAAAAAGCCAGAAAAATACTGAACTTAATGATTTAAGAGCACTACTCTGTCAACTATGCCAGCAGTCCGCATCAAAAATAGTAGTGGTACAGTGGGTTCCATCCTAATGTAACATCCAATGCAACGAGGAGGCAGACAGACTGGCAAAAGAAGGTGCAAGACTACCACAACCAGATACTAGTGTGACCTACGAAGAGTCAAAAAGGCTCATTAGAGATAGATACATGGCCAAATGGGAAACAGAACATAGTGGCTGCACAAAAAATTATGCCTATTACCAATTGAAGAGAAGAGAGCAGGTCGTGGTCTTCAGACTCCACACAGGCCACAACAGACTGAGGTACCACCTATTCAATAAACTGAAGATAGCTGGCACTGACGAATGCAGTTGTGGTACCGGAAAATTGGCCGCTGAACATCTGCTGCAAAACTTCCCGAAATACTAGGACCAGAGAAAGCACATGTGGCCATCACCAGTGGCAACACTAGACATCTCTATGGCAGTGTCGACAGCCTCAGGATGACCGCTGCTTTTTTCGAAAAAATACAAGTTGACGTCTGACAGCGAACGAAGAAGAAGAAGAAGAAAAAGAAGAAGTACACATCATACGCGTAAGTTCCAGCGTTAGCCCAGGTCTCCTTCGCTGTGCTATAGAAACTAGTAAATCTAGCCAAATCGGGCAAGAAACAGAAGTAGACAAAAGAATAGATCTGGAAAACAAAGCACATGAAAGAAGTAAACATTTAGAAACTATTAAATCTAGTCAAAGTGTGCACGATACAGAAATAGACAAAAAGAAGACAAAAACTGACTTAAGTGAAAAACTTGCATATGACGAATGTGATATTGATGATGATACTTAAAATGCATTAATTTCACAATAGAAATAGAAGATATATAAAAAAAACTTTGAAAGAAAAATAAAAGAGATAAAATCATTGAATCAATTAATTAAATTGATAATAAAAATTATAAAACAAAACATCATTTATTAAAACACCTTGTAGTAAAAAACATTAATGATGAAATGTTAAAATCAGCAGGTGAACAAATGAATGAATAAAGAGAAGAATTAGAACAACAGCAATGTTTAATTGATGTATATAAAACAATAATTGGTTTAGATAAATTTAAAAATTAATTAATAAGGTAAATAAATGAATATATTGAACAGATTAATTCTAGTAAACTGTTATATAAAGAAAAAGCTGCTAATATATTATTAAATAAACTAAGTAACAAATTCAAAGAATGGAATTAATTAAGAAAATAAATGAAATAATAATTTTATAAAAATGTAATTTAAATGCATATTTTAAAATTAATGGATTTTTTGTATTAATTACTTCTTCATTTATTTTTATTGTGCAAGAACTTGTTTCATCCATTTTATATTCTTTTAATTATGGATCTGCTATTCCCTATGAATAATATATTATTGAATAACATTCTTGATCCAGGAGTTAATTCATTAGTAATTTTAGGATGTAAAGTTCTTGTCGTGGACACTTTATTTATAATTATACTAGCCGCTTTATTTCCTAATTCTGTTGCTGCCTTCTTGCCAAAACTTACAGCTACTTCTTTTGCGGCCTCTTGAACAACTTTACTAATAACAGCAGAAAGTAACAAATCAAAGAATCCATTACCGTCGTATTATTTCTTTCTCTTATTCTTTTTAATTATTATCATTTTAAAAGCAAAATTATTGGTTAGCTTGAATTAGCATTTCATTATATTCTTCATTTGTTTTTTTATTTTGTTTATAAAGACGCATCTGCTATATTCATCATCTCATCATTTGCACCCGTGTTTCCTGTTTCTTTACTAGATAATAATAAAGCAAGTCTTTTTCTTAATTCGTTTGGATCTGCTGGTACTTCTCTAATAGATAATGGTTTACTTTTATAGATATCACTTATGATATTTTTCCATTGTAATCCTGCCTTAGATGTTGGTCTTTAATTAGAATCATAATCTGTATACATATCATTAGTATCATATATATTAGAATAGTTAGTAATATCTCATTGTGAATAATTTTGTGGATTTTTGCTAGTTAGTTATTCTCATAAACCTGGAGTTCCTTCATATTTTGTTTGGCCTAGAGCAATATCATTATCATCACATTGATTTCTTTATTTCCAATATAAAATGTATCACCTATCTATTGTCTGATCCTGATTTGCCTTTATGCGTCAGGTGTGTAAGTGACATCTGGACATCGCCTTGGTGTGCGCCTCGTATAAGGTGGAACTGGATGCCTCGGACATTCTGTCAATCCATCTTTTTGCGGGGTCGGCCTCTAGCTCTAGTACTGCTATGTTTAAGTGTTAGAGCCATTTATGGGATGCCCCTGTGTTGCAGTCCCGATTTGTGGCCAATCTATTGAATTTGCTGTTTTCTAATTAAATCTAGCATTGGCTTAGTGCCCATCTGTTTCCTGATCTCATCGTTTCTTATTCTCCCCCATCTTGTCCCATTTAGCATTTGCCACAGGCATTTCATTTCTGTTGTTTCTGTTTTTCTCTTTTCTGTTGCTGTCAGTGAAAATCCTTTTGAACAGGGTTATTTTTGTGCTAATCTTCACGTGCTTGCTCTTCAGTACCGTTGACATCTGGCCAATGGTTTGCTTTTGGTGCGCCTGTGATTGTTTCCTTTTTGCATTCGTCCATTAGATGATACTTTGCTTCCCAAATATTTAACATTCGTCACTTGCCAGAGTTTTTGCTGTTCTATGTAGATCTTAGCGGTTGTTGCTGTTCTATGTAGATCTTAGCGGTTGTTGCTGTTCTATGTAGATCTTAGCGGTTGTTGCTGTTCTATGTAGATCTTAGAGGTTGTTGCTGTTCTATGTAGATCTTAGCGGTTGTTGCTGTTCTATGTAGATCTTAGCGGTTGTTGCTGTTCTATGTAGATCTTAGCGGTTGTTGCTGTTCTATGTAGATCTTAGAGGTTGTTGCTGTTCTATGTAGATCTTAGCGGTTGTTGCTGTTCTATGTAGATCTTAGCGGTTGTTGCTGTTCTATGTAGATCTTAGCGGTTGTTGCTGTTCTATGTAGATCTTGGCGGTTGTTGCTGTTCTATGTAGATCTTAGCGGTTGTTGCTGTTCTATGTAGATCTTAGCGGTTGTTGCTGTTCTATGTAGATCTTAGCGGTTGTTGCTGTTCTATGTGGATCTTAGCGGTTGTTGCTGTTCTATGTAGATCTTAGCGGTTGTTGCTGTTCTATGTAGATCTTAGCGGTTGTTGCTGTTCTATGTAGATCTTAGCGGTTGTTGCTGTTCTATGTAGATCTTAGCGGTTGTTGCTGTTCTATGTAGATCTTGGCGGTTGTTGCTGTTCTATGTAGATCTTAGCGGTTGTTGCTGTTCTATGTAGATCTTAGCGGTTGTTGCTGTTCTATGTAGATCTTAGCGGTTGTTGCTGTTCTATGTAGATCTTAGAGGTTGTTGCTGTTCTATGTAGATCTTAGCGGTTGTTGCTGTTCTATGTAGATCTTAGCGGTTGTTGCTGTTCTATGTAGATCTTAGCGGTTGTTGCTGTTCTATGTAGATCTTAGAGGTTGTTGCTGTTCTATGTAGATCTTAGCGGTTGTTGCTCTTCTATGTAGATCTTAGCGGTTGTTGCTGTTCTATGTAGATCTTAGCGGTTGTTGCTGTTCTATGTAGATCTTGGCGGTTGTTGCTGTTCTATGTAGATCTTAGCGGTTGTTGCTGTTCTATGTAGATCTTAGCGGTTGTTGCTGTTCTATGTAGATCTTAGCGGTTGTTGCTGTTCTATGTGGATCTTAGCGGTTGTTGCTGTTCTATGTAGATCTTAGCGGTTGTTGCTGTTCTATGTAGATCTTAGCGGTTGTTGCTGTTCTATGTAGATCTTAGCGGTTGTTGCTGTTCTATGTAGATCTTAGCGGTTGTTGCTGTTCTATGTAGATCTTGGCGGTTGTTGCTGTTCTATGTAGATCTTAGCGGTTGTTGCTGTTCTATGTAGATCTTAGCGGTTGTTGCTGTTCTATGTAGATCTTAGCGGTTGTTGCTGTTCTATGTAGATCTTAGCGGTTGTTGCTGTTCTGTGTAGATCTTAGCGGTTGTTGCTGTTCTATGTAGATCTTAGCGGTTGTTTATGCTCTTGCTATTATCATTGTTTCAGTTTTACTTACGTCGATGATTTTATGGTGTGCCATTTTGCAGTTAAGTTAAGGTTGTTTAAGCGTTGTTGTAGCTGTTCTTCGGTGTTTGCAATGAGTGCTTGGTCGTCGGCAAAGAAGAATTTACTACAGCTGTTGTCGTCGTTAGATTGGACATCTTTTCTGTTTTTGTCCATTTTTCGATAAAGCACACACGCCTGTCTTAACTCCGGTTTTTGGCAAGAAACCGTTCCGTCTCATCGCCACTTGTTCTTACCGTGCACTGATTATTTGTATACAAACATTCACATATGTTTATCAAGTGCTGAATAACACCATAGTGCTTCAGTGTTCTCCACATCTGTTGTCGGTTGACCCGGTCGAACACTTTTTCTTGATCTATGAATGCTAGATAATGAGTTACAACATATACGATGACTTTTTCTGCTAGTTGCCGCATGGCAAGAAGGCATCGGTGAAGCCCGGTTTTTTTTCTGAAACCCATTTTTTTCTTCGCTTAGTTTAAATTTTATGGTTGGGCGAAGTCTGATTTCTACAATTTTACAGAAAATCTTTCCCGTGTGGCTCAGCTGTGAAATTCCTATGTAAGTTGTGCATTTTGTTTGTTTGTTTGTTTTTTGGCGTTCGCCTTATTTATCTATTCCTCAAGGCGGTGTGCGTTGCACTGTGGTTTTTTCTTTTGCGCTTGTCGGTCCAGTGCATCCGACTTCAGCATGCATTTTTGTAAGGGTCTGCTTCCTCCTGCATTTTCTAAGAGTTTGCTTCCCCTGGGTAACAGCCGGTGCTGTGATGGGGATGGAACCCAGCACCTTTGTTTGTGAGTCGTGTCACTTAACAACTAGCCCACGCCGTCCGCTAAAAGTTGTGCAGTCTCTTTTACTACGTTTCTTTTTCCATATGGGGACGATTATGTCATCTCTCGAATCGTCAGGTGCCTCTTGGTTGGTCCAGACTATGTTGAACAGTCTCTGAAACCAGGCTATTCCCGCGTCGCCCGCTGATTTGATCAATTCATCTGGTGTATGGTCTGCTCCAGGGGACTTGTTCGTTGGAAAATTTCGCACTGCTTCTCTTATTTCCGAAATCAATATTTTTTGTTTAAATTCTGTAATTGTATTGAAGCTGGTTGATTGTTGGAACATGTCTTCTGCTGGTGGTGTATTGGGGGGCATTGAAGTATTCCTACCATCTTGTCATAATTAGCTTACATTTATCACCTTTAGTGTAAATACCAGACTGAGTATCTCCAGTTGTTTTTCCTAAATATGTTTTTAAATAATTAGCTGCAGTAGAACCAATAGTCGGTAGAATATTAGTTAGTATTTTGCTGGGTTGGTAGTTATAATTGTTTTGGAAGGACTAAAGATAATTGTGCAGGAATTTCTGAGATTGCGTCTTGTGTAACGACAAAGCCTATCTCGGCGACTTCAGATGCTTTTTGTGAGTTTCAGTTATTGGAGAAAACACTTTTGTAAACTCTCTTTTAATGCCAATATCGCCAACTCTTAAACTCATATTATTTAAGTGACTATCTCTTTTCGTTTTCAAATATTCATTAATAAATTAATCTATTTACGGGATCTTTAATATTTGAAAATGACATTTTTAAACAACTAATTTTAAGATTTATATGTATATTTAAATTTAATTTTCTTCATTCGTCTAAAAAAAGGTTGTTGTTTTCTTCGAAAAGAGTTTGTCTATTCTTTAAATGAGTTCTTGTCTTACTTTATCAAAAGAATTATTATTTAGTGAGTTATTATTAAGTTTTATAGTATACTTTCGAATTTTGTCTTTCAAATCTCTAAATTTAACTTATTCTTCTAGAATAAGTTTGAATTTTTTAAAGAGATTGTTCCTTCTTTAAGTTCTTTAGAAATATTATTGTGGATTGTATTTAGTTTTGCTACTGATAAGATTAAAATCTGTCAGTGCTAATCAGCTACATGTTGTAGTTTTTATTTATATATTTTATAATAATACTTCCTGTTCCGATTCCTAATGCAGCAATTTCCATTCCTAAAACTATTGGTGCTGCAATAAGTGTTTCTAGTGAGCCAACTCTTGTTACTCCCATACCAATTGCATCAGTAGTTAAAACTGTATCAGGTTCATTAAGTATAGATAATGATTTTGAATATTTTTTCTATGTCTTTCTTTTTTCTTCTTTATTTTTTTTCAGAACAGTTTTGAATATCAAGAATCTTTTTAATTCTATAGCTGCTAACTTCTATTAAATCAGGCAATGGTAATTGTGGACATAACTCTTCTTTTACGTCAATTTTAGAAGTTAAAAAATTAATAATCTTTAAAACAGGAAATTAAGAAAAGGAATATATTTAACCAAATTGCTTAGAAATCCTTCACTATTGTATATTGTTCCTTCTTTGAAAAAATATAAGCAATCTCCATAAGAGGCTAAAACATTTCCATTTACTTTTCCTAAATTAAGACCCTTTCCATCTGATTCGATTTGACAAACACATCCCCACTTTTTAAATACAAAACATTACCTATACGTTTTTGAACACTACTGAAAGCTAATCCTGTAAATGCCCCTATTCTTAAAGATTATGCAATAGCAGGAACAGCTTTCGATAGTAAAGGTAACGACATTCTTGCTAAAGCACCTAAGAAACCTCCTTAAAATCTTCATATTATATTTTATATGTTTTGCACTGAAGTAATATCGGCTCCTCTGTTTTGAGAAAAGGATTTTTCTTAATTTGTCTTTTTGTTAACGCTAAAGTATCTATTCCCTTTTTTGCATTTGTTCACTAACATAATTATTATTAAATAAAGTTTTTTGTATCATTTCTTTCTGATTGTCATAAATATTTTATTTTACATCTTCACAGACACGTTTTCAGCAATTTAAAGCCATTTTTTAACTTTGCTTATTTCTCTAATATGAAACCTTATAGCAACAGTTTCTCCTCTTAAATGTAAAATAATTTATGGTTACATTCAAGTGGCTTATAGTTTTCATAGCTACATGAATAAAAACAAGATTGTGAGGATTCTCAATAATTTAATTTCCTGGCGACAGTTGTTTGGTTTCTAATGCCCACAATCGGTTGGTAACCGTTTTGTGCGCCCTGAAAAGGATGGAACTTGTGGCAGATTACAGTAGCTTTCCTGATATCCCGAGCGTGCTGATGAAGTGGATCGGGGTCAGGCGGTTGTGCGACGCTTGGCTTTTTCTGCGTGTCACTCACTACTACGGGGATCATGTGAAACCTCACCTTGTTAGCCAGACTGTTGTCCTCGACAACAGCCCGTTTCCAGGACGACCAACGAGGAGGTCAGGTGAGAGTCTTGGCCTGTACATCTCTCCTGAACCTGGCTAACATTGTCTGATCAGTGTGTTTTGCCTGACCAGACGTTAGCCTCATCGTCCTATATCCTGGCGATATATTGTTAAGGAATGAATAAATAACCGAGATCTGTTATCTATTAACATAACCGCCATGTATATCATTCAAGTGAATTAAAATAATATTAATAATTAAAATACTTACAATTTGTTCTGATTCATGAATGCCAGCTTCATAAATGTTATTGGTAAAGCCTAATAAATCAGCCAGTGTATTCTTCTGTTTGAAACTCACTTTGTAACTTGGTTCAACAGTTAAAACATTCAGTATTTGTATATTTGGTTCAATTGTAATCGCGTCTCCTATTATACTATGTATTTTTATATTTAAATGTGATTTCATAATCACCCTAGGGTATAAATATGTGTATCCAAGTTATTCCATTGTCTTTGGAATATTCAAATTGAATATTTTTTTGCCAATGGTATGAAATGAACAATAATTAACTAATGCAATTTCATAATGTTTTTCTTTATCTATTTCTAGTGGGAGATTAAATACAGTATTGAAGGAAGTTTTATTGCTTTTAACTATAATATGGTCAGACCATTTATGTCTTGTGTTTTTTTCCCATTTATTTTAAACTTTGTTCTACTTCCATTTTTTAATATATTTTTTATGGATTCATTTTCTGAAAAATGAAATGTATCACGTATATCTATTTTTTCTGCATATTTATCTCAAGTATTATCTATAACAATAAAACCGTGTGGCTTTTTCCCAACATATTTGACTTGGCTTATTAAACTCTTCTATTGACATATCCGTGGTTACATGATCTTGATAAATATGGTTGAGATTGTTTGCATCTTGTTAAAATAAACAAATAAAATTAGCATTTTATCTAATAGTTTGTCTTGGTAATTTGTGCTGAATAAAAATAATCAACATTACCATGTTTTCCTCTACATAATAATCTTCACCTATATTTTGTTTTTATAATAAAACATCGTAAAAATCATTACGTTTTTATCTTCGAAATTGTGTTCTCTGGAATCAGGAACATCATTATTTTCATAAAAGCAGCATTTTATATGAGATTTATTGTAGTATTATTATCCAGTTCCTTCTAAAATTTGATGAGGAGAAATATTATTATCAGTTATGTCGTCGCAGTTATTAAATAAATTAAAAATAATTTCTTTTAGTAGGTTTTGTTCCAATCCTGTTTTAAGAATCTTGTATTCTGCCTGAAACAAAGATTTTCTTAAGGCCTGTAGATTATCATAATCTAACCGTATTCATTAAGAAGAAGATTTAGAAGTAAATTAGTTTTTCCACAACCAGATTTGCCAACTACACATTTTGGTAATTAAGGATTATTTTCTCCTTTTAATAAATGGTTATTCCATGATAAATCTTTAACATCCATTTTGAATTAAGAAACAATAATGTCTCGCACAAGAAAAAGGATGAGAACCACTGATGAAGCAGCGCGAAATGAATGCATCATTCAGACATGCGCAAAGTGGCGTTAGCTGTAATAAACAAACTCACAACAGCACTTTTGGAAAGAAAAAAAAACTCGCTTACCCTGTGAAATTGTACTCTCTCAACCCCGATGAATTTAAATATAGAAGCTGATACAATTCTAAATATAGAAATGGGTTGATTGTATATTAAGAAGTATGGTGGAACTAATTTAAAGAAGCGATTACATACTTTCCGTATCCTAGGCACTACGTCACGCATCATTCTTTCAGTATTCAGTCACGTGGATTGCCCTGTCACTGGCACTCAGCAGGTCATCGATGCTACAGGTCTCCTGGAGGTTTGGGCAGATCATCAGATGGTCCTGGTCATGTGTTACTCCTCATTCACATGTTTCATCATCCCTGAATCCTCATCTCTTTAGGTTTTTCCTGCATCGTGATACACCAGTTCGAAGTCGATTTAGTGACTTCCATGTTGCGTAGTTCAGGAGATGTCCAGGCGCAGGTTCCTCCCGTAACTCAATCAAGGGTCCTGTGTCAGCTGTTTTCAACTTTCGATGTGTCGATTACCTGGACTAGTTTGTTGGGGCTGGATGAGCTGTAAGAAACTTCGTGTTGACTTTAGTCTTGGGCGCTGCACCTTGTCCCAACATACAGTGTCTTGCGTGATTTACCTGTTTCTCTCTTTCTTTCTCTGACGCGACAGTCCTTCGTATTTCCGGTGGCGCTATGCCGATTATGAGGTATATTTTTTCAGTTGGTGTAGGTTTTAGGCATGCAGTAAATATACCGCCTGTCTCATTTATTGCTGTATCTTTACGTTTGATATGTGCAGAGTTCTTCCACATTGGTACGGCGCACTCAGCTACAGAGAAATGCAGAGCCAGTGCTGATGTTCTGAGGACATCTGGCTTTTCTCCCCATGTTGTGCCAGACAGTTTTCGTATGATACTATTTCTCGGATGTATTTTCTGTTTTGTATCCTCACAATTTGGGGCATAGGATATCGTGCGGTCCAACTTTTCGCCCAAGTATTGTGGGGCCATTCTGTGTTCTAGATCTTGTCCTTGTCATTTGATGTACAACTTTCTGTTCGCCTCTCTATTTTTGAGATGGTAGGCACATACTTGAGTTTAGCTAGGGTTTGGTTTGAGATTATTTTTTGGGTAATATTAAGCAAGGGCATCAAGGGTGTTTGTCAATTTCTGTTCGACTTCTTTGAAGCCTGTTCCCTGGGCAGCTACTGCTGTATCATCTACATAAATGCATTTTTTCACCTCTGTATCTATAGGTTGATCGTTGGTGTATATATTATACAGCATAGGTGCGTGCAAGGACACTTCCTTGTACCAGCCCATTATTTTGGTTTCGACTTTTTTCACCCCTCAAAGTGACATAGAATCGCCTATTCTTCAGGATACATTTAATGAGGTTTGTGAAACGCCAATCCGTTGTCATGGAGTGTAGCTTAGCAACGATCTTCTGGAGGTTTATGGTGTCAATAAAATATTACTCCTGTGATCTGTTTACGTTCGTACCCGTCCTCGATCGGTTGTGCCAGGTTAAGAATCTGGCCTGCTAGCTCCTTGATGCGTTTCTTGTCTATGAGTGGGGCGATACGGTTCAGAACCATTCTTTCAAAGACTTTATACAGATGGCCCCTATAGTGAAACTGGTGGGAAGTTCTTAGGTTCCGATGGGATATTTCTAGTTTTAGCAGAGCAACCCCATGTGATTTTCTCCAGATTTTAGGGATTTGAACAGAGCCGATGAATTTGCTGAAAAGAAAGCTTTAGCAGCCATGTAATGGTTTTTGGTCCAAAGTTTTTCATTTGTTTTGTCCTCAAGTCATCTGGACCAGCTGTTTTGCTTTTTTCCATTTTATGTATTGTTTCATTTAGTTCTTGCAAGGAGAAAGATATCAAGAAACGATAGAAAGATCCATATGGATATCCACCAGATTTTACACCAAACCAATAAACAGAGTAGACGGGGCTGCAATGAAGAATGATATTTGTTATTTACAAAACAAAGATTTACAAAACTATCAATGAAGTTTGTGATAAAAAAATGTAAGAAGATTTTTAAACAATAAATCCAACAATCAGAGAAATAATAGATAAAGGGTAATGTTATTAGGGGTAAAGTAGCTTTAGGAATGGGGAATTGACATCTGATTTGCAGTCTAGAAACAAATGACGTGTATTTGATTACCGATACACACATAACGGAAAACGATTAAACACAAAAACATAAAAAAGTTAAAACGTCAAACACTGAGAAAGTAATGTGTGTGTGTGTGTGTGTATCAGAGGGAGTTCATAATATGTGACAGACAGACCGACAGACGGACAGACTGACAGTAGGACAGGCGGAGAGATGGAGAGAGAGATGGAGAGAGATATAGATAGAAAGATGTTCCGCCAAAGACGGATGTGTCGGACAGAAAAGGGCAAACATGGCAGTCAAACTGTACACTGGCCACACAACGCAATTCGTTTTACGGACTACACCCTGTTACTTGCCAAGCCCTGTTCAGGGCTTGGTAGTCAGAAATTGAGAACGGACGCAGAGGAAGAAGATAGATAGATAGATAGATAGATAGATAGATAGATAAATAGATAGATAGATAGATAGATAGATAGATAGATAGATAGATAGATAGATAGATAGATAGATAGATAGATAGATAGATAGATAAACAAATAGACAGACGGACAGATAGACCAATAGATAGACAGATAGTCAGATATACAGACAGACATATAGACAGACAGATAGACAGACAGATAGACAGATAGACATATAGACAGACAGATAGACAGATATATAGACATACAGATTGACAGGTAGACAGACAGATAGACAGACAGATATACAGGTAGATAGACAGGCAGATAGACAGATAGACATATAGACAGACAGATAGACAGATATATAGACATACAGATAGACAGGTAGACAGTCAGATAGACAAACATATAGACAGACATACATATAGACACATAGACACATAGATACATATATACATCGACAAATATACACATATACATATATACACATATACATATAGACACATAGACAGATAGACACAAAGGCACAACGACACATAGACACATAGACAGATAGACAGACATACATATAGACAGATAAACATATAGACACATAGACAGATAGACATATTGACAGATAGACACATAAAGAAATAGACAGATAGACACATCGACAGATAGACACATAGATAGACACATAGATAGACACATACATAGACAGATAGACACATATATAGACAAATAGACACATAGATAGACAAATAGACACATAGATACACATAGATAGACAGATAGACACATAGATAGAAACATAGTCACATAGATACATGCATACATAGATACATAAACACACATACATACATACAGCATCTGATGTGACAGTTGATATTCGATTTTTTTTAGGTCAATTATTATGACGATAGTTTTGTCTCCGTGTATTTACAGAACATTTGACGAAATGTATCTTTATATTTTCTGCTCATATGATAATATATAAAAATATTGGCAGACGAGTTGATAGATCCCATCAGAAGTCCAAGGCTACCTACTACTTTGCCGATATTTATAAGTTTCCCGCCAATATTCATATCTGGTACACATACTACAGCTAACATAAATATACTGATCGGAATGAAGCAGACAATAAACAGTGTGGAAATCATGACCACCATCTTGGCCACTTTCTTGTTACGAGTTGAGAGGTCAGCTTGTGAGGCACTCACAGATGTTTTCCGCCATTTAGTCCTCTTTTGGAGATTGATGACCAGTATCATTGTACAAACAATAATGATAATGAAAGTTAAGAAGGGCATGATGAAGCTATTGATCGTAAACGTCATGCCTTCCACCTGTTCTCTACCTGCAGTGAAAACGATCCCCAAGAGAGTTATGTTTCTGCTAGCCACAAATTTCAAGCCCAACCTGTTCACAGCGTAGGTTGGAGCTCCAGAAAATGTGAACGTTACATACACACAGATGATGATGACGGACACTCGTTTTGGTGTGACTATGCTTTTGATCTGATGGAAAAAAAGAAACTTTGTCAATCAATTTACCTGAAGTATTTTAAACGTGAAAGATTATATATGGAATGGCATACATTGTAAAACGAAAAACAATCAAATGGTTGAGTGACATGATGTGTTAGCCAGTTATATGATGTTTTAAACGTGTAGTACAAATCAGTATATCCGTTGAGTAAAAACGCGAAGATATTTCATTTGATACTAAAAATTACATTATATCAATTTATGTGATAAACTGTAGGTGATACATTGGTTAGGTTGGAGCATAGATAAAGGCTAGATACATTTTCATATATATATATATATATATATATATATATATATATATATATATATATATATATATATATATATATATATATGTATGTTACTAAGTTACTGTTCACTAGTTCCGAGAATCATTTTATTAGGAGTGAATAAGTAGTCCTACAGACTAGTTGTTTATTTTTCCTTCAAAGTTGTTTAAATATGATTGTATAAATTTATTCCAGCGTTCCTACCACTGAAGGAAACACCTTGCCTCGTCGCGTTGGCTTATATCTCCTCAATATCATCGAGTCGGTGACATTTCATTGTTTTCTGAAGTTGCGGGAACAAGGAAAAGTCACACGGAGCGAGATCGGGTGATTATGGAGGTTGTAACTTAACTTAAGTTAACGTCTTTATACTAGCTTAGAATACTCTGCAGAGTCTGTATACAACCAGTTTAATTTACATTACCTTGCACTAAAAGCTATGCGCATCTAATCTATTTTTAAATGCATTCATTGTCCCTGCCTCCACCACTTTGACTAAATAAATATTGGTAATATCTAATCTGGATCTTTCTTTAGTTAATATTGTAGCTAAGCTCTCTTGTTTTTGTAGATGGTTGTATTTTGCAATCCTTGTTATAGTCTAATTCATCCGTTCCTTTGATTATCTCCATAAAATATAATGGTATGTTGTGTTTCGTCAAAAAATGCGACTGTGGTGACAGACCTGTGTGCAGGGGCATTGGCATGATGCAAGATCCAATTGCCTGTACGCCACTTCTCATGGTGATGTCTATGTATAGCGTCGCAGACGCGTTGCGAGACTGTTTTGTATAATTCAGCATTGTCACTATGTCTTCTACGGACTTATTCATGATGAACCAGCCCATCAATGTCAAAGAACGCATTCACGACGGTCTTGACATTGAATTGAAATGTTCAACCTTCTTCGGTTGAGGAGATGCTGTCGTTTGCACGGGCACGACATTTCCTTTGTTTCTGGGTCATATCCGTACACCCAGCTTTCATCACCAGCGACTATCGAGGGCATACATTTGCATCGTTCTTTGCTTGCTCCCAAAGGTCAGTGCAAATGGACAACCGATCGTTCTTCTCATCCTCAGTCAGAAGGCGGGGAATGAGTTTTGCTATGACCCGTCTCGTGTACAAATCTTCAGTTATAATTTGATACTACGTACGATTGATATTCCACATCCTTAGCAAGCTCTCTGATAGTCAGACGTCGATCAGCAACCTCTCTGATAGTCAAACGTCGGTCAGAAACCTCTCTGAAAGACAGACGTCGGTCAGCGTGTATGATTTCTCGCATATGTGTCACGATCTCATTGGTGTTGAAAGGTGATAGTCTACTTTGACGGGGCTATTTTCAAAGGATCGGCGTCCTTGATTCAAGCGGCAATACATCTGAAATACTTTAGATCGACTTAGGCAGGACTCTCCGAAAGCTGTTGCAGCATGTTGAAAGTTTTGGAACCAGTTTTTATAAAACGAAAGCAGAAACCAATGCACGCCCGTTGTTGAATGTTACCGTCCATTTTTTTAACGCAACGAGTACTACACGGTCACCTTCACGTATATGCTTCCATACAGCGCATGCGCAAAGCTACCGACTTCCAGTTTGGTACACACATTAGGACATAGTCGCCACGTGAACTACTTAAATACCACATTGCTACGTATTACGGTTTTATGAAAAGTAATATGTCCCGGAACTTAGTGAACAGGTATGTGTGTGTGTGTGTGTGTGGTGTGTGTGTTTGTGTGGGTGGGTGTGGGTGTGCGTTGGTGTGTGCATGTATAGATGTCTCCAATCGTCTTAATAAATCTCTTGCGACTGCCAATGCGCAGCTCTGAAACACAGAGTGAGGTTGACTACAGGCTCCGTTTTATCCTCACTTAAATCCAAATGAATATAAGAATTCTGCCCACTTTTAATATTTATTAATACAATTTGCAATTAAAGTAATCACAAATATATAACGTAAATGAAAGAAGGACAAGTATAATTATTTGGTCTGTCGTTTCTGTTCAAACTTGATCCATAATGTGCCCCCTGTGTGGCATGAAATACTGTTTTGAGACTGAGTTGGAACTCCGTGTGTGCATTTCGGCAATATAATACATACATGCATATATATATATATATATATATATATATATATATATATATATATATATTTATATATATATATATATATATATATATATACACATGCATATAAACATACTCGTACAATCATAAATACATACATACATTCTTACATACATACGCAACCCCCCCCCCCCCCCAATGCACACACTTACACACATATATATATATATCCAAAGTGGCTGGCGACATAATCAGGGAACATGTATTTGCTGACGACTGTGCTCTAATGAGCAACTCAGAACTGAACATGCAGGTTGGAATGGACCAGTTCTCTGCCGCATGCGAAAATTTTGGCCTGACCATAAATGACAAAAAAACAGAGGTCATGTACCAACCAGCACCAGGCATGCCGTACACAAAACCAAAGACTACAGTCAGCGGGCAGACGTTGAATGCCGTAGACAAATTCACATATCTGGGCAGCACGCTGTCGAGATCTGTCAGCCTAGACGATGAGGTGGCAAGCAGAATAGCAAAGGCCAGCACAGCCATTGGTAGAATGCGCTCGATGGTCTGGGCACGTCGTGGCATCAGCGTCAAGACCAAATTGAAAGTCTACCGTGCAACCATCATTCCAACCCTACTATACGCTTGCGAAAGCTGGACTGTATACTCTGGACATGCAAGGAGGTTAAACCACTTCCACACAGGTTGCCTGAGGCGAATATTCCACATCCGATGGCAAGATCGTGTCACTGACATCGAGGTTCTCTCGAGGGCTAACATGCCCAGCATACATGCACTGCTAGAAAAAGCACGACTAGGATGGGCCGGACACCTCGTCCGTATGTCAGACGAGCGGCTCCCAAAGAAGCTTCTCTACGGCGAGCTGAGAGACGCATGGTGCGAGAGAGGGCGCCCAAAGAAACGTTTTAAAGACGGTCTGAAGGACTCACTAAAAAGTTGCCAGATAGACTTCGACACCTGGGAATGTCTTGCGAAAAACAGATCTGACTGGAGAAGTGCAGTCAAATCGGGTGTAGCTGCTGGTGAAGATGACCGTGTTGTGAAAGCCCAGAACAGACGCGAGACGCGGAAATCCCGAGCAGCGGGAACACCATCACCTTCTACAAACCTCGTGTGCCCGATATGTAGCAGATGTTTTCGTGCTTGCATTGGCCTGTTCAACCACATGCGCACCCACACCCAACAGGGAAATCTGTGACAAGGATGATGTCGGCAGTCCTCATCGACAACGATGGACAGCTATTATTATTATATACACACGCGATATCTACGGTGTTCGACCCACCCATGACTCGCCCCATTACATTTCAGCACGGCATTTTTGGGACATGAATTGCATTCCCTGTTCGATCTGTTATCTCTAAGCCAGTCTGTATGACTACTGTTTGTTATCATCGACGTCACTTGCAGGCGAAATAGGGTCTTGGTAAGTAACTTGTCATTGGCATCAATGCAAGTAGCCAGCTATGAGTCGCTGGCTACATTCCCTTTATTCACTGCTTCGTTTTCGACTACTCATATATGTATATATATATATATATATATATATATATATATATATATATATATATATATATATATATGTATGTATATATACATACGAGGTGTATTCAAAAAGTATCCGACTTTAGGTTCTGTAGAATACAATTACTTACCTGCATGTTTAAAGAACTGAGACGCTAGCCTAGTCCGGCACTGACCATCACGTCGTGTCAGGGTCAGGCACAATGCACTTACCAAGACCACAATTTCTCTTCCATGTAGCGTTCATTGGAAACCGGTTGTTTTAAAGGGAGACTATCTAACGAGGTGAGAGATCGATGTGATATTCGTAGAAGTGAATGACACGCAGGTGAAGCCAAACATTGCACAATCGACAGGAGGATCTCGGTCCACCTTCATGAGCAGACTCGGGATGTGATGAAAGTTATGACAACACTCCACTTAATGTTCTTTTCGTGGCACACGAAAAATTCGTCCTACTTATTGTGGGCATTCGACACCATCAACAACAATAATTGGATAGCAAAGGAGCAAGAACTGTATACCAGCATAATAGATCTACAGGCACTGAATAGTGGACGTAAGCCAACACAACACTGCGAATAGAGAAACTGTGATGTGGAAATGTTAACACTATTTAGGCAACGCCTGAAGTTTTCAACGGAGGAAATGATAAAAATCTACGTATTTCCTTGTATTGTTGCACCCAACATAAGCATATACAAATTGTGTAGACCAACGGTTCTTAAGCTCTGCTTATCGAACCCTATTTGGTCCGTAAGGCCCATTAGGATAAACATGAATGATTAAAAATAGTTTTGAGCTTTTACATTTAAAATTAAAAAATAAATATAAAGACATAAATAATGGAAAGACAGAAACAAGGACAAATACAAAAGAAGGTAATTTAGACAACATTCACACAATTAGATATATGCCGATGAAACAGACACTTGGTAAGAGTTTGAGCGGGTAATAAAGGTGACAGAAAATTACAGCACCACTGTCGTCTATGATTGCATGCTTCAGAAAACACCACTATTGAAACGAATGTCAAAGGATCGTTTGTCCTAAAAATTAGAATAGAAACCGTTTGAAACTGGTAGTGTCTGGACACATTTCGACAATTATCCGCGAATTAACAAGACAAATAAGTGAAATGCAGTCAGTCTTCCCATTAACGAAAGTCAACAATTCAATGTACAACTAAATTCTATATTGACGTAGGGCCGTCTTCTAAGCGTCAGACGGTTTAAATAAATACGAGTATAAGAGAGTACAGATTGTCGAGTACCGGTAAAACTGATTCAGAAGGATATGTATTTGACAACTACTCGTATAGTTTAATTTAAAATCCACACAAGTGGACATCAATTGTCCTCACTCTGTGACCACTATAAACATTTATTAAGATGTTATCTATGATTAACAACTAATGATACTTTCTTAGATTGTGTAAATATGGATATATAATGAAAATAAATTAATAGAGTTGCGGATTCAAATTGAACCGTAAGAGAAAATTGTATTAACTTTTTATTTTGCTTTCTTGTTAACTAACAACGCATTTCCATTAAGATTTTAAATGCAGACATTGTTTACTATTTCAAGCACACAGATAACTCAATGCTAAACATTTTCATACATGGAATATTTTTAGGTCTACTGTAGCAATGGGTGTTTAAATGGATCCGCGGTAACGAAAAGGTTAAGAACCATGGTGTAGACTAACCTTTAAAGGGGCCGTTACGCACAGACACCTCTCAAGGGTGATCAGTGCTGTGATCCAGGCGTTTACTCGGGTGAAAGCAAAATTGGGCATCGTAGCTACCAGGTAGCAAACCTCTACTGGGTCAAATGTAAGATCGGCTGTACTCACTGCAAGGCTGTAAAAGGTGTTAAGTCCAAAGTGTGTTATCAGACATCCCAGGTCAGAGACTGCCAGCCCTAGACAAAAACAAAAACAATTCACAGTTCAGAAGGATTGTATATATATAATTGATGGACGCTCCACAGCAAATTCCGTCTTTAATGTACGAAATGCTGATCATCATTCGTTTTTTGTTACTTTGACTTCTCTAACAATTAGACTAAGCCCCCCCCCCCCCCCCCCCATTAAAATCGTGGTAATTGAAGTGTGACATCCAGCTTTGTTATGCAGCATGCCAATTTATACATTTCTAGTTCAAACACGTTTATATTTCTATTCATATTATGGTCACTTCACATACATTTAAAATTTACTAATAGTCATGTTCGCGCGTACACACACATACTTATAATTGAGACACGCACGCTCAGTAACACGCTCACACATACACCCGCAAATATAGTCACTTATACACACATGTACAAGGAAGCACATAAAAAAATACAGACATACAATGCACACAATATAGTGAGCACATAAAAGATAAACAAGGATTGCATATAACACACTTCTCCAGTAGCTCCATTTGCTGAATCATATATCCCCCACAGCATATGACTCCCCTAGCCAGTGTTTAGGAGTGCATGATTCACATTTCACAGAAATAGTTTTTTTATACGGTGATGTTACCAACCCGAGGACATCCCTTTCTTTTAAGTTAAGTAATTACTGCATGTAGGGATGGAACCCGTTCACATAAAGTGGTTGTCCAAGGAACTATTCCGGAGAATAACTATATGGATACATAAGCTGAGCCTATGCAAAACTACTCATCAAAGGCGTTGGCCAAATTATATTGTTCAATGTCGAGGTAATCATAATAACAGTGACTGATGTAAGGGTAGAATGGTTAGTTAATTCATTGTATTTGAATTCAGTTTTCTATGAGATATGGGTGGCCAGTTCACTCAAAGCTGCCTCATTTCCCTAATAGTAAGACATGTGCGCACTTACTGCAGGATGGGCAAGAACATGTCGTCTACCAATATTACGAGGATGACGAGGGGCACCATAACTTCCCCTCCCCCCCCCCCCCTCCCCCGCTCTTCTTTAATTCACACCCACGATCTCAGACGGCGTCAAATAGCTGAACAACTATACTGCACGTATATGCAAAATTGCCAGAGTGGATATTTGCAACCAAATTGCAACCAAATTAATTATTTTCTTTAAATGTTATATATATATATATACATATTATTGCCGTACTGTAGCTTGATATTTTTTACAATAGTTGTACTTTTATAATATAGTCTTTGTCTTAAAGCTGCATGATAAATGCAGTTGTCTATGTGTGATCTTTACAATTGACTATAACTAGCTTCACTCAATGTGTTTCCAGTATTTTCTTAAACAAAGAATGGAGAGATGGTGAACAATAGAAAACATGTACTGTAGGACATTACGTCAATGAGGTGCCAGCGGGACCTTGGGTGCATCCATGTGGTTCTATTTCGGACAGGTAGTCGGAAAGCTGTGTTTGTAAGGAGTAGTTCATTTGCGGCACATGTCCTCAGAAGGAGCAGTCCGTTACTATTGCATTTTCCGATACCATGTCTGCCAATGGCCCCCTCCCAGGCTGTATGGTCTGTGCCAACCCTAGCGTTAAAATCACCGAGGATGACCAGTTTGTCAGATTTGGGGACTGTAGCGATGAGCGCCTCAAGGTCCTCATAAAACTTATCTTTTGTTTCCTGAGGATTTGTTATTGTGGGTGCGTATGCACTGATGAGTGTTGCATGGCGCCCTCCTATAAGGGGGAGACGCAGTGTAATCAGGCGGTCATTAATTCCTCTGGGCATGCTTGTGAGCTTGTCGACCATGGTGGTCTTGATGGCAAAGCCAACTCCAGCTTCACGGCGTTCTTCTTTGCTGCGGCCGCTCCAGAAGAAAGTATAACCAGCGCCTTCTTCTGTTATCTGCCCTTCCTCTGCCAGTCGTGTCTCGCTTAATGCAGCTATGCAGATGTTGTATCTAGCCAGTTCCCTGGCGATCAGTGCTGTCCGTCGTTCGGGTCTGTTTGCTTTGGTGTTGTCCAGTAGCGTGCGGACATTCTATGTTGCAAGCGTGATGGGTAGTTTTCGTGATCGTTTTCTGCCTGTTCAGCCACTGCAGTTTGGGGGCCCTGCCAGTTGCGAGCTGCTAGTCAGGGTGTGATCTGTAGGGTGATGTCGTGAGTTGCGCAATATGTTTATAGTGAGGGAGATGTGCGCAGGATCTTCCTCACTCGCTCGTCCGGACTCAACATGTTCTAGAGGCAAGACATTGTCAAGACTTCTAGTGAAGGGTTCGGACGCAGACAGTATGGTGTCAGCGTGTGCCTCATTATCTCGGTAGCCCTTCTCTTTTATCGCTGGGGTGGAGCTTTGAGGTATCAGTTTCTGAGTGCATTTGTTTGTGTATTCTTATTCCACCTCTCGTTCCTCTGGTCTTCCGCCTTGATTGTATACTTGTGAGTTCCGATGCCTCCTCGGTTAAGTGTATTTTCAGCACACGCAACAGATGTAGATCTGACTTTGAAGGAACGTAGTGTGCTGATCGAAGCGCGATGAGCTCCTTTCTGAAGTACCGTATGTTTGACGGGGTTAGGATAACCTCCTTCGTTTCAGTGTTTATACTTCGTTATCTGGGTCACGATACAGCACGGAGCGACACTAGCCTTTGACCGGGTCAAGTTTCGGCCACGCTTTGTCCTTTCGAAACTGTACACATTAGTCTACCTTTCACGACTAAAAATACACTGTTATATACTTCGTTGCATCACTTCTTTCACATTAGTATGCTTAATTCACAAGTCGGCACATTTATATCCAGGAATCACGTAAATAGTCCGAGAGTTATCATAAAAAACACAAACAAAACACCGTTTTATCAAGAGGGAAATCGACTGCGACCATGTCCGGCGCCATCTTGACCCACATATCATATTATCATCAGACGTAGGGATCGAGCGGATACTATGGTAACGAAGAGCATATATGGTGCAGAATGTTGGACCGACCATCGACTTGTCATTGCCAAGCTAAACTTCAAGATCCAGCCCAAAATGCGCCCCCAGGGAAAGAAACCACCGATTAGGCTAAATGTCTCTCAGCTGAAATACGAACCCACGAGAGGAGGCTTCCAGGAAGAGCTTGAGGATAGACTGTCTGAGCTTCGTTTTGAAAAGAACGACATCGAAAAGAACTGGGCATCATTGAGAAACACACTCTACGATACAGCTGTTAAACACATTGGCCCTCTCACGCGCAAGCATAAGGACTGGTTTGATGAGAACGATCTAGAAATACAGGGCCTTCTCGATGCAAAACATGAAGCGCACAGGGAATACCAGAGGGACACACCATCTCCGGCAGCAAAAGCTGCCTTCAATACTGCTCGCAAAGCTGTCCAGACCAGGCTAAGAGAGATGCAAGACTCCTGGCTCAGCAAAAGAGCTGACGAAATTGAGATGTTCGCCGAGCGTCATGACACCAAACGGTTTTACGAGGCACTGAAAGCTCTCTACGGCCCGCAGCCCTCTAGCAATACTCCAGTTCGCAGTGCGGATGGGGTACTGCTAACAGATAAGGTTCAGATTCTAGACAGATGGGCAGACCACTTCTGCAAAATACTAAACCCCCCATCGTCCATAAATGAAGAGGCCATCCGGCGACTGCCGCAGGTGGAACTGAACCTGGCGTTGCATGAAGTAATTACTGAGGAGGAGGTCAACAGGGCAATCAGTTCACTATCTATAGGAAAAGCTCCAGGAGCTGATGCAATATCAGCAGAGGTATATAAGACAGCTGGCCCATCCCTGACCAGAAGGATCACTGAACTCTTCTGTCACATGTGGGCTGAAGGTAAAATTCCGCAGGAGCTAAAGGACGCCTCAATCGTTCACCTATACAAAAGAAAAGGCAATCGTCAGGAATGCGACAATCATCGTGGAATATCGCTACTCTCCGTAGCAGGCAAGATCCTAGCGCGCTTTCTGCTTAACAGGGTCAACAAACACCTTTAACAAAGCCACCACCTCCCAGAAAGCCAATGTGGATTCAGAGCCGGAAGAGGAACAGTGGACATGATTTTTGCCGCTCGCCAAGTCCAAGAGAAGTGTCGAAATCAGGCCTTGTACACCACATTTATTGATTTGACAAATGCATTTGACACAGTAAACAGAGGAGGGCTGTGGATGATAATGTCTAAGTTTGGCTGCCCCAACAAGTTCATAACAATGGTGAAACAGCTACACGAAGGCATGTGTGCTCGTGTACTGGACAGCGGTGCAAATCTCTAAAACGTTTCTAGTATCAAACGGAGTAAAGCAAAGATGTGTACTCGCCCCGACTTTGTTCAGCATGATGTTCGCGGCCACGATGACAGACGCCTTCAGATCATTGGAGCTTAGAATACCCATAAAGTACCGCACAGATGGCAAATTACTCAATTCCAGAAGAATGAAGGCCAAAACCAAAGTGGCTGGCGACATAATCAGGAAACTTGTATTTGCTGACGACTGCGCTCTAATGAGCAACTCAGAACTGAACATGCAGCTTGGAATGGACCAGTTCTCTGCCGCATGCGAAAATTTTGGTCTGACCATAAATGCCAAAAAAAACAGAGGTCATGTACCAACCAGCACCAGGCATGCCGTACACAAAACCAGAGACTACAGTCAGCGGGCAGACGTTGAATGCCGTAGACAAATTCACATATCTGGGCAGCACGCTATCGAGATCTGTCAGCCTAGACGATGATGTGGCAAGCAGAATAGCAAAGGCCAGCACAGCCTTTGGTAGAATGCGCTCGATGGTCTGGGCACGTCGTGGCATCAGCGTCAAGACCAAACTCAAAGTCTACCGTGCAACCATCATTCCAACCCTACTATAAGCTTGCGAAAGCTGGACTGTATACTCTGGACATGCAAGGAGGTTAAACCACTTCCACACAGGTTGCCTGAGGCGAATATTCCACATCCGATGGCAAGATCGTGTCACTGACATCGAGGTTCTCTCGAGGGCTAACATGCCCAGCATCCATGCACTGTTAGAAAAAGCACGACTAGGATGGGCCGGACACCTCGTCCGTATGTCAGACGAGCGGCTCCCAAAGAAGCTTCTTTACGGCGAGCTGAGAGAGGGATAGCGCGAGAGAGGGCGCCCAAAGAAACGTTTTAAAGACGGTCTGAAAGACTCACTAAAAAGTTGCCAGATAGACATGGACACCTGGGAATGTCTTGCGAAAAACAGATGTGACTGGAGAAGCGCAGTCAAATCGGGTGTAGCTGCTGGTGAAGATGACCGTGTTGTGAAAGCCCAGAACAGACGCGAAACGCGGAAATCCCGAGCAGCGGGAACACCATCCCCTTCTACAAGCCTCGTGTGCCGGATATGTAGCAGATGTTTTCGTGCTCGCATTGGCCTGTTCAGCCACATGCGCACCCACACCCAACAGGGAAATCTCTGACAAGGATGATGTCGGCGGTCCTCATCGACAACGAAGGACAGCTATTATTATTATTATTAGGACATTACGTGAACAGAGAACATTGTCATACCCAACAGGCTGATGTTGATCGGTTCCTTGAAGCCTTGTTTGGTAAAGCAGATGATGTCGATGACGTTTGTGATAACTCCAAAAACGTCAATTGCCTGACTCAAACCTGCTACAATAACCCACGTGCAAATTGTCATTGCATCATCACTTATACCGACGAAGGGAAAGACAGAATCCGGTGTTGTTGGAGAGTCATTAAGCATTTCAAGCATTTCACTTTTGGCCGTTTCGCTTGCAAGCGTTTCTGAAAGATAATATCTAGAAATATTGATTACAATGATAAATAGAGCAGCTTACACTGGAGTCGTATTACACATGACCTGAACTATTTATTTACCGATATAAAAGCTGTAATATTTAGTTTTTCGATAGAAGACGCGACTTTCACAAAATGATATACGTATGAGTTGTTAATTTTTACTTCTTTTACCTGATGATAAGCTAAATGAATAATATTCGCATTATTGTTAAGACATCTTGATCCTTTGCCTCATCAACAAATACACCCCAATCACAGGGAGGAGTCGATGGACTAGTAGAAGTAGACTAGTACCAGATATTTTAGTTAAGCATTATTTTAAGTTAAATTTACATGGGACATAAAAACATAAAATAAAAACATTGAATAAACAACATTAGTATTCCTCATTATCCGAGTCTCAATTTCGTGTAAATACTCAACGATATTCCCAATATTTGAAAACGTGAAATATGGAAGCGGATCGGATTTAAAAACTCCTCCTTCACAACAAAGCTAGCCAGAGACCAGTTAGTTTAAGTAGGTCAAAGTTATGTGGCACTATTTATAGTTCCATTTGAAACCTTCAGTTTTTAAAAACAACAGCAAGAAATAACGAAAGTTAGGCCTACTCCAGACATTTCTGTTTAAACAAAAAATGAAAGACTAAAATGAAATGGCTTTGTGATATCAGTCATTTTAATAAAGTCAAGATGCGCCACGAAATAACTTACACTTATCCGCAATAACACTTTTTTTTAAAAGAAGTTTCCAGAAAACTAAAATAGATTTTATAAAATTATTATAGAAAATATAAAGTTTATTTATTTCATTTCTTAATATTTTGTATATGTTGAAGTAAGCTAAACTGCGTGAACTGTAACCTGTAAATGTTTTATTGGAAAGCTGTATCATCATCATCATCATCATCATCAGTCCCGTAACTTGAAAGGCCAGTGGGGCACCAATAATGCAGATTGTTGGACCAGTTCCCGCCACTCCACTCGGTGTTGTGCCAGATTATATGGATAGTCCAGTCCACTCTCTGATGTCTTCCCATACATTTGTCAGCCTTTCTCTATTATACACTTCTCATGCACAATGCCTTCCAGAATGATCTTGGTCAACCCAGACTATCTTGAAACATACCCATACCATGTGAGCTTGCGTGCTTTTATCATAGTCAATATGTTTTTATATTGGCCGACTTCTCTCTTAACGGTATCCCGTACTGCCTTATTCGTGACGTGTTCTAGATATGAAATGCACAGAATTCGACATCTCATCACCATTGCACACATTATTCGCTCTAGAACGGCTGTCAGAGTCCAAGTTCCCTACTCGTAAATGTTCACGGAAGTGACAAGTGCATACATTAAACTCAACTTGGATTTCATGTCAATGTTTCTGTTCCTCCATAGCGCCTCAGATCAACCAAGGTCATCGCTGTTTTTGTCTGAATCAAAGCTTCCAAGTATTTAAACTGTTTAATAATTTGCAATGTTTCGCTTTTGATCGCAATCTGGCTTGTTATAATCCCTGGAACGTTGACCATAATATTTACTTTTCTCTGCACTAATTTCCATTCCTATATTTTTGAGCGGCATTTTCAAGGTTTGAGATTAGACTCGTAAGTTCTAGCTCCGTTCCAGCCAGCCCGGTAATTTCATCAGCAAACCGGAGATTAGAGAGTGAATAACCACCTATGCTGACATAACTCCTCCAGGACTCGGACATGAAACGTTCAATCAAAAGTTGAAGAGGATCGGTGAAGAATTACATCCTTGTCGTACACTTGCTGACGTGCGGAACTATTCCCCAGTGGTCACGTTAAGGATGGTTGGGAGTAGAGTTTCTTAATGACGTAGGTAATTCGTCACCCCTTCTGATATTTTTGCATAATTGTCCATAGGGCCTCATGCGAGACCATGTCAAATGCTTTTTTTTAAAGTCAACAAGGACTTGGTATAGCTTTCGATTAGGCTGTTGGTTGAGGAGACACAGATTACAATAGTTGTCCATCACAAGTGATAAAGACCACTCTCTTTGTTCAGCCGTGTGGACAGTCGTATCTCTTGCTGTGTCCGCTGAAATGGGTGAACTTGCGCGGTGATTTGGATTAAAGTGAGGAAGAAACTGCGCCTTTTGTCAACCTCACTCACAGAGCCTAAGCTACCTTTTGCCAGTGACAAGACATTCATCGAGACGACTGGAGATAGCATAGGATGCAGATTTTGCCTCAGTGTTACCACCGAAGCCGTTCCGTAAACATGTAACCCGCAGGGTAGAAAGGTGGGAAGGCATCTAATGCAGTTTGTCGTGCCTTTTCGATAACCACAAGAGGTCGTATGGACAACACTCAGCGTGTGAGTGAGTCTGGCATCTCTCCCCAGCTGTATTCAGCTCATCATAGTAGCATCTAAAATTTCCACTCGCCAAATTCGTGAAGGTGAACCGGCAGAACTAACCCGTGAAATACGACACAGGTATAAGCGTAGTCCCATTCAGCCGGCGTCCAGACCAGGATAAATGGATGGAAAAAATCACAAAAAAAGAACGAAATAACAAGTCCCGACGGAAAACAACACCACGTTTCCGTGAACACAAGTGTAAGTCGTCGACTAGTGTGAATTCCAGGCAAATCTGTGGTCTGGCGGCATCCATAATGATCTAAAACAGTGGAGAAATGTAGACTCGCAGCCAGTTATGGCGCCATCTTTGCCAGATTTTTTTTTTTACAAAAAAACCTGTTCAATTGTGCTGCGACCAGTCCGAAAACCGGCTTGTTCTTTTGCAATAAAATTGTCAGCTCTTGGTTGCATCACGTTGTTGTAGTGGCTGATAAAAATCATGGTTCGGTAGTTCTGACATTGTTGGAGGTTACCATTCTTAGCTAGGATTATAATCAATGATTTTCTTAAACGTGTTGGCCATTCTCCCGTCTGCCAGATCGTGTTACAAAACTTTGTGAGGATGTCTATAACCACAGTTCCTCCATGTGTTAGCAGTTCGCCTGGTATGTTGTCAATACCAGCCGCCGTGTCCTTCTTGTGAGACTTAACCGCATTCCCTACTTCTTCACGTAGGATAGTGAAGCTATCGTCTTCTTCTTTTCGGTCTTCTATTAGTGTCACTCTAGGGTCCTCAGTGATTTGTAAGCTATATAATTAAGAGCAGTATTCTGATCATCTCTGAATAACATCTTCTTCTGCCGTCAGTGTGTTCCCTGTCTTGTCCTGTATTGTTCACACTTTAGAAACGTTCTTTCTTGTCAGGTCCGTAACCAGCTGGTACGCTCTCCTACTGTTGTTCTTGTTAATGCAGTCCTGAATTTATATACATTTTTCTGATATCCACCCCTCTTTTGCTTCTGCCATTTCTTTCCGTGTAGTCTTATTAATTGTCATGTACTGGTCTGCCACAGAAGTGTTATTTTTCTCATTTTTGAGATTCCTTCTGTTGTCGCACAGTAACAATATATGTTCATCGACCCAGAGCTTGGACCTTCGTTTTTTTTTCACCAGCATTGTAGCGGCCGTGCCCCTGAGAATAATGTTCAAAGATTATGTCCTTACTTGGGCATACATCACCTCCTTGTCTGAATATTTGCTATGTAAAGGAACAAGATTTCCCCACAAAGTAGCCTGGAACTCTTCCGCAACGTGAGGGTCTTGTAATCTGCCAAGGTCATATCTGATCCTGAAATCTTCTGGTTTTGTAATTTTCTTTAACGTGAGGCAAAATGTTGGCATGAGCAGGTCATGGTCACTTCTAATTTCAATTGGAAAGCTTATATTTTATTTTTTATTCTATTAATTATAGAAAGGAATCTAGTCTGTACCAGTGTGTAGTCTATTTGGTTATGATGTTTCCCATTGGGATAGTGTCATGTGGTCCTTCTCGATGTCTTGTGGTTCCCCAGCGTCATTGCAAGCACAAGGTGATTGTATTCAGCAAATTTGAGTAATCGGTCCTTTCTCTCGTTTGAATTTATATTGTTGTAAGGTCCACATGTGTCTGGCCAGGTTTTACATGCATCAAGGTCAACTTTAACCTTCCAGTCTCCTTTTACTATCATACTGTCTTTTTTGTGCGTTTTATTGACACAGTGCTGTATTTAGTCGTAGTATAGTTCCACTTGTTTCTCCTCATAGTCTGATATAGACGCGTATGTCTGTATCACAGTAATGTTGAAAGGTGTGGCCGTTAATCGTATGTTTATAAGCCTGCTGGAGATAGGGTGACATTCCAATACTGAGTGTGTGTTATCGCTGTAGACCAGGAACCCTATTCCATGTCAGTGGACACATGTCTCGCCGTTCTGATAAAATATGTGGTCAGCACTCCACAACCAGTTAAATGTGTCTCATACACTCACAGTACTGCTCATTTTCTCTCACACAGTCCCAGTACTGTCCATCTTCTCTCACACAGCCCCAGTACTAGCCATCTTGAATCACACACGCTCAGTACTGTCCATCTTGTCTCATACAGTCCTAGTACTGTCCATCTTGTCTCACACACTCCCAGTACTGTCCATCTTGTCTCACACACTCCCAGTACTGTCCATCTTGTCTCACATAGTCCCAGTACTGTCCATCTTGTCTCACACAGTTCCTAGACAGTCCATCTTGTCTCACACACTCCCAGTTCTGTCCATCTTGTATCATACACTCTCAGTACTATCCATCTTGTCTCACACAGTCCCGGTACTGTCCATTTTGTCTCACACACTCCCAGTACTGTCCATCTTGTCTCAAATAGTCCCAGTACTGTCCATCTTGTCTCACACACTCCCAGTACTGTCCATCTTGTCTCACACACTCCCAGTACTGTCCATCTTGTCTCAAATAGTCCCAGTACTGTCCATCTTGTCTCACACAGTTCCTGTATGTCCATGGTGTCTCACACAGTCGTACTGTCCATTGATATCTACTCATTTCATGTGTTAGTTCCTTCAGATTCACCATCTGCCCTAATGTTCGCATAAGGCAATAATAATATTGTCACGTACTCGAATCGTCCGTCTTGACGGGATAACCTCAGTGGTATAATTGTCATGGGTTGGCTGGCGCCTTTCTGATTTGTCTCAATGTTTTCTTCATTATTGGTGTTCCTTTAGCCGTTTTGCACCTGGTGGAGTCCATCTCTCTCCAGGCAACCTGACAGGGAGCTTGACCATGAACAGGTGCTTTCACATTTTTATTTGTCTAGGATCTTCCTGTCTACTCTGATGGTTATGTTTTTCTGTATTAGTTTTTCTTTCTCGTTTCCCCTCTTGACCCTTTGCTGTTATTCGCTCTTGTATATTCTATGTTCTCCGTTATCCTAAGACTGTCTAGTATCTGAATAGTACTTATGAGATTTCTGGAGTTGTATGGTGTGTGGGTTTGTAATGTTAAGAGGATGTTCTTAGAGTTTTGGATTATTGTTGTCGGTGTAGCCCCCGATACATATATCTCTATGGCCATGGTAGTGAACACTACAGCGCAGAGTAGCGAGTCCGCGAGCTTGACCTTTGATCTGACCTAGCCTAACTTAGTCTAGAAAAGTGATATGTGTCTAAGATTTGTAATGTCCAGTGGACAGTCCATAATTGGATTAGAAAGCTCCATATTGCACATTATAGTATTCCTCTTGAACCTTATAATGAAAAGTGTCTTCGAATCCCTTTTGAGAAAAGTAACTTCACGCCACTGACGTCAATTAATGAATGGTGTCCTCCTGTATCTGTTGAAGTCTGAGCAGCTTGTAGTTTCTACGGTACATGTTCCATGCCAAACCATTATGTAGACAGACTCATCTGACACAATTCCTGACAGGTAACAGTGTTGTGCTTCACATTCAGACCACGGCAATATTAAATCAAGTAGTGCAGCATATGTCGTGAAACGACATTTGCTCTTAAATATACTACTGTCAAATAAATAGTTATCCTTTTTCCTATCAATACAAATAACGATTCAAATAGACGCAGTTTGGTCTACGTATATACAGCTAGTGAATGCATGTCTGATATAGAACACAACTTATGTTGGCATTTATAGATTTTTTCAAGATCACTCCGCTTCCCTATTTCTGCCTAACAATTATTTAAAACGAAGTGAAAACCATTACACAAGTAACAGCTTTGCAATTTATATAACGTTGGATAAACAGTAAATGCAATAGAGAATAAAGGTGAATGACTATTTCAGAGTCTAAATGTTGGTGTGTATCGACACCTGGAAGTGGCAGCAGCAACAATTGTGAACACATTTTCAAAGCTGGTGCGGATACCTTGAAAACTGCGATGGTAGTTCTAATGATGTAATACAATACAGAAAGGCACGAAGCACTCTACACAAATGCACTGTAAGTTCATGTAACACCGAGCCGCAATAGAAATTCAGATAGAAAGTAACTAAGAATATTGTTCTATGAGCTTATCCCATTACTAAAAAACTGTTGTCATGTAATGTATCTCGACTAATACCAACATTGCTGGCAACGTAGAGGTTGACAGTTTTGTTACGGAAAGTAAAAATCTATAATAAAATGAAATGCCATTATTTTCGGTTTATTAAGGCATTTCAGAGAAGCATTGTCAATACTTAAAATTGTTCTCTATACTGACATGTCAGTGAAATAACGTATAATCTTCCCACGATATATATAGAGTGTCAAATAAAGAAATTGTCATTTCATATATGATGAACTTTCAGAAATGTGAGATCACGTGATTTCTAATCATAGTGAATTTCATCTTGACATGACCGTTAGCAGATAGACAAGTATAGAACGCGCTTGTCTTAGATTGATTACCATAAATCAACTATAGCTTTTTTTTCCGGACAGGACTTTCAATTTAACATTAATAGCAACTTCCGTATCTACGGTTTCGAGATCGATACACATAAACAACGTACATAAATGTCCAGCTAATTACATAGGTGATATAAACAAAGTGAACTCGACTTCAGAGTTAAATAGATAGACGGCTACTTAGTCATGAAAAACCGAACGGTTTTTACAGAGTACCATTGAATAATGGAACATATATTTGTTTGTTCTCTGAGGCTTCATTGTGTCTCTAATTAATGTGTTCTCATAAAGGCAGCTCACATTTTTTAGCAAGTGACTAGAAAGGGTAGAGCGTTTGATTCTCACGGAAGAGAAATCCGCTTTGCCGACACGAGCTAGTCGATCTGGCTATCTAGATTCAGGTGGAGAAAGACATGCAGCTATGAATTTAACCGTCCAGTCAACTCCCTAAATAAAGGGTGATAAAGTGCACATATGTTTTTAACATGACATCCTGAACAACAGTATCTTCTTTAGGGCTCACTTTTCATCTCACGGATGGAGTAAATATTCATAGTTTCATGATATTTATCGGAAGTCTTCTCGTTTTATTATCTCCGCGCTGCTCTGCTGTTAATTTCACTCTAGCAGACGTGATACAAAGGAACTCACCAAAATCTCATTCTAGGGTAATGTCAATAACCAAAGCCGTGAAGCACGTCCAAGCTAATCATCCAGAGAACAGGCAATATTCATTTGCTCAAATTGTCTGACTAACGCATAGGGTTCGACTAGTGGCCCTAGAGTGGCTCAACATTACGGTTCTCGTTGTGGTGTAACGTGGTGAGTACTCAGGAGGATACACTGGGTTTGAGGGCAACCCTGAGTGTATCCATTGTTGGATCTGGAAGGACAACTCTGTAACAGGTAGACGGGCTGAAAAGTTGAGTTAGTATGAGTTATTGAGCAGAATGTGAAGATCTTCGTGTGAGTACAGAATTAGAGATTAGTAATTTAGCTCAACCCATGAGTAGATCCCCATCCTCTTGCTATGTGGAAACAACAATTTGTCGCGTTATGTCCATCCTATAAGCCTTTGTTACGAATAGTTTCGATGTCTGCAAGCTACCATAGAGAGCAGCGGATAAAATCCTTTTTAAAGCATTTGTTGTTTTTCTAGGTTGAGAGTGACATAAATAAACATAGCCAGCGCTCATAGTGATGCCAGCACGGATGAAGCGGCCAGTTCCTCTCAGCCTAAATAACACGTCGACTTCCCCAAAGATGTAAAAAACGTCATACGACTTATGTTTCATTTGTTATGATCTTCGTGAGAGCGAAGTGCAGCCAGGGACACGTGAAACATCCTGGTCGAGACCACCAACTCACATCCTCGTATGTGTTCCTGGAAACATGCAGTGTAAGCGCAGTCTGGTCATCCAAGCAGACATGCAGTGTTACATCAGTCTGGTCAAGCAAGCAGACGTGCAGTGTTACAGAAGTCGGGTCAACCAAGCAGACGTGCAGTGTTACAGAAGTCTGGTCAAGCAAGCAGATGTGCAGTGTTACAGTATTCTGGTCAACCAAGCAGACGTGCAGTGTTACAGAAGTCTGGTCAACCAAGCAGACGTGCAGTGTTACAGAAGTCTGGTCAACCAAGCAGACGTGCAGTGTTACAGAAGTCTGGTAAACCAAGCAGACGTGCAGTGTTACAGAAGTCTGGTCAACCAAGCAGACGGGCAGTGTTACAGCAGTCTGGTCAACCAGGCAGACGTCCAGTGTTACAGAAGTCTGGTCAACCAAGCAGACGTGCAGTGTTACAGTATTCTGGTCAATCAAGCTGACGTGCAGTGTTACAGAAGTCTGGTCAAGCAAGCAGGAAGACACACTGTAATCTCAATTTTAGTGATATTAATGAGACGCCTTGAATTGCGCTACAACCAGTAGGATCGCCTTACAAATTCTCAAGTACGCCTCAGGTTTTAAGCGGAGTCCCTGCAGCCTGTTTCCATACGGGCGTTTGTGATATGTAATCGTGGTATTGAATCAGACAAATTAAGTGTCTAATGGTGGGCAGCCAAATGTTTAAACAAACTAATTTCCATGTTGGACCAAGGACATTACCTAAGCCATCTCATCGGTTGCCTGACTCATATGCATTTTCTTACTAAACGTCGTCAAGAGTTAACTCAGCTGAGCATGAATAACGTCTAACAACTAATAACAAAATTTTTTTCCGCTTAGATATTGGAATTGTTATATTTCTTAAAAATATACCAGTTGACCATATTTTATGATTTCTAAAAAGTTGTATCAGAATATCGTAGGAAATGTACTCGTGTACATCCTGCTCCTGTTATAATAAAAGATGTTGTCAAATGCCGTCTGGGCATTGAACATTGGCAGCAATGAACCTCTACCATGCTGTGTTTCTTGTCTTAATGGTACACTCAGGCATGCTGTTATTAGTCTATCTTTTGATGATCCTCTACCATTTATAGCGCCCTTGCCCTCTTGCCCATCTACCTTCAACATTTTCACTCCAGTATTGTTTCCTGCAATACATCACGTCTCTATAAATGCACAAACAATGTGATAGGCTTAGTTTGTATATATTTAAGTATTTCCATTCTCATTCCTAATCTCGTCAGGACTTCTTTATTTATTTGCTTTTCTTTCCACAAAATGTGACCTCTTCTGCTGTACATACACGTTCCAATGACCTCAATTTCCTCTAACTGTTCGCTCGTCGTCCACATTTCCGCCTTGTATGGTAATGATGAATATACATACCACCTTAGGACTCCTATTTTAGGTTGTTTGCTATTTGCCCTTTTTTTCTCAAATATAACTTCCACCTTTTACTTAATTTCGATTTTTTGGCATTATCCTTATTTTCTCAACCATGCTTTTGGTATTGTCCTTATCCTTAAAATGTTTATTAATTTCAAGTTGACCTCAATCCATTGTTATTTAGCCAGTCTTAAGATCCTTAGTACGTCTCTATTTAAATGGGCACACTCTCGCGTGCTTCTGATTTTTTTATTGTTGCCATTTATGATTTCTTCGGTCATTCATATTTGACATTCCTTTAACAGTTTTACTGACAAGCGTTCATTTGCTGTTTGTATCTGTATTTTAGACATTCCCATCTTGTTTATACTTTCTCATCTTTAACTGTCATAAGCATTCTTTTATGTCAACAACAACAAATGTCTGATTAATATCTGATTGCTTTAATCCTGAAATGTTTGAATACAGTTGTTGTGTTGTCTTATCCCTTGGGCACTAAGGTTCATTTGCAATTTATTTACAAACAGGATAGTGATTTGAATTGATATCTGCTCCTGTGTATGTTTTGATGCTCTTCACATTATTTTAAATCTCGTCCTACTGATAATGAATACAATTTGTTATAAATATAAATATTTGAAGACGAAGTATCAAATTCAGTTAAATATAACATTTCCTTTGTTCTTACATCATTCCTAAAGACTATGGATTATTTTAATCTCCACAGTTGAGGAACAGGGACGCTAGACCGGTCAAATTGACCTGAACGTTGCATCAGTGTCAGGGACAATGTACTGACCAAAATCACACCTCAATGTCATGTAGTATTCCTTGAAAACAGCCTGTTTTCAACGCATTCTGCCTGACGAGAAAGGGATCGACGTGATCCTCGTATTCGTGAGCATCGAGCAGATCTAGCCAAGCATAACTCAACAGATTGCTGCACCACGGTCGACTTTCATCAGAGAGCTCGTGATATGAGAACAGCTACTGCAATCCGCCACTTAACGGCTTATCCTTTTCAGGGCGGACGAAAGACTAAACATACTCATTGTGGGCACTCAACAACGGCAGTAGCTGCCACTTCCAGCACAGTAATAGCGATAGGGATGAAGCAGACAATAAAGTAATCCTCACCACCATCTTGACCGAAATCGTATTACTTGTGAGGCAGACGTACATGCTCTCTGCCATCTAGTTCTCTTCTGGATTTTGATGACCAGTATTACGGTACAGAGAATACTTGTAATGTACACCTCAACGAGCATGATAAAGCGGTTTGTCATGCAAGCTATGCCTCAATATGTTCTATAATGCCTCAACATGTTCTATAAAGCCTCAACATGTCATATCATGCCCCAACATATACTATCAAAATTTGAAATGTTATAAATTGTCTCAAGATGTTCTACAATGCCTCTTCATGTCCTTGCATGCCTCAAAAGTAAAGTAAAGGAAAGTAACCCATAGTATTACTGCCGAAGGAGTGTAAGGTGTTAGCGATCTTACATTGAAAAGGGTCGGCTATATGAGGATTGCAGCCATCTCCTCTCCCTCGCCGTTTTTACTTCCCGGACTGAACTGGTACCCATTTAAGGCTGTGTCCACCAGGGAGCCATTGCGGTCTGAAAAAAACATTACCGCCTCAACTGGGGAATGAACGCAGAACCACTCAGATGCGAAGTCAGAGCACTAACCACTGCGCTACGCGGCTCCAATGTCTCAACATGTTCCAAAAGGCCTCAAATTATTATATAATGCCTCACCATGTTCTATTAAGCTTCAACATGTTCTATTGGGCCTCAACATGTTCTATAATACCTCAAAATGTTCTACAATGCCTCAACATGTCTTATCAGGTCTCAACATGTTCTAAAATGCCTCAAAATATTACATAATGCCTCAACATGTTCTATTGGGCCTCAACATGTTCTATCATACCTCAACATGTTCTATTGTGCCTCAACATGTTCTATCATACCTCAACATGTTCTATTGTGCCTCAACATGTTCTATTGGGCCTCAACATGTTCTATCATACCTCAACATGTTCTATCATACCTCAACATGTTATATCATACCTCAACATGTTCTATCATACCTCAACATGTTCTATTATACCTCAACATGTTCTATCATACCTCAACATGTTCTATCATACCTCAACATGTTCTTTTATACCTCAACATGTTCTATCATACCTCAACATGTTATATTATACCTCAACATGTTCTATCATACCTCAACATGTTCTATTGTGCCTCAACATGTTCTATTGGGCCTCAACATGTTCTATCATACCTCAACATGTTCTATCATACCTCAACATGTTATATCATACCTCAACATGTTCTATCATACCTCAACATGTTCTATTATACCTCAACATGTTCTATCATACCTCAACATGTTCTATCATACCTCAACATGTTCTTTTATACCTCAACATGTTCTATCATACCTCAACATGTTATATTATACCTCAACATGTTCTATCATACCTCAACATGTTATATCATACCTCAAGATGTTCTATCATACCTCAACATGTTCTATCATACCTCAACATGTTATATTGTGCATCAACATGTTCTATCATACCTCAACATGTTCTATCATACCTCAACATGTTATATCATACCTCAAGATGTTCTATCATACCTCAACATGTTCTATCCTGTGCATCAACATGTGATATCATACCTCAACATGTGATATCATACCTAAACATGTTCTATCATACCCCAACATGTTCTATCATACCCCAACATGTTCTATCTTGAATAGACCCAACTACTGAGAGTTATGTTTCTTGTTGGAATATATTTCATGCTGAACCTTTAAAAACGAACACATGTGGAATAGAAAGTATGAATAGTATGTAGACTCAGATGATGGTGATTGGCACTGGCTATGATGTCAATCAAATCAATCAAATCAATCAAAGGTCGTCGCTTTATATCAGTGCACATGCCATTGACAACATCCGCCAGCATACACAGCGATGGACTACAATTTCTGCCTCTATCCAGATGTAATATTTTAATCTTAGTACCTTCTCGCTTTCTCTTCTTCGTGTAATTTGTTTTTCTCTCGCTTTCTTTATCTCTCTCTCTCTCTCTCTCTCTTTCTCTCTCTCTCTCTCTCTTTCACTCTCTCGTATTCGTGTAGGTGTTGTTTTCTCTCTCTATCTCCCTCTCTATCTCCATCACTAACTATTTCTCTCTCTCTCTCTCTCTCTCTGTCTCTATCTCTCTCTTTCTCTCTCGCTCTAGCTCTCTCTCTCTTCTTTAAGAATTGCATGTTACAACCTGTCAAGCTACCTTAGCTAGTGCCTTCCGTAGCGTATGCCATATTCCTATCGAGTGGGTTCTGGTCATACGTGTCATCACTTAGTGATAGTCTCTACTTATAATCTTCTATAATGGGGACGATGAGGCTAACGTCTGGGCATGAAAACTCTGATCAGACAATGTTAGCCATGATCTGGAGAAATATACTGTGCAAGACCCTCACCTGACCTCCTCGTTGGTCCTCCTGGAAAATCGACCTGTTGATAACAACAGTCTGGCTAACAAGGTGAGGTTCGACGTCATCTCTGTTGTAGTAAGCGACACGCAGATGAAGCCAAGCATAGCACAACCGTCTGGAGGACCCCGATCTACCTTCATGGCTGGGGATATGAGGACCCGCCACTTTACGCCCTTTTCAGGGCACACAAAAAGGTAAACTACTCATTGTGGGCATTCACAAACAACAACAACCACAACACCTATCCACCCTTTTTTCTGCTCTTCAAATGTTGTTCCAGTGGATGTTGTTGGCTCCATTCCAATAGGTTTTCATTTCTTATCATGCCCAGCTATGTTATGCCTATTAGCCATCCTAGGTTTCTGTTAACAGAGGATTGCAGTTGTTGATGGCTGGCCCTGGTCGCTCTCCATGTTTCAGCTCCATTCATCAGCAGCTGGACACTGGCCTTGTATATTCTAATTTGTTTATGAATCTCTATATCTCTAGATTTCCACATGTTGTTTAGTGTCAGGAATCTCATTCGTACTTTCCGAATGAGTGTTCTTACATATGTATATGTACGACTTGATGTTAATTGTGCTGCCCCAAAAGGTACGGATATCCACTTCTTTTAACCGCTCTCTCTCTCTCTCTCTCTCTCTCTCTCTCTCTCTCTCTCTCTCTCTCCAGCATGATTGATTCTTCGTTGATAGTCTTGAGTTTAAGAAGCTTAGATTTATTCAAATTCATATTCAGTCTCAATTTTGCTAATTTTCTTTCGTCCTATCAACTTTCTCTTTGCCTGTGTGACGAAGTAACAGATCCCCTGCGTTCACGTCCTCCATTTATAACATAGTGTTTTACTTAATACCAGTTCCTTTTCTATAGATTGATGTCTTTGTTATCCAATCTATAGCCAACAAGAACAGGAAGAACGTGAGCAGGCATAACTGTCTAACCCCTGTATGCACCCTGAAGTTGTCAGTCAGTGCTCCTTCACGCTAACTGTAGAATAGTACGCATACTGTATGAGATGTATTAAAGTCTCTGTTGTCCCATAGTGTCTCAGAAGCTACCATAGAGTACTTAGATTGACAATGTTAAACGTCTTTTCATATTAAATGTGCGAATAGGTATTATTTCCATACAATAGTTTGTTTTACTATGATGCGAAGAGTAGCTATATGATCTGTGCACGATCTTCCCTGTCGAAATCCGGACTGATCCTCTTTGAGCGTTTTTGTCTCCTTTCGCTTTAATCTGTCCAAAAAGATTATTTCCAATATCTTGCCCGACAAAGACAGCAATAACTATCTTTAAAATGCTCAACACATTTCTTGCTATACTCTCAATAGTTTGCTTTCTCTGAATTTGATTGGTTTGTCTGTCTGTATAATTCTATTTTATATTTTCTTTGTTAATTGGTAGAGATCTCTAACATTTCCTTTCTCTGTTACCTTTCCAGCTTTCAATGCCAACTTGTCAATATATACCATTTTCATTATATATATCTTATCTCTATGTCTGTATCATTATAATTTTTCCGCAAGGTAATGTGGGCGGTTCCTTTAATCGCGGCCGTTCTTTTCCTTGCAGTACGACCTAAATCCAGCTGGGTCGACTGCAGCGTATAAAGAATGAAGATCAAAGTCAATACATTTTTCTTTTAATCAAGCTCTCTCACACTCCGTTTATCAGAGACTGCAGAAAATAAGGGTTCGTAATATAGTTGTTGGGTCAACGGGGAGTCCATCGATGACCAGCCACACATGTACGTGTTACATTTTGACACCAAAGAATGATCACTACTAACTTCTCAACTAAAACATAGTGAGGAGACTGATATATAGAATGCATGACGTCTGAAATGCAGCAACCGGGAGTTTGAACTAAAAAGTCATCGACACAGATGGAATCGCAGGCAGGTTACGAGCAAAAATAGGACACAATCCGGTGACCTCAAAGGATCGATGACTAGGACAATCATCGCCATCTGGTCACACTTGTCATCACTTAATAATAGTCTCTACTTAGGGTCATAGCTGGCGACATGAGGCAGCAGTGACGTCAATTAGTTCACATGTAAAAGTTCGGTCAATGGCACACACTCAGACAACAAATAGGTGCACCATATGTATCATGGGAACCAGCCCTTGCACTGAGACGCATCACGCCAGTCCGAAGGTGGTAGTGTAATTAGGGACACCAAAAACCATTATCAAAATGGCTCGACCAATTAGCACTGGGTTGAAAGCCCCTGTCTTATGCAATGCATGAAGTTTGGTTTTAAAAACCTAGGGACGATTCCAATAAGAACATTTGCTGGACAGTCACTTGATATATCTTGACATTGGACAGCGCTGCGAACCCGACACCATTAGTCTACGTTTAAAACACATTTATCATACCTTTCGATGGAATCAATGAGGCCGAATGGCTGGTGACGATTTCTTCCTATGCTCTGGCGGCCAGTCACGTTTCAATGGCGTGGTACTTGTTCTCCATACGCATTTTACAGACAGTCTCACTATTTGGCATCCTATTTCTGACAGGTTACAGTTCGCAAGACTACGAAACTGGCATGTCACATCTTTATCGTAGACGCCTACGCAGCAGCCAAGAAATCCCAGCAACACCAGTAGTATGACTGCTACTCCCAGCTTAACACCACCTTACAGTCTTCCAGTGTGTTGGTGTGTGTATCTATGTGTGTGTGTTTGTGTGTATCTATGTGTGTGTGTGTTTGTGTGTATCTATGTGTGTGTGCTGGTGTGTGTATATATGTGTGTGTGTTGGTGTGTGTATCTATATGTGTGTGTGTTTGTGTGTATCTATGTGTGTGTGTGTTTGTGTGTATCTATGTGTGTGTGTTTGTGTGTGTATCTATGTGTGTGTGTGTTGGTGTGTGTATCTATGTGTGTGTGTTTGTGTGTATCTATGTGTGTGTGTGTTTGTGTGTATATATGTATGTGTGTTGGTGTGTGTATCTATGTGTGTGTGTGTATAAATGTGTGTGTTGGTGTGTATATATGTGTGTGTGTGTGTTGGTGTGTGTATCTATGTGTGTGTGTTGGTATGTGTATATATGTGTGTGTGTGTGTTGGTGTGTGTCTCTATGTGTGTGTGTGTTGGTGTGTGCATCCATGTGTGTGTGTTGGTGTGTGTATCTATGTGTGTGTGTGTTGGTGTGTGTATATATGTGTGTGTGTGTTGGTGTGTATATATGTGTGTGTGTTGGTGTGTGTTGGTGTGTGTATCTATGTGTGTGTGTGTTGATGTGTGTATCTATGTGTGTGTGTTGGTGTGTGTATCTATGTGTGTGTGTTGGTGTGTGCATCTATGTGTGTGTGTGTTGGTGTGTGTGTTGGTGTGTGTATCTATGTGTGTGTGTGTTGGTGTGTATATATATATGTGTGTGTGTGTTGGTGTGTATATATGTGTGTGTGTTGGTGTGCATCTATATGTGTGTGTGTGTGTGCCCGTGTGCATGCAGAAAGTAATGCACCACACCGTGTTTCTCATGAGCTATTTATTCTAAAGGCCAGACATTTCTACACAATATACATGGATATCATATGTAAACATCAGTGTTATTCTACATAAACACTATCAACTTGTACAGCTGTATGTCAACGCGAAACAAGTGCATGTACTCCTAGTCCGTACCAGATTTTGTCTTGATCATGTAGTCATTTCTTGCCTGCATGTAACACTTCTTCGTCATCTTCAAACTTTGTCCCACGGAGTGCATCTTTGAGTAGACCAAACAAATGAAAATCAGAGGATGCCAAACGGTACAATAGACTGGATGGGGTAGTATAGTCTAACCCAAATTGGTGATTGCTTCCCGTGTTGAGTGAAGGCGCGCATTGTCGTAAAGGAACAGCAGGTCTGCTGGATTCTTGTGCGGCCGAACTCTGCGGAAACATCGATTGAGTTTTTTAAATGTCTTAATGTAAGCTTCCGAATTGAGTTTTTTTCTTCTCCTGGCATCAAATCCACACGAATCGCACCTTTAATGTCCCAAAAAACAGTAATCATGACCTTTCCAGCTGAAGAATTTGTATTGAATTTCGTTCTACGTCGTGATTGCAGGGGATGCCACTCCATGAACTGTCTTTTTGTTTCAGGTTCAAAATGATGTGATAGGTTTTGAAACTTGTAACTATATTAGCCAAAAAGCTATATCCTTCAACATTGGAACGGTCCAACAATTCAGAAGAAATTGCTTTCCTTTCCAATCGGTGGTCATTTGTGAGACTTCGAGGAACCCATCTTGCGCAACTTAAAAAATCCGAGAGTTTTTAATAACTGTATTTGCACTACCAATGTCGATTAACATCTGTAAGCCCAGTTGTTGAGTAGTGATTTGCCTATCATTAAGAATAACGTTCTCAGCGTATTTAAAAATGTATGTATTGGTGTATGTGACAGAATGTCCACTGCGCGGCCGATCAAGCAGCTCCGTATCTACACTTACTGATTCTTTGATTCTCTGAACCCAGCGACTAACTGTACTCCTGTGGCGTACAAAACACCCAAACACGTCACATGGACGCCTGTGAATGTTCATAACTGTTTCCTTCTCTGTAACACGAAAGTGTATCACAATTCGCTGCTAATAACGCAAGTTGCAAACATGCTCCATTTCAACGGTTTAGTGAAGTCCTATTATTTAGCCGATTACGGTGCAATTTGGTGCACACAATTTACTCATGCCATAATTGAAGGATGCAAAATGACATGCTAATATATTCATTATTAGCTACGAGAAACGATGTGGCGCATTACTTTCTTAACTCATTTCGTATTTATGTATATATACATGCAGGCAGAAAGATAGATAGATAGATAGATAGATAGATAGATAGATAGATAGATAGATAGATAGATAGATAGATAGATAGATAGATAGATAGATAGATAGATAGATAGATAGATAGATAGATAGATAGATAGATAGATAGATAGATAAGATAGATAAATAGATGGATGGATGGACTGATGGATGGATTGATAGATAGATAGATAGATAGATAGATAGATAGATAGATAGATAGATAGATAGATAGATAGATAGATAGATAGATAGATAGATAGATAGATAGATAGATAGATAGATAGATAGATAGATAGATAGATAGATAGATAGATAGATAGATAGATAGATAGATAGATAGATAGACACACAGACAGACAGATAGATAAATAGATGCATGGATGGATGGATGGATGGATGGATGGATGGATGGATGGATAAGATAAGATAAGATAAGATAAGATAAGATAAGATAAGATACGATAAGATAAGAAGATTAGATTAGATTAAGTAAGATTAGCTTAAATTAGATTAGATTTGATTAGATTAGATTAGATTAGATAAGATTAGAAGAGATGAAAAGAGATGAGATGAGATGAGATGAGATGCTATGAGATGAGATTAGATTAGATTAGATTAGATTAGATTAGATTATTAGGAAGAATGTAAGTTTGAGAGAATTTAACAGTTTAAAACAACTGTTTTATTTTATCACACGCATCAGCAAACTCTTGGTAAAGAAACGACTGTTTGCAAAGTTTTATTAAAAAATACACTGTAAAGTTTATAACAATAATAATAATTGTCAATCGTCGTCGATGAGGACCACCATCATTATCCCATGCCATACTACATCATGTAATCTGTAAGTGCATTGGTGTGAGGACCGACAGTATCATGGCATGACTGACAAACGTGATATGCAGCTGCTACTGCTAACCTTTCGCTTGCCACTAAAGCAATTTCAAAAGTCCACATCGGACTTTCTGTAAAAGTGCATGAGTGCCGGGTCCTGCCATCAAATATGTACTAAGCGTTCCAGACGAGTCATTTGGAATTGATTTAGTCACCCGACGTCTACAGTTAAGATCACTCACGATAGCAGAATAAGCAAAATGGCAAAAAAGTAGACATTCAGCTTAGTCAGTTGGTTGTTTCTACAACGTTCCCACACTATCGATCGTATTCGATTAAAAGATGTGTTGGTCTTTGCTATTCTCTTAGCAATAATCTCTGTTCTCGACAGCTTACTTCCGAAAAAGACGATGGTGTCTAATTAATGTCCTCTCACTGTAACCACTGGTTGTTGATATTTTGTACTTGAATCTGGTTGGTACATGTCCTCAGCTTTCCTTGTGCTACCGGTCAAGACAATGTCGAAAAGAGGAGCAGCGAGCCGACCGATGCCCTCCTGCATATTCTGTTCTGAGCTTCAATCATCGTAAAACTGACGATGATATTCACAGTAATACATCTACGATTATAATATTTAAAGTATCAAATGAGCCAGTCTATTTAAATCTAGAAACATGATAAGTTCTTCAAATAAGTTCATCAGAGTTGTATCATTTGTATGCACCATTTTTGTCTACACGATGACGGCAGAGAACCTGAAGTACCAGAAACATGGTTCCTGTAAGTCGGACGCTAGGGAATGACAAGTATTTCTTCCGGTCTAGACACATCTCTTTCACCTTTGATACATCTGAAGCAGCATCTGCTGTGACAGTATTCGAGTTTCCCTGAACTCAATTATTATAACGATGGTTTTGTCCCCGTGTATTTACAGAAAATTTGACGAAATGTATCTTTATATTTTCCACTCATATGATAATATATAAAAATATTGACAGAACAGTTGATAGATCCCATCAGGAGTCCAATGCTTCCTACCACTCTTCCGATATTTAGTTGTTTCCCGCCAATAGTAATATCTGGTTCTAATACTACAGCAATCATAAGGATACTGATTGGAATGAAGCAGACAATAAACAGTGTGGAAATCATGACCACCATCTTGGCTACTTTCTTGTTACGCGTTGAGAGGTCAACTTGTGAGGCAGTCACAGATGTTTTCCGCCATCTATCTCTCTTCTGGAGACTGATGACCAGTATCATTGTACATATACTAATGATAATGAAAGTTAAGAAGGGCATGGTGAAGTTATTGATTGCAAACGTCATGCCTTCTACGTGTTCTCTATCTGCAGTGGATACCAGCCCCATGAGAGTTCTGTTTCTGCTAGCCACATATTTAAAGCCCAACCTGTTCACAGCGTAGGTTGGAACTCCAGAAAATGTGAACGTTACATACACACATATGATGATGACGGACACTCGTTTTGGTGTGACTATGTTTTTGATCTGATGGAAATAAGAAGCTTTGTCAAACAATTTACCTGAAGTATTTTAAACATGAAAGATTGAATATAGAATGGCATTCATTGTAAAACGAAAAATAATAAAAGTGACAAGATGTGTTAGCCAGTTATATGATGTAATAAACGTGTAGTAAAAATCAGTATATCCGTTGGGTAACAAACGCCAAGATATTTCATTTGACACTAACAATTGCATTATATCAATTTATGGGAAAAACTGTAAGTTGATACATTATATTTATATATAAATATATATGTATATATATATAATTATATATATATATATATATCTATTTATATCTATATATATATATATATATATATATATATATATATATATATATATATATATATATATATACGAGGTTCAGTTCAGTTCAGTTCATCCCGTAACCCATCAGGTCGTTGGGGCACACATGAAGACATGAAAAACCCACGCCAGCTCAATCTGTCTGTTGCCGCCTGACGTATCTCACCGGGACGAAGGCCTGACCACTCAGTGATGTTGTCCACCCATCTCTTCCTTGGACGTCCTCGCCCTCTCTGACCCGGTACGGATCCAAAGAGTATCGAGTTGGGAATTCCGTTTGACCTCGCGACGTGCCCGCACCAGGCCATCTTTCGTCTTTTGATAGTTGTGAACAGATCTTCAAAAGGACAAATAGCGTCTTCAACTCTCTGACGGATGTCTACGTTCGTGACACGATCTTTATATGTAACATTTAGGAGTTTTCTATAGCACCGCATTTCCATTGCACGTATTCTGCCCTGGATATCTGCTGAAATGGTCCAGGTCTCGCACAGGCATACAGAAATATTGACAGTACCAAAGAGCACAGTAGTCTAACTTTTATGCCGAGGGCGACGCGCTTGTCTCGCCAAATAGGTTGCAGCCTAGTCAGCGCCGCTGTTGTTTGTGCTATTCTTGCAATTACCTCTGGCTTCGAACCCTCTTCGCTGATCAACGATCCAAGATATTTGAAACGTACCTGCCCATTTGCCTCTATGACAGATTGAAACCCTGCAACGTTATTGGTCATGAGCTTTGTTTTATCAGCATTTATTTCCATACCAAAACTCAGGGCCGTTCTATCCAATCTACCAATCAACTCCTGGAGTTCCCTTTCTGTGCCTGCCAATACATCAATATCATCAGCAAAGCGGAAGTTTGTGATTAGCCTGTCACCAATTTTTACCGTGCCAACATATACGAGGTAGCTTCAAACATTTCCATGCACACACAACGTTTCGAACACGCTCAATGTTTTCATTGTTGTGTTGATCGAGGCTGACAGTGATCCAATACGAGCATCATCATCGACACTTACACGACCTTCACAGTAACGCTTGTGCCACTCAAATACTTGTGATTTCTGTATTGCGGTATCACCATATGCTTTATTAAACAAGGTTCGTGTCTCTGGGGGTGACTTTTCAAGCAAAACACATAATTTTACATTTGAACGTTGTTCAATCAAAGACATTTTCAACTCCGACAATGCAACGAGCACAACACACAAACACAATTTTGTTACTTCTATTCGAGAGTATATGTGAAGGTCACGTCTGCCATGTCATTAAGTAAGGTCACTACCAACTTATAAATATATATTCTCCATAATACCATCTTAAATTCAAACAAGAGTCGACTATTTCGGGAATTTTGAAGCTACCTCGATTATGAATATAGATATGTAGATATGAATAAGAATGTCTGCAAACTTTTAATATGTATTAATACAATTTGCAATTAAGTTAAAACATTTATAACGTAAATGATAGAAGGACAATTGTGATTATTTGGTCTTATAATTTTTGTTCAAACTGGTTATAGTACTGACCCTGACAATGTCGTTGTACTGAGCTGTGTAAACAATAAAATACGGAATCTAAAATGCTTCATAACGTGGCACTGGTGTCACATGACATATTCTGATGATACTGGGTTGAGACTCCGATTGCGCATTTCGGCAACCTTTTCTTTTCATCTCCAAGAACTCTGGTTATCCGGAATCCAACCATTTCTAAACCTGTTTCTATGATCTTTCTCCACTCTGTTTCTCCCTGCCTCTTTCTGCCTGTCTCTTTTCTTGTCCAGCTCCTTTGTTTTTTTTTATGTATTTCTTATTTTATCACCATCCACTCTTTTCTCGTGTAGCCACTATAGGCTTATCCGGTCCCTTCTTACCTTATACACCTTCTCAGCCAGTTTTCCCCATTTATGTTTTTCACTTCACGTTTCATTGGCTCTTTCGTCTTGTCAGACGATAATAATTGTGCATTTATCACAAAACCCTGGCAGAAGTATAGAGACCACGTGTTGTCCATTCTGTATGGTCCCTCTCTCGTTCTGCCTTGTTTGCTCCAAGGAAAAAAATGATACCAATACATTTGTTACAAGGCAAGCTTCAGAAACTGCAGAATCAGCAGGTCAATACTCTATTTGTTCGCCTGTCGGAGCTTCACTCCTAGACCCGCTGCCAAACAAGGATAAGGACCAGGTCTGCTTCCCCCAACACTCATCTGAAGTTGGATTTCCTGGTTTTAGGGTAAGGCATTGTATTCTCTTGCGTGTGCTCCTTCGCACATCGTAGGTTGTCAGGTTTGGTAAACGCTGTCAAACTTTCAGAGATATCAGAAAACAGCTTGCACAGCCATATCTGACAAAACCCGATAATATACGTAAGTATTTTATGTGCAAGACTTCAGATGGTTTGAAATCAGAGTTTTCCTTTTTCTAGATGACCTGCATTCCTAGGCTCTCGAGCTCCAACTGCCTGAAACTATTGGTTTTAAGGAGTCAGTGGCTTGCATTCCGCCCCTTGTCCTGTTAGTCAAAAAGCCCTGTTGTCAGATGCTATAGGAGACGTACGCATGTGAGCATTTAGTTGGTGTTTAGAGTTCATCCTCAACTCCACCCCGGCTATAAGAACATTTAGTTGGTGTTTAGAGGTCATCCTCAACTCCACCCCGGCTATAAGAACATTTAGTTGGGGTTTAGAGGTCATCCTCAACTCCACCCCGGCTATAAGAACATTTAGTTGGTGTTTAGAGGTCATCCTCAACTCCACCCCGGCTATAAGAACATTTAGTTGGTGTTTAGAGGTCATCCTCAACTCCACCCCGGCTATAAGAACATTTAGTTGGGGTTTAGAGGTCATCCTCAACTCCACCCCGGCTATAAGAACATTTAGTTGGTGTTTAGAGGTCATCCTCAACTCCATCCCGGCTATAAGAACGTTTAGTTGGTGTTGAGAGTTCATCCTCAACTCCACCCCGGCTATAAGAACATTTAGAACCTCACGCTTATAACTTCACATTTTTCTCTTCCGTCCAATAGGAAAACTTATTGGGACCGTTTGATAAGTATCGTGGTATATCTATTTGTATCATTTCATGTGTTCTTATATAATTTTGTTGCAGTATTCATATTTTCTTTAGTGACGATGTAGCTTATATTTGTATGACCTCCGAAGAATTCTATTTGTTTTCCTCTCCGTGCGGCTTATGAACTAGATCTTTTATTGTTTTTAACTCATTATTGTAGTTCACGGTTAGTTAGCTAGTTGATCATCCCAAGTGAAGATGCCCTACATAATTTTTTACAGATGTGAGTGCATATAACTGTGCAGTCGGATCTGAACGGTTTTCGGGTTGAACGGTACTTAGGATGAGCGCTTGAGAGCAAGCAGCTCCAAGGCATCAACATCAATGGAGACACTACTCAAAGAAACGTTTAGAGTGATTCTGTATCGTTTCATTACCCACCTCCCCCCCCACCCCCACCCCTCTCTAAAGACTGTCCATGTTTCTCATGCGTACAAAAGGGTGGTTAGTACAACAGCACGATACACACTTAACGTGGTGACAACACTGATTTCCTGTCGGTCTTAAACATTTTCTCGTAGTCTGCCGAAAGCAACACTCGCCTTGGAAATCCTGTTGTGGACCTCAGAATCAATATTTCCTTCTCTGATGACGGTACTGCCAAGGTAGGTAAAGCTACCCAACTGCTTTTAGGCGATGTCCCTGTATAGTGAATTTTGGTTCATGACAGGCCTCCCTGGACGAAGGTAGAAACATCTCCGTTTTCTTGGTGCTGGCCGTAAGACCGAATTAGTGCACGCGGTTCAGAACTCGTTCCTGGTTGCTTGCATGTCCTGTTCTGAGCACAAGTTAATTGCGCAGTCGTCGGGAAAGAGGAGATCTAAGATAGTTGCATCTTTCATCTTGGTCAGGAACAGCTCCCCATTTGTTCGGTTAATGATCTGTATGCCAGTGGCACAGTCACGTGTATCATCAGAAAGCATGGCAGCAAATACCATGCTAAAATGTATTCAGGCCAGCACACATCCCTCTTTGACTCCATGTATGACTGGAATGTTTTTTCGCCATGCCCATCCCTTTTGACGTTGTCAAAGGCTTGTTTTCATGTCAACAAAAATCGTGTAAAGATCAAGATGCTGTCCTTGGCATTTCTCTTGGATTTGACAAGCTGCATAAATCATGTCAACTGTTTCGCGACCCGCTTGGAAACCACGTTGACTCTCTTTGGGTAGCTTCTGCTCGATAAGAGTTGTTAAGCGGTTGATCAAAACTTAAGCTAATGTTTTTCGATCGATTGACAGAAGGGAAATACCGTTGTGGTTATCACAAGATTGATTATTGCCCTTGTGCTTGAACATATGGACAATGGCGCTAACTTTCAGTTCCTGTGGCATATGATCTATATCCTAAATTGAGCGAAAGAGGTCCCTTAACTTCTGTAGCAGCTCAGTGTCTTCTGCTCTGTACACCTCAGCAGGAATAGCATCTGACCCGTTTTTTTCTCGACCTTATTTGTACTGGGCGAGATATCAAGCCTGTCATTGACTGCAACTTGAGGCAAGTGTGTTATGGTTAATAGACTGATAGTGGATGGACAGTTTAGGAAACACTGAAGTGCTCTGACATCGCTCCCAAATGTTGACTTTATCGGTCATCAGTGCTTTGCTATCAGTATTAAGGACAGAAGGTGAATGATAGGACCTGCGACCATAGACCGTCTTCGGTGCATCGTAAAACCGCGTTGAGTAATTTGTGTCTGCATACCGTTGGATCTCATCTGCTTTGCTATTGATCTAGGCATCACGCATAGTCATGAGCTGGTTCTGGACAATCCTGGGAATATTGGTAAACGCGGATTGTTCAGAAATGAGGAGGTATAGTTTTGATGAAGTCTTAATGAACGATGTTTTTCATCCACCAAAGTCTTAATAGTTGTCATCAGACCAGTCTTGGTTTTTGTGAGCTGCATGAACCAAACACTCAGAAGCAGTAGAGTAGACAGCATCCTTCAGAAAAGCCAATTTGTCCTCGACTGTTTCCGTAAATGACTGTGTGTCTGTCAGTCGGCTGTCCAGTGCCTGGAAAAGCGTTCTGTTGGTCGCCAACTTTGCAGATTGGAGATATTAAGTCTCTTCTCAGGTTTTCGACGCTGGTGTCGTCGCTTAGGCTCTATGTGAATGCTGCACTTCGACATAGTGAGTCTGTGAGCTGTCCAACACTCGGCACCGCATATAGCTTTTGTCACTCGCACATCTCATATGTCCCTATTCTTGGAAAGGGCATGGTCTATAAGATGCCACTGTAAACATCGAGGATGTATGTACGACGTATTGCTGCGATCGGACAGCCAAAACATGGTGTTAGTGATGGAGAGATCATGGGTGGCACAGAGGCCCAGCAGAAGTAACTCATTGCTGTTACATTTGCCGTGTTATGTACCCCAAGTACACCTTCCCAGAACTGATGGTCTACCCTTCTTCGGCATTGAAGTCACCAAGGATAACCAGCTTATCTGACCTTGGAATCGAAATGTTGAGGGAGTTCAATCTCCCCATTTAATTTATTCTTGATATCCTCAGAATTAGTTATTGTTGGGTTATAGACGCTGGTCACTGTAATACTCCTGTGTCCCAGTGAGAGCACGATAGTTATTAGCCGATCATCGATACCCTGTGGTGGCCGAACAATCGCGCGGACTAGATGAAACTTGATGGAGATACCGTTTTGTTGCGCCCACTCCAGAAGAACGTATCTCCGCCCACAACATCTGTGATCTGGCACCCTCCTGGTATTCTTGTCTCGCTAAGAGCAACAACATCCACCTTCTAACGCGCCAGATCTCTGGAAACTAGTGCCGTCCTCCTTTCGGGTATATCGGCATTGCTGCTATCAAGTTAGGTGGGCACGTATCACGTGGCAAGGTAAGAACCCCTATTCCGTATCGATCACATGCTACATCTGATAAAAAGGTCTGGCGCTGTGACTTGCGCTTCAATTAGGAAGTTTTGCACTGTCGTGAGCCTCACTGTCTCGTCCTGTGATATCCTGGTCCAGTGGCAAGACGTTGTCAAGACGACTGGAAATATCACGTTGAGCAGATTTTACCTCAGGGTTTACTCCCGAAGCCTTTCCCATTTAACAGGTAACCCACAAGGCAGCGGGAGACATTATTAAAACATATTTCGTAACGGCACACACACACACACACACACAAACACACACATATATATATATATATATACCCCATTTGGTTCCTGAATGCAGACAACTGGAATGAAGACTGCAGTACACACATATATATATATATATATATATATATATATATATATATATATATATATATATATATATATATATATTCATACATATTTGCAAAATAAAATGAACTATCAGAAACTACCAATCTGTGAGTCATAAACTCAGTCTTTCAGCCTTGAGCCTTGCAACATTTATTCTATAACAATTATACTAAAGCCATTACACTATTAGTATTACAATTACAATCATATAGACATATCAATATATATATAAAACACATTCTTATTAATTAAATGTAAAAGTAGCACACACATTATGTTCAAATGATGTTCCAAAATGTTGTCACCCAGTTAAGTTAAAACGCCATCAAAGCGACAGTTGCACTAAGGTAAGTCTTCCAGCCAAAAGTGAAGTAAGCAAAACGAAGTTACAAGACACATGTTGCAGGCAATGGTTCTGTCATCTGAGTAACCTGTTGATCGTTGTGAGAACGCCCTATGCAACAATGTTTTTAAAATGTGGCCGTCATAGCTCTAGGATCGACGAATTGATAGATCTCAGGTACTCAGCAATTGAGAAAAAAACAGATCTGTAGCGTTCCTAGGCTAAGGTAGTAGGCCCCCATAGTCGCCCTGTAAGCATGAAACACATTGCTTCATCCAGTACAGAAAGCAGTACATGGGACATACTGAACAAAGAATCACAAAAACAAACTGTAAACATTCTGACGAATGAATTAATCCGGTATGCCTGGCTGACCTTCAAACACTGCACCACCCCGCACTTTAAAAAATCATAGCACACATTGCTTCAAGACACAAAAGAACAGACTAATGTATGTATATATATGTATAATATGTATGTACATAATATTATTCGTCCATTGCCGTCCATGAGGACCACCAACATCATCATATGTCATAATTCAACCTTAAGTTTTTGTGTGCGCTGGTGACTGATCATGCCATCTACGAACCTGGAAAAGTGTATGGCACGACTAGCAAACGTAACCAATAGTTGTCTGAAATGTTTTCTGCTCTTGACTTCCTGACTGCACGTCTATCCTGAGCTGTCTGGATACGGAGACCCTCGCTGAGTTTTATGCCGTCTGTGACCGTGCTCTTCCATGTTGAGCGATTCGGAGCCAGGTTTTCCCAGGTGTTAATGTCTATTTGACAGCACTTAAGGGACTTATTCAAACCGTCCTTGGAACGCTTTTTATGACGTCCTTGTGATCGTTCTCCTTCACCCAGTTCGTTGTACATGGGCCTCTTTGGACGTCTTTCGTCAGACATTCGGTCAAGTTGGCCAGCCCATCTCAATTTGGACTTTTGCAGAAATAGATGAATACTTTGCATTTTGGCTCTGGACAGCACTGTATATGTGAAATGGTGCTGCCAGGATATATGCAATATGAGTCTGAGACAGTTTATGTAAAAATGATTTAGCTTCCTTGCGTCACCAGCGTAGACAGTCCAGCTCTCACATGCATAGATCAGGGGACAATGGTGGCACGATAAACTTCAGCTTAGCTGATTCCTCGACGTTCCCATACTGTTGAGCGCATTCGGCCAAACGATGTGCTGACCTTTGCTATTCTATTAGCCAGCTCAAGAGCAATAGTCACTGATCTCGACAATGTGATTCCGAGGTAGACACATTTTTCAATCGCTTTTCCTTCATTGTAACTACTGGCTGTGTATACGATGTGCCTGGTAGTAGTGGATACATGACCTCAGTTTTCTTTGTGGTAATTGTCAAGCCAAAGTTGTCAAAAGCAACACAGAACCGGTCCAAACCCTCCTGGATTTTCTGTTCTGAACTACTGTTCGAGCACAGTCATCCGAAAACAAAAATTAGCTTATCGTTTTGCGCATCACCTTAGTTTTCGCCTTTAGTATGCGTATATTGAATAGACCACCATCCGTGTGGTACTTTATTGATATGTCATAATTGGTATCCTTGAGGTGCCCCTCAACATAGCTGCAAAACATCATACTGAACCGTGTCGGAGCAAGTACACATGCCTATTTCACACGGTTGTTGACCTCAAACGGTAGAGAGGTCTCCCAGCTGTCAAGTACACGTGCGCCCATGCCCCGTGGAGCTGTTTCCCCACAGTTACAAATTTGCCAGGACAGCCGAATTTAGACATGATCTGCCATAGCCCTCCTCTGCTGACCGTATCAAATGCCTTTGTGACGTCAATGAACGTAATATAGAGTTCGCGGTTATGTTCTCGACATTTCTCTTGCAACTGAGGAGCTGCAAATGTCATATCCACACATACTCGACCAAGTCTAAATCCACACGACTGCGGGAGGTGATGGTCTAGCTCAAGATGTTTGTTCAGACGGTTGAGCAGCCCGCGCGCGAGGATCTATCTTGCATTTTATATCAGTGAAATTGCACGGTGATTGTCATACTCCTGGCGACTGCCTTTTCCCTGGCAGATATGCACTATCGTTGAATACTTTATTTTCTGTGGGACTACTCCTTCAACCCACATTGAGCAGAAAAGTTCATTGAGTCTTTTGGTGAGACATGTTCCTGCTGCTGTATATACCTCTGCTGGTATTGCGTTAGCTCCTGGTGCTTTTCCAGCAGAAAGAGATTTGATGGCTTTTTCTACTTCATCCTCAATTAGTCGTGTAACTCCCTGAGTCGACTTTGAACTGTTCTTCAAGCGCTAGTAAAGGCCATTTTCTTGAACAATGACAATGTGTCATTTTGAAGACGCTTTGCGTCGGGAAGAATTTTAATTTCTCCATCATTTTCGTCGAACGAGTCTTCATACTTTCGTGTGAATGGACCAAGGTGTTTTAGCGCTACAGAGTAAATGTTGTCCCTTAGGGTCGTCCATTTTTGATCTATGCTGGAGATTATACGCTGAATTTCATCCAGTCTGGTTTCTAGCTCAGCAGCGAAACTGTTTCTAGTACGTTCCCACTTCAGCTTCTCAACATTTAGTCTCAGCTGTGCTTGTGTCCCCTGAGGACGCCTCTTGGGTTGGACTTTTAGAATCTTCTTCTTCATCTTCTTCTTCTTTGTATGCTGTCAGACGTCAACTTGAATTTGTTCGAAGAAAGCAGCTGTCATCCTGAGGCTGTCGACACTGCCATAGCTTGTCAAGTGTTGCCACTGGTGATGACCACATGTGCTTTCACTGGTCCTCGTATGTCGGGCAATTTTGCAGCAGATGTTCAGCGGTCATTTTCCCTGTACCACAGATGCATTCGTCAGTGCCACCTATCTTCCGTTTATTGAACAGATGGTACCTCAATCTGTTGTGGCCTGTACGGAGTCTGAAGACCACGACCTGCTCTCTTCTGTTCAGCTGGTAGTAGGCATCATTTTGTGTATAGCCAGTATGCTTTGTTTTTCCAACTGTCTCTTGTTATTTGGTTCAGTGTTCTTTTGTATTTCGCAGTGATGGCCTCGAGGGAGATATTTGCTTCCATAGACTGCTCTCTCTCTGCCATGTTCCTAGCTTTTGAGACTTCATCCTCAGCTTTCTGCAGTTCATGATTCCAATATGGCTTGTAGTTTTTCCTTGCCCCTCATGAGATAGTTTCGGTAGAACCATGCAGTATTGCTTTGCTTAGGCTGTCCAACAAAGGTTTCATATTGTTATTTCGTGTGTTGATAGTTTCAGACAGTTCATCTGTCAGCATTGCAAATCTATCCCAGTCGGCTAGTATGTAGTTCCAACGTGGCAGCGGTTTTATTTCCTGGGGGCCTACTTCCATATCAATATCTAGCCTAATTGGCCTGTGGTCGCTACCTGCAAATTGGACGAGCACCTGCCGATCTATTTTGTGGTGGATATCATCCTCAGCTTTCTGCAGTTCCTGATTCCAATTTACGGCACATGTATTCAATAAGAGTAGGCCGTTGCCGTTATATTTACCTACGCCATTTCGACCAATGATGCCATCAAACGTATATCATATGTATATGTCTTCTTCTTCTGATGCTTTTGTAACGATGCAATGTTTATTCCCACCTCGTCCGAAGGTTCTCTGATGAAGACACGACGGTTATGTAAGACAAAGGTCTGGACTTGGTCAATGCGTTCATCCTTTCGGCTTGTTGAAGACATACCGGAAGATAATTTGCTCTTCATCGATGTGCGGAGATTGCAGCGAGTGTACCACTCCTTGCTTGTGTGATAAATCACCGAAATCCTGTTGAATCTATCGAACAGTTCCCTCTTAGTTTTTGCCTAACCTTTGACAAAATGTGATGCAACACCGCTACTCAATGCTTTCCGTCCTTTCGTGGTGAATGAAAACTCGACTGTTGCTCACTATACTCAACACTGAAAGCCTGATCGCCAGAACTGACGCAATCTGTGGGCGGAAAAATATTAATGCATTCCCATGTTAGTCCTCTAAATATCGCTGACGAAAGACAAAAGCCATGCTTTATTTGTTTTATGTATGTCAGAATGCCAACTGCAAATGGTAATGTTAGATCGAGCCCTGTGCGTCGAATATTGTTCACTTTCATTGTTTAAATGTTGTGTAAAGGTGTGAGCGGAGAACCACGAAGACATGTTGTCGTCGGCTCTGATGTCCAAGATCCCAACCGTGGTGTAGCTGTTCTCAATGTTAATGTATCTGATATGCTGATCTTCGAGATGGTTTGATTTCAAATTCGTTCAAATAGCTCATTGATATCCTTAAGTCTTCTTCTTCTTCTTCTTCTTCTTCGTACGCTATCAGACGTCAACCTGTATTTTTTCGAAAAAAGCAGCGGTCATCCTGAGGCTGTCGACACTGCCATATAGTCTAGTGTTGCCACTGGTCATGACCACATCTGCTTTCTCTGATCCTCTTATGTCGGGCAGTTTTGCAGCAAATGTTCAGCGGTCATTTTCCAGGTACCACACGAGCATTCGTCAGTGCCACCTATCTTCAATTTGTTGAATAGGTGGTACCTCAGTCTATTGTGGCCAGTGCGAAGTCTGAAGACCACGACCTGCTCTCTTCTGTTCAACTGGTAATAAGCATCATTTTTTGTGTAGCCAGTATGTTATGTTACCCATTTGGTCATGTATAGCTCTAATAAGCCTTTTTGACTCTTCGTATGTCACACTAGTATCTGGTTGTGGTAGTCTTGCACCTTCTTTTGCCAGTCTGTCTGCCTCCTCGTTGCCTTGGATGTTACAGTGGGATGGAACCCATTGTACCATTACTCTTTTTGGTGCAGACTGCTGGCATAGTTGACAGAGTACTGCTCTTAAATCATTAAGTTCAGTATTTTTCTTGCTTTTTAGTGTTGTGACTACGGCCAGGGCATCTGTAAGCAGGACTATATGGCGTTCATTCCTTTTACCTGTCACCATTTCTTCTACTGCCGCCCTCAGTGCCTCTGCCTCCGCTCTGAAATTGCTTGTGTATTTTCCAGTTGCCACTGACAGTGTTATTTTTATGCCATTTGGTAGGCTCAGGAATGTCCCTGCCCTTCCGTTCTGTGTTGTGTTTGTTACAGAACCGTCGGTGTATGCATGGGTCCAGTCCATGCTTGGGTTGTTTTTCGTTATGTACCTCAGGGTTGTATCTCTTCTTTCTTTTTCAGTCTGGCTGTTTTTGTTTCCAATACCTGGTATATTTTCTACCACCTCTGGAAATATATGCTGCCTCCAGGTAGGTTTTCGTACAGTGGGAATGGGCTTTGGTGTTGTTAGTGCGTTCATAGGGTCTTCGTTCATTTTTGCTTTGGCTATTTCTGCAAAGATTCTCCGCTTTAGTTTCCCATTTCCAAAATTGTTTAGTCTCTGATGCATTGGATGGTCAGTCAGCCTTCTGAGTTTCTCTGCTTGCTGCTGGGCTTTTCAGTCTCTTCTGTCGGTCATGGATTGCAGTTTTGTAATCTTTTCAAGTTCTACATTTGGCGTTGAATTCATGCCTCCTGTTATAACTTTCAAAGCTTGGTTTTGAAGTTTGCTAATTTTATCGGTTCGCCTTTGCTGCTGTTGTCTATGCCGCAATGCCATACTCGAAAACTGGACTCACTCTTCCAGTGTACAGTTTCTTTAGTATACGTTCGTCTGCTCCCCAGCTTGTGCCAGCAAGTATCCCCATGATTGCCATTCTTTCTCTGGCTCTCATTTGTTTCTCTCGATCTGACTTTTCCATGTCATGAGCCGATCAAATGTGACTCCCATGTAGTTTGGGTTGTCGTTTGGCCACAGGTATTTGCCGTTAAGACTTATTTTGGTGTTTTGGGGTTTGTTTGAAAGCGAGAATATCGTACATGTTGTTTTTTCCTCATTTATTTTGACCAGCCATGAGTTCGCCCACTCTTCCAGCGATGTTAGGGCCTGCTGCATCCGATTTCTTGCTATGGTGAGATTCTTTTCAGAGGTCCACATAGCCAGATCGTCTGCAAACATTGAGCTGTGGACTCTTCTTGGTATATTCTCTGTTATGTTATTTATTTACACCAAGAAGAGTGTGGGTGACAGTACTCCCATCTTGGGGTACTCCTTGCTCAAGTGTCACCTATTTGCTCATCTGCCCTTGTACTTGAACTCTGGCTGTTCTGTTATTGAGGTAGTTGCTGATCCATTTGTACATTTTCCCACAAACTTCACTTCTTCGTAGCTTGACTTTAAGTCCCTTTTTCCAGACTATCAAATGCCTTTTCTAGGTCCACCCAAACCGCTACTGTGTGTTTTTGCTCTTGGTAGGCATCCACTATTTCCTGGGCTATGAGGGTGATCTGATCCTCAGTGGATCTGTGCTGTCAAAAGCCTGCTTGCTGTGGAATTTGTATGTGTTTTTCTTCCAGATGCCACGTCAGTCTGGTGTTTATCATACGTTCCATCAGTTTGCCTACACAGCTCAGTAGACTGATACGCCTGTATCCATTTGGATCTGTTTTATCTTTTCCTTTCTTTGGTACTGGTACGTACTGCGTCTTTCCATGCCTGGGGTACAATACCCCTTTTCCAGCTTTTGTTCAGGACTGACAGTAACTTCCTCTTTGCTGTTTGGCCCAGCCCCATCAGCATTTCATTTGTTACCCCATCTTTTCCGAGTGATTTTTTTTTCTTTAGAGTTCTCATAGCCTCTTCCATTTCATTCATTGTTAGTTTTGCCATCATGTGCTCCTATGGTGCCATATTGATGTTGTCGTGCCCCTTTTGTTCTTCACTAATGTATGTATGCCTATCTGCAGGGACATCAATGTGGTTTACTCTGGCAGGAGACGATGTTAATGACTGTGAGATCAGTCTTCATCAGACGCGCATAACCATTGAAGTGGTTGGAGTTCGGATAACCAGAAATCTTGGAGATGAAAAGAAATGGTTGCAGAAATGCGCAATCGGAGTCTCAACCCAGTATCATCAGAATATGTCATGCCACACCTGGGGCACATTATGAAGCATTTTAGATTCCGTATTTAATTGTTTACACATCTCTGCACAACGACATTGTCTGGGTCAGAACTACTACCAGTTTGAACAAAAATTATAAGACCATTCTTAATTCTACTCGGTTGCATGCATTATCCATGTCGAGAGCCATGGCGACTGTTTTCTGACTGAATTACAAACTTTTAAAACACACGGTACTCAAATGTCCCAGCATTAAGCTACGCCTCCATAATGAGTCTGTAACTGCCCAATTTTTATGGTCTAATATGTTCTTTATGGGGCATTTTATTTCTGACCGCTATTTTTCCATGCAGACGTTCTGTGCAGGGACTATTCTAAAGCTACCGATGAATGTGCAATCGCTACCAGAAGTAACGGGTGTAGATAGCTATAAAGGCGGTACACATGTAGTACTCAGTCGTGAGTGAGTATATGATGATACCATCTTACAGTCGTAAATCTGTGCCATGCTTATGGTTTACATCTTCCTTGCGACATTGCCGTTTCCTAGTTACGAGAGCTTTCTATCATCCAGTGTACTTAAATACCGATGTCTTTTCAATTGTGGTGTTGAGCTCTAGAAGATTTCCAATATCTTACGTATCCCGCTTCTTCATGTGACAGTATCGATATCTGAAGCGATGATCTTCATGGATCATGTTACATATTCTACATCTGCCTCAGTTATTAAGTCTACATAGCATAGTCCTTTTCCTTGATACCTGTGTCCGTAATGTATTTATTAATTTCCAAAGTTTCTGGCCGTCATCTCAAATTAAATGAGAAAGGTACGTCAGCCATTTCTGTGTAAATTAATTTCAGCAGGAAAAGCATCTTATCATGAGGCCTTGAGCAAAACAATTAGCTGCTTGCTTTCTTAACTTCATCAATACTTATATGAATGTCGAGTCTCGCGTTGCTCTCGACTTGTGCCATTCATGCGATGCCTTCCTCGCTGATGGTTGAGTGATGTTTGATGATTCAATGAATCTGGCCTTTGTTCGCCAGACGTGTCGTGGTATCAGTATTAAAGATATGCGATGAGTGATTGGATTGGGGACAATAGGTTGTTATTAGTGCATTAAAACCGCCTTGTGTCATTCATATATTTTGGATCGGATCTGCCCTGTTGTTGAACCAGGCATCTTTCATATGTATTAGCTGATTCTGGTCTATTCTCCGCCTATTGGTGAAGGCTATCTTTTTTTTATGGGGATGAATAATTTTACAACCAACAGTTGGTTTTCTTAAGGCGAGAAGAGTCAAGATATCTTCTTCGCTTACACCGGAGACTTACACAACTGTTCATCCCTTGGCTGAATGTTTAGAACACTCGAAAAACTCTTCTTACCCTGATCGGCTTTACAGTTTTGAGAAGTTAATCCTTTTCCCAGGTCTCCGACTCCGATATTGTCTCATGGGCTACATGTTGAAGTTAGATTTTGACACAATCCGCCTGTGGTCAGTTAACATTCGGCACCACACCAAGTGGGCACGAGCTCAGCAAGTAGAGTCCATTGCTATTGCATTTCCCCATGCTGTATTTGTCAAGTGTCCCGTCCCGTCCAATGATTGGTCCCCACTCAAGGATTGAATTCTCCAATCATAAAAAGTATTTCTCACCTTGAAACTAAAAAGATTGGAGAGTTTAGTGTTTCATAGAATCTCTCCTTAACATCCTCTGGAGTGCTCGTTGTAGGGACAGATCAGAGTATATGTCCTTTTATATCACAGTAGAATTAGGAGAGGCATAAGGCGGTCACTGATGCCTTTTTGAAGGTCTGACAAGTTGAAGAACGAGGGGAGAAATGATAATGAGTTCAACACCGATCTAGCACCTTTCCTTGTCGTCCCACCCACTCTAGAAGAATTTAAAAGCCGCCGATAGCCTCAGTGATCTAATTTTTACTACATGGACGTGTCTCATTTTGTGACGCTCTATCTATGCTATATCGTGCGTCTATCAAGTCGATACGCTACATAATTATCTTATAGCGTATGAATGTTCCATGTGCCGCGTGCTATAACCTTCAGCTTTCTTCTTTCTCTTGTCCGAACATGTGTGTTAGATTTGTCTGGTGTGTCTGTGACATTCCCTGTATTTTGATTTAAACGATTGTTGATCTGCTCGTCAACCTCATTCTCTCATCCTGAATCACCTGGGTCCAACGACAAGACTTGATACAGACGGCTGATAAAATACCAGGATGTAGTAGATGGCCATAGCGTTCTGGCACTCCCCACATGGACTTCACCGTGTAAGGAGAACTGTGTAAGTGATATACATTGATGGTCGAACGGTAATATTAACCCTATTATGACACTTTTGAATCTTCAGAAAACCCTATACATTTTTTCTGCTGGAGGTAAAAGTAAAAATCAAACGAGCACAATGGCTGCTGCAGTGACAAAACAATCTTTATCCCACAATCTAAAAATCCTCTCGGCATTCCATATAGTAAAGATAGTTTTTTAACGTAATTTAATTAAAAAATAAGAAGTAAATAAGGATAATGATCCCTCAATAACAGGGGATCGAAGATCAATTGTAAAGGGGGACAGGAAGTCGATCAGCCAAAACATACTGGTCAGACATGTTAGTCAGGGTCAAGCAAAATATACTGATCAGAAATGTTAGTCAAGGTCAGGCAAAATATACTGATCAGACATGTTAGTCAGGGTCAGACAAAATATACAGATCAGACATGTTAGTCAGAGTCAGATAACATATACTGATCAGACATGTTAGTCAGGGTCAGACAAAATATACTGATCAGACATGTTAGTCAGGGTCAGACAAAATATACTGATCAGACATGTTAGTCAGGGTCAGACAAAATATACTGATCAGACGTGTTAGTCAGTGTCAGACAAAATAGACTGATCAGACATGTTAGTCAGGGTCAGACAAAATATACTGATCAGACATGTTAGTCAGGGTCAGGCAAAATATCCTGGCGAAGACACTCACCTCGTCTTTCCCTGAGCCCTTCATGAACACGAGCTGTTGTCATGGCTGCCTGGCTAACGAGGTAAGGGATTGACGTGATCATGTAGTAGTCGACGACACGGAGATGAAGCCAAGCACAGCACAACCGACTAGAGGAACCCGGTCCACATTCATCAGCACATTCGAGGTGTGAGGAAAGCTACGACAACACGTCACTAAACGTTAATTTCAGGGCGCCCAACAAGGTAACCCTATTAATTGTGGGTATTCAGCAACAACAATAACGAAAACAATTGTATAGCAAAGAAACAAAAGATGTACAAGAACATAATAGATTCACAGGCACTGAATAATGGACCCTATGAACGCACAAAAAACACTAAAGCCCATCCCTATTGTACGAAAACCTACCTGGAGACACCATTTATTTCCAGAGGTGGTAGAAAATATACCAGGTATTAGAAACAAAAACTGCCAGACTGAAAAAGAAAGAAGAGATTCAACCCTGAGGTACATAACGAACAACTACCCAAGCATGGACTGGACCCATGCATACACTCTGTAACAAAAACAACACACAACCGAGGGGCTGGGGCATTCCTGAGCCTATTAAATCGCATAAAAATAACACTGTCAGTGGCAACTGGAAAAATCTCAAGCAATTTCAGAGCGGAGGCAGAGACACTGAGGGCGGCAGTGGAAGAAATGGTGACAGGTAAAAGAAATAAAAGCCATATAGTCCTGCTTACAGATGCCCTGGCCGTAGTCACATCACTAAAATGCAAGTAAAATACTGAACTTAATGATTTAAGAGCAGTACTATGTCAACTATGCCAGCAGTCCGCACCAAAAAGAGTAGTGGTACAGTGGGTTCCATCCCAAGACTACCACAACCAGATACTAGTGTGACATACGAAGAGTCAAAAAGGCTTATTACATGACCAAATGGGAAAAAGAACATACTGGCTACACAAAAAACGATGCCTATTACCAGTTGAACAGAAGAGAGCTGGTCGTGGTCTTCAGACTTTGTACTGGCCACAATAGACTGAGGTACCACCTATTCAACAAATTGAAGATAGGCGGCACTGACGAATGCTCGTGTGGTACCGGGAAAATGACCGCTGAACATTTGCTGCAAAGCTGCCCGACATACGAGGATCAGAGAAAACAGATGTGGCCATCACTAGACAAGCTCTATGGCAGTGTCAACAGACTCAGGATGATCGATGCTTTTTTCGAAAAAATACAGGTTAACGTCTGATAGCGTACGACGAAGAAGAAGACGAAGACGGACGTAAAGCAAAGCAACATTGCGAATGGAGAGACTGCTATGTGGAAATATTAACACTATGTAGGCAACACCTGAAGTTTTCAAAAGAGAAAATTGTAAAATCCACGTTATATTGTTGCCCCATGCACAAATTGTGTTGACCAGTGGTTCTTTATCTGTGGTTCTCGGGCCCTCTTTGGGTCCGCGAGGCCCTATCAGGAGAAGCATGGAGGGTTTCTTGAAGATTTTGCATTAAAAAATCAGAAGATAAACATAAAGGCATAAATAATGGCAAGACAAAAACAAGGACAACTACAGCAGAAGTTAATTTAGACAACGTTCACACAATTAAATAGAAGCCAATGAAACAGACACTTGGTGAAAGTTTGAGCGAGTAAGGCAGGGGACACAAAATCACAGCATAGCATTGTCCGTGATTGCAGGCTTCTGAAAACACATTACCGTTAACATTTTAAAATGCAGACATTGTTTACTATTGGAAACACACAGAAACCTCATTCCCGAACATTTTCATATATGGAATATTTTGAGGTCTATGGTAGTAATAAATATTAAAATGGTTTGCTGTAACGAAAAGGTTAAGAACCGCTAGTGTAGACTAACCTTTAAAGGGGCCGTTACGCACAGACACCTCTCAAGCGTGATCAGTGCTGTGATCCAGGCGTTTACTCGGCTGAATGCAAAATGGGGCATCGCAGCTACCAGGTAGCAAACCTCTACTGGGTCAAATGTAAGATCGGCTGTACTGACTGCAATGGTGTAAAAGATGTTAAGTCCAAAGAGTGTTATCAGACATCCCAGGTCAGAGACTGCCAGCCCTAGACAAAAACAAAAAAGAAAAGCACTAATCAGAAGGACTATATGTAAATGCAGACAGGTAGTTCCACAGCAAATTACGTCTTTGATGGAGGAAGTGCTGGTCATCATTTCGCTTCATTTTGCTTTTCCTTCCGTAACATTTACACCTACTCCTCCATTTACATCGTAGTAGTTGGAATGGGACACATCCTTGTTATGTAGCATGTCAGTTTATTCCTATCTACTTCAATGAAGTTTAATTTTGTATTTATATTTTGCTCACCTCACATTTAGCATTTACTAATAGTCATGCGCGTGCATATACACACGCACTCACATACAAATACACTCACTCACGCGCGGTAACACGCTCACACATTCACACGCACATACATGCACTCATACACACATGTGCATGCAAGCGCATAAATAAATACACACATACAATCTACACAATTTAGTGAACACATAAGCGAAACAATGGTTGCATCTAACTGACCTCCCCAGTCGCTTCTAATGCTAAAGCATAATGACTCCCTTAACCAGTGTTTAGGAGTGCATGATTCAACTTTTATATCATCCGTTTTTTTACACGTTGATGTTGCCAGCCCGAGCACAACTTTTTTTGAAGTTACCTAATTACTGCATGTAGTTAAGGAACCCGTTTACATAATGTGGTTGTCCAAGGAACTATTCGGAAGAATAACTGCACATATGGTTATATAAGCTTACCCTACCCATAACTACACCTCAAAAGGGTTGGCCAAATTAGTTTAAATTCAACGTTCAGGTAGTCCTAATAGCAGTGACCTGTCAGGGAAGAAGTGTTTTAGTCCTTCTTTTAATTCATAATCAAGGTCCGAAGCAATTTTCTACTGAACTGTATGTCAGATCAAAATGATTTTTTGCATGCAGCCTTAGAATACTCATGAATTTAAGTAAATATTTTTTTCTCTTAGAAGTTAGATGAATTGTGAAGAAATGTATTCATTAGGCTATATTAAAAGCAACTTCACTGAATTGTACATAATTGTAACATGTATACGGTACACATTCGTGTTGTTTAAAAAAAAATATTTTTACTCTCAAATAGACTGAGTTAAAAACAAATTCTTCATTATCCCGTGCACAAATTAGACACTTTGTAGAGGGCGAAAAACAACCAAGGCCGTTCTTGTCAAACTATCGTTCATCATAGGCGTATCCCGATATTATAGGTTGTGTTGTTGTTATTGTGACATATAGTTGCTTTTTCTAAAGTTTGAAGTGTACATTTATAACTATGCACAAGGTTGTCATTTTACAATACCAGTTATTCCGCAGAAAATCTAAGATGGGTCATTTATATTGCGATATTCATGGCCCAGAGAAACGAACGCAACTGGCGCTTGGTCTGGATATATCATCCTTTTGCCGTTTGATTGGACAGGACTAAGAGTGCACATATCATGCAAAAGAGGAAAAAGATTTTTTTTTTTAAATTTCGACAGACATGTCATAAAACCGGAGATTTTGAAACTGTTAGCGAAAAATCAACTTGTTACTCTCCAGAAACTAAAATTAACATTGCATTCCAAGCGCAGTATAGACATTTCCAAAAGTACTCTTTTGACAATTGTAATTGCTTTACATTCAGGAGTACTTTAGGCGGCAGGAATATTATATGTAAAAAGCCTCATTTGATTGCTGCCAGAAGCAAATACATGAAACATAAACGTGAACGGTGTAGGCAAGGTTATATTATTGTATACTTGGACAGATCCTGGGTCAATACTCAGTAAACCTATGGTAAAGAATGAGAATCAGTTGACTGTGAACATAAAAGACAAATTCCACACAGCAAAGTGCAGCACATTATACTAACGTATGCAGGAAGTAGTGACGCTGAACTTATTTTCCAATCAAAAAGTACCGACGGTAGAGATTATCACACTTAAATGAATGGACACATTTCCAGGCCCTGGATGACGAATGATGTGCTTCCAATTCTGGATAGACCGTCATATCTAGTAATCGATAATGTATCTTATGCAGTATCAGAGAATAGACACAGTATCAATTGCATCAAATTCAAAAGCTCAAATTAGGACATAGCTAGCTTAGAAAAAATTGAATTTCGACGAGTTGTTGCAGCTTGTGAGGAAGACAAATAAGACAAAGGTGTATCATATTGAAAAAATCATTTAAGAGTACGGTCACACTTTTCTACGACTACCTGCATATCATGCGCATCTAAACCCTATGAAGCTTGTGTGGGCTAAAGTCAAAGCACATTGCCGAACAGAACTGGACATTTAAAATGTATGATGTTGAAGTGCTGACACATGAGTACCTTTCAAAAATAGACATTCAGTTCTGGGGGAAGTGTGTTGAACATATGCTCCAGGAAGAAGAACAGTACTGGCAACGAGATGGATTACCATTTGTCCAGCCAGTACCAATTATCAATCTCTTTAAGTCGAAAGATTCCGAATGAATAATTTAATATTTTGTGGATATACTGACTAGCATACTTGGGTGAATTAGCTAATGTTTATCAAAGCAATTAAGTGTACATACAATGACAACAAATACATTTCAATATTAAAATGCTTTGAGAACATAAATTGATACAACATTGGGGTCTAATGGTGACCGTAGGGCTGTACTAACTGTTGTATATTGTTGCCATTTTTACCATTGTACATAAAGAGCAAAACAAACAATCAATTGATATATCAAGACATAAAGGAAATACGCCTTTGAACAAAATGTGATGTGAAATTAACCTGTGTACTGTAAAATCGTAAATGTAATGCCATCTCTTTGTAATGGTCCTAAAAGATCAAAGCATTCGCCGAGGTGCAACATTCTTAACTTCAATGGACTAAATATTGTCAATGTTTTAGCGATATGGATATTACAAAGCTGCATGCGAAAAATCATTTGGATATGACATGCAATTTCGTAGAACATTGATAGGGATCTTGTTCATGAATTAAAAGACGGACTATAGTCAATTCATTAAATTGGTTCTAGTTTTTTTTTATGAGATAGGGTGACCCGTTCACTCCTCCATTACCTAATAGTAAGACATGTATGCACTTACTGCTGGATCAGTTAGAACATGTCGTGAATCAATACCGCCTTGATGACAAGGGGAACCCTACGCCCCCCCCCTTCCTTCCCCCTCCCTCTTTTCACTTTACACCCAGAAGCTCAGATGGCGGCGAAATAGCTAAAACGTATATAAATAATAATAATAGTATTATTATTATAGATGCAGTTCTGTTTATGTGTGTGCTTTACAAGTGGCTTTGACTAGCTTCACTCTTAAGCAAAAAATAGAAAGATGATAAATAAAAGAAAACGAGAACTGCGGGACATTACGTGAACAGAGAACATTGTCATACCCAACAGGCTGATGTTGATTGGTTCCTTGAAGCCTTGTTTCGTAAAGCAGATGATATCGATGACGTTTGTGACAACTCCAAAAACGTTAATTGCCTGACTCAAACCTGCTACAATAACCCACGTGCAAATTGTCATTGCTTCATCACTTATACCGACGAAGGGAACGACAGAATCAGGTTTTGTTAGAGAGTCATTAAACATTTCAAGCATTTCACCTTTGACCTTTGGGCGTGCAAGCGGTTCTGTTAGATAATAGAAATAATGTTAGAAATATCGATCAAATATGAAAAATTTAGTTCCTTACACTGGAGACGTATTACCCATGACTTCAACTATTTGCATGCCGATGTCAATAGCTGTAATATTTTGTTTTCCAAAAAAAAACGTGATTTTCGCAAAATGGTACTCATTTGAATTGTTATTTTTCATTTCTGTTACATAATGATAGCTAAATGAATAATAACTGTTTTGTTATCAACAAATTCACCCCAATCAGTGGCGTACCGTCAATGGACTAGTTAGGACTAGACTAGTCCCAGACATTTTAGTTCAGCGATTTATAGTTAAATCTTGAAGTGACGTAAAAACATAAAATAAAAACATTTAATAAACAACATTAGTATTCCTCATTATCCGAGTCTCCATTTCCGTGAAAATAATCAACGATATTCCGCTATTTCAAAACGTGAAACATGGAAGAGGACTCGGATTTTAAAACTACTCCCTCACAACGCAACTAGCCAGAGACCAATTAGTCTAAGCAGGTCATAGGTATGTAGCATGATCATGTGTCGGATTGTTGTGTCCTCTATTCATAGTTTCGTTTGAAACCTTCAGTTTTAAGGAACAACAACAAGTAATAACGGAAAGTAGGCCTACACCAAACAATTCTGTCAACACCAAAATGGAAGACTAAACACGTCATTTTAAAACAGAGCATTATACTTCACTTCTCCAAAATGGTTAACTGCATGCAAAAGAAGAAACATACTATTATTGGCATTGTGCGCTGTTTGAAATTTATCATATAGTGTAGAGTTTAACTGGTTTGAATTAAATCAGTCATGTTCAAGCCAAGATGCGCAACGAAATGACTTCCCAACACCTATCTGCGATAATTACATTTTTGTAAATAGAAGTTTTGGGAAAACCATAATTGATTTTTTAAAATTGTTATAGGAAATATGTGTTTGTTTATTTCATTTCCCAATAATTTTAAAATGTTGAAATGAGCTAAATTGCTTGAACTCAGACCGATAAAATTGTCATGCACATATTGCACATTATATGGAGAGTATTTCTCTTTAGCCTAGTATTGAAAGGCGTCCTCGAATCTAGTACCTTTTGGAGAAATGTCACCGCACGACACTGCTGTCAATTCATCAAATGGTGCCATCCCGTATCTGTTTAGTTTTGTGTAGTGTGTAGTTAGTTTCCACGGTACCCACTCCATACCAAACCATTCTGTAGTCGCCTCCGACACAATTCCTGACAGGTTCAGATCCCAGCAATATTAAAACAGGTAGTGTAGCATTTTTCGTGAAACAACAATCGCTCTTACATATGTTACTGTCCAATAAATGGTTCTGATTTGTGCTATCAATATAAATAACAATTCACATAGACGCAGTTTGCTCTACGCATATACAGCTAGTGGACGCTTTTCTGATAGAGAACACACGTACCATTGATGTTGCCATTGCTACCCCACTTCTCCAGTTTCACAAAGTACTGCGAAAAGAGAAGTGTTCCATCTTAGTGAAATGATTAATAGTATACCCTGTACAATTGAGACAATAATACATTTTTTAGAGAAAAAATGCCTAAGTGGTATTAATGTATAGCATTGGTCTCTATTTTACACTGATTGTTGTACCTACATTTGGCTCATATCTACATATATATAATTTATGTATTGTGGTCGTTGAACGTCAAATCACCACAATCACGTGTCACTGAACTGATATCTATTTCTGTGTAACATGCTAAATGGTGTTCAATTACAAATACCATCCGGTCTGGGATGGTGCATCATGTAATTTGGGCATCATTTACTTAAATTTAATATCTTAAACCTAGTAGTGATTTTTTTCTCCTGTGCGTTTAATAATAATATCCAGGCTGTAAACTTTCTACTGTGATTTTTTAGAAGAAAATAAATGGTAGATTCTGAATTTAAAATGGATTTTTATATAATTATAAATTACTTAATTTGGATTTCATTGCATAGAAGATAAAAATGTAGAGTGAAATGGTAAATTTTTCGTGAATCAGAACAAGTCATTGATTCAGACAAATGACCACTGGTATCGTCACAGAAATATTAATTGTGCATTTCTTGCCTTTATATTCACCAACGACATTGTAGTTTAAATGCACAAACAAAAGTTAACCAGCTGATATATGTTATTATTACAAACAGTGATGTCCACTTCCCAAAGACAAATGTAGAAAGTAAAGTGTGCAGGTTTCGTTTGTTTGTTTGATTGTATTTAAGTAAGAAATGTTCACCAAAAATGTCACCTCTGTTGTTCTCTGTAACCAAATGTTTTTGTGGATTAATATGCATTAACGTAAAATAACCAACTTATCGTATTGTATTTCGCTACATTGTATTTAATGTTTTCTTTTCGAATTCTATCTATTCTACTTTGAAGCTTCTCCCATGCATTTATTTTCGCACGACTGTGAATTTCTTCTGTTGATAAAGCTGTCATCCGACATTGGTAGAACACAGTTGATAAATATAGATTGTCTGTCAGGTTTCCTTTAGTTTCTCAACAGATGTTCATATCGTTATGTCGAAGCTGCAACTTTGTAAGTCACTGAAGAGTCGTGTTGACTCATAGTTTCAATTTCGCTTTCAAGATTTTCATTCTCAGCAAAAATCCTTTCTAAATATTTGCATTTTTATTTTCAAGAAAATACTTTAGATGAATAGCACGAAAATGTCGTATCTTGTTCACAAGTTTGTTGTGCCGATCTGATGCTTTGCATATCGTATTATCTTCCGTCTTCAATACTCTGGTCTTTATATTATTTCCTTTTCAGTTTGTGCCAGATGCCAATGAATGAGGTCATGAGAACTTTAGAGAAAAAGAAATCACCCGGAAAAGATGGGATAACAAATGAAATGCTGATGGGGTTGGGCCAAACAGAAAAGAGGAAGTTACTTTCAGTCCTGTACCAAAGCTGGAAAAGGGGAATTGTACCGCAGGCATGGAAAGACGCAGTACGTACCAGTACCAAAGAAAGGAAAAGATAAAACAGATCCAAATGGATACAGGCTTATCAGTCTACTGAGCTATGTAGGTAAACTGATGGAGCGTATGATAAATACCAGACTGATGTGGCACCTGGAAAACACATATTAATTCCACAGCAAGCAGGATTTAGACAACACGGATCAACAGAGAACCAGATCACTCTCATAGCACAGGAAATGGAGGATGCTTACCAAGAGAAAAAGCATACAGTAGCGGTTTGGGTGGATTTATAGAAGGTATTTGACAAATTGTGCAAAGAGGGACTTAAAGTCAAGCTACGAAGAAGTGAAGTATCTGGGAAAATTTACAGAGGGATCAGCCACTACCTCGAAAACAAAACAGCCAGAGTCCAAGTACAAGGGCAGATGAGCAAAACGGTGGCACTGGAGTAAGGAGTACCCCAAGGGGGTGTACTGTCACCCACACTTTTTCTGGTGTATATAAACAACATCATAGAGAATATACCAAGAAGAGTCCACAGCTCCATGTTTGCAGACGATATGGATATGTGGACCTCCGAAGAAAATCTCACCGTAGCAAACAATCGGATGCAGAAGGCCTAACATCGCTGACAACAAATACATTTCAATATTAAAATGCTTTGAGAACATAAATTGATACAACATTGGGGTCTAATGGTGACCGTAGGGCTGTACTAACTGTTGTATATTGTTGCCATTTTTACCATTGTACATAAAGAGCAAAATAAACAATCAATTGATATATCAAGACATAAAGGAAATACGCCTTTGAACAAAATGTGATGCGAAATTAACCTGTGTACTGTAAAATCGTAAATGTAATGCCATCTCTTTGTAATGGTCCTAAAAGATCAAAGCATTCGCCGAGGTGCAACATTCTTAACTTCAATGGACTAAATATTGTCAATGTTTTAGCGATATGGATATTACAAAGCTGCATGCGAAAAATCATTTGTATATGACATGCAATTTCGTAGAACATTGATACGGATCTTGTTCATGAATTAAAAGACGGACTATAGTCAATTCATTAAATTGGTTCTAGTTTTTTTTTATGAGATAGGGTGGCCCGTTCACTCCTCGCGGCCTCCATTACCTAATAGTAAGACATGTATGCACTTACTGCTGGATCAGTTAGAACATGTCGTGAATCAATACCGCCTTGATGACAAGGGGAACCCTACGCCCCCCCCCCCTTCCTTCCCCCTCCCTCTTTTCACTTTACACCAAGAAGCTCAGATGGCGGCGAAATAGCTAAAACGTACATAAATAATAATAATAGTATTATTATTATAGATGCAGTTCTGTTTATGTGTGTGCTTTACAAGTGGCATTGACTAGCTTCACTCTTAAGCAAAGAATAGAAAGATGATAAATAATAGAAAACGAGAACTGCGGGACATTACGTGAACAGAGAACATTGTCATACCCAACAAGCTGATGTTGATTGGTTCCTTGAAGCCTTGTTTCGTAAAGCAGATGATGTCGATGACGTTTGTGACAACTCCAAAAATGTTAATTGCTTGACTCAAACCTGCTACAATAACCCACGTGCAAATTGTCATTGCTTCATCACTTATACCGACGAAGGGAACGACAGAATCAGGTGTTGTTGGAGAGTTATTAAACATTTCGAGCATTTCGATTTTGACCTTTGGGCGTGCAAGCGGTTCTGTTAGATAATGGAAATAATGTTAGAAATATCGATCAAATATGAAACATTTAGTTCCTTACACTGGAGACGTATTACCCATGACTTCAACTATTTCCATGCCGATGTCAATAGCTGTAATATTTTGTTTTCCAAAAAAAAACGTGATTTTCGCAAAATGGTACTCATATGAATTGTTATTTTTCATTTCTGTTACATAATGATAGCTAAATGAATAATAACTGTTTTGTTATCAACAAATTCACCCCAATCAGTGGCGTACCGTCAATGGACTAGTAGGACTAGACAAGTCCCAGACATTTTAGTTCAGCGATTTATAGTTAAATCTTGAAGTGACGTAAAAACATAAAATAAAAACATTTAATAAATAACATTAGTATTCCTCATTATCCGAGTCTCCATTTCCGTGAAAATACTCAACGATATTCCGCTATTTCAAAACGTGAAACATGGAAGAGGACTCGGATTTTAAAACTACTCCCTCACAACGCAACTAGCCAGAGACCAATTAGTCTAAGCAGGTCATAGGTATGTAGCATGATCATGTGTCGGATTGTTGTGTCCTCTATTCATAGTTTCGTTTGAAACCTTCAGTTTTAAGGAACAACAACAAGTAATAACGGAAAGTAGGCCTACACCAAACAATTCTGTCAACACCAAAATGGAAGACTAAACACGTCATTTTAAAACAGAGCATTATACTTCACTTCTCCAAAATGGTTAACTGCATGCAAATCAAGAAACATACTATTATTGGCATTGAGCGCTGTTTGAAATTGATCATATAGTGTAGAGTTTAACTGGTTTGAATTAAATCAGTCATGTTCAAGCCAAGATGCGCAACGAAATGACTTCCCAACACCTATCTGCGATAATTACATTTGTGTAAATAGAAGTTTTGGGAAAACCATAATTGATTTTTTAAAATTGTTATAGGAAATATGTGTTTGTTTATTTCATTTCCCAATAATTTTAAAATGTTGAAATGAGCTAAATTGCTTGAACTCAGACCGATAAAATTGTCATGCACATATTGCACATTATATGGAGAGTATTTCTCTTTAGCCTAGTATTGAAAGGCGTCCTCGAATCTAGTACCTTTTGGAGAAAAGTCACCGCACGACACTGCTGTCAATTCATCAAATGGTGCCATCCCGTATCAGTTGAGTTTTGTGTAGTGTGTAGTTAGTTTCCACGGTACCCACTCCATACCAAACGATTCTGTAGTCGCCTCCGACACAATTCCTGACAGGTTCAGATCCCAGCAATATTAAAACAGGTAGTGTAGAATTGTTCGTGAAACAACAATCGCTCTTACAATTGTTACTGTCCAATAAATGGTTCTGATTTGTGCTATCAATATAAATAACAATTCACATAGACGCAGTTTGCTCTACGCATATACAGCTAGTGGACGCTTGTGTGATATAGAACACACGTACCATTGATGTTACTATTGCTACCCCACTTCTCCAGTTTCACAAAGTACTGCGAAAAGAGAAGTGTTCCATCTTAGTGGAATGATTAATAGTATACCCTGTACAATTGAGACAATAATACATTTTTTAGAGAAAAAATGCCTAAGTGGTATTAATGTATAGCATTGGTCTCTATTTTACACTGATTGTTGTACCTACATTTGGCTCATATCTACATATATATAATTTATGTATTGTGGTCGTTGAACGTCAAATCACCACAATCACGTGTCACTGAACTGATATCTATTTCTGTGTAACATGCTAAATGGTGTTCAATTACAAATACCATCCGGTCCGGGATGGTGCATCATGTAATTTGGGCATCATTTACTTAAATTTAATATCTTAAACCTAGTAGTGATTTTTTTCTCCTGTACGTTTAATAATAATATCCAGGCTGTAAACATTCTACTGTGATTTTTTAGAAGAAAATAAATGGTAGATTCTGAATTTAAAATGGATTTTTATATAAATATAAATTACTTAATTTGGATTTCATTGCATAGAAGATAAAAATGTAGAGTGAAATGGTAAATTTTTCGTGAATCAGAACAAGTAATTGATTCAGACAAATGACCACTGGTATCGTCACAGAAATATTAATTGTGCATTTCTTGCCTTTATATTCACCAACGACATTGTAGTTTAAATGCACAAACAAAAGTTAACCAGCTGATATATGTTATTATTACAAACAGTGATGTCCACTTCCCAAAGACAAATGTAGAAAGTAATGTGTGCAGGTTTCGTTTGTTTGTTTGATTGAATTTAAGTAAGAAATGTTCACCAAAAATGTCACCTCTGTTGTTCTCTGTAACCAAATGTTTTTGTGGATTAATATGCATTAACGTAAAATAACCAACTTATCGTATTGTATTTCGCTACATTGTATTTAATGTTTTCTTTTCGAATTCTATCTATTCTACTTTGAAGCTTCTCCCATGCATTTATTTTCGCACGACTGTGAATTTCTTCTGTTGATAAAGCTCTCATCTGACATTGGTAGAACACAGTTGATAAATATAGATTGTCTGTCAGGTTTCCTTTAGTTTCTCAACAGATGTTCATATCGTTATGTCGAAGCTGCAACTTGGTAAGTCACTGAAGAGTCGTTTTGACTCATAGTTTCAATTTCGCTTTCAAGATTTTCATCCTCAGCAAAAATCCTTTCTAAATATTTGTATTTTTATTTTCAAGAAAATACTTTAGATGAATAGCACGAAAATGTCGTATCTTGTTCACAAGTTTGTTGTGTCGATCTGATGCTTTGCATATCGTATTATCTTCCGTCTTCAATACTCTGGTCTTTATATTATTTCCTTTGCAGTTTGTGCCAGATGCCAATGAATAAAATGAGAGAGGTCGTGAGAACTTTAGAGAAAAGGAAATCACCCGGAAAAAATGGGATAACAAATGAAATGCTGATGGGGTTGGGCCAAACAGAAAATAGGAAGTTACTTTCAGTCCTGTACCAAAGCTGGAAAAGGGGAATTGTACCGCAGGCATGGAAAGATGCTGTACTTATACCAGTACCAAAGAAGAAAAAGATAGAGCAGATCCAAATGGATACAGGTCTATCAGTCTACTCAGCTATGTAGGTAAACTGATGGAGCGTATGATAAATACCAGACTGATGTGGCACCTGGAAAACACATATTAATTCCACAGCAAGCAGGATTTAGACAACACGGATCAACCGAGGACCAGATCACTCTCATAGCACAGGAAATGGAGGATGCTTACCAAGAGAAAAAGCATACAGTAGCGGTTTGGGTGGATTTATAGAAGGTATTTGACAAATTGTGCAAAGAGGGACTTAAAGTCAAGCTACGAAGAAGTGAAGTATCTGGGAAAATGTACAGATGGATCAGCCACTACCTCGAAAACAAAACAGCCAGAGTCCAAGTACAAGGGCAGATGAGCAAAAAGGTGGCACTGGAGTAAGGAGTACCCCAAGGGGGTGTACTGTCACCCACACTTTTTCTGGTGTATATAAACAACATCATAGAGAATATACCAAGAAGAGTCCACAGCTCCATGTTTGTAGACGATATGGCTATGTGGACCTCCGAAGAAAATCTCACCGTAGCAAACAATCGGATGCAGAAGGCCTAACATCGCTGGAGGAGTGGGCGAACTCATGGCTGGTCAAAACAATTGAAGAAAAAACAAACATGTACGATATTTACCCTTTCACATAAACAACAGAACACCAAAATAAGTCTTAATGGCAAATATCTGCGGCTAAACGAAAACCTAAACTACTTGGGCGTCACATTTGATCGGCGCATGTCATGGAAAAGTCAGATCGAGAGAAACCGAATAAGAGCAAGACAAAGAATGGCAAACATGAGGAAACTTGCTGACACAAGCTGGGAAGCAGACGAAAGAATACTTAAGAAACTGTAAAATGGAAGAGTGAGACCAGTTCTCGAGAATGGCATTGCGGCATGGGCAACAGCAGCAAAGGCGAACTTTGATAAAATTAGCAAACTTCAAAACGAAGCCACGAGAGTTATAACAGGAGGCATGAAGTTAACGCCAATTGTTGAACTTGAAAAGATTACAAATCTGCAATCCATGACCGACAGAAGATACTGCAGAGCCCAGCAGAAAGCAGAGAAACTAAGAAGACTGACTGACCATCCAATGCACCAGAGACTTAATAGATTTGGAAATGGGAAACTAAAACGCAGAAACTTTGCAGAAATAGCCAAAGCAAAGATGTGCGAAGACCCTATGAACACCATAACAACACCAAAACCCATTCCTACTGTACGCAAACCCACCTGGAAGCAGCGTATCATTCCAGAGGTGGTAGGAAATATACCAGGTATTGGAAACAAGAACAGTCAGACTGAAAAAGAAAGAAGAGACATACCCCTGAGGTACATAGCGAAAAACTACCCAAGCATGGACTGGACTCATGCATACACCGACGGTTTTGTAACAAACACAACAGAGAATGGAGGGGGAGGGGTATTCCTGAGCCTAACAAATGGTAAAAAAATAATAATGTCAGTGGCAACTGGAAAATTCTCAAGCAATTTCAGAGCGGAGGCAGAGGCACTGAAGGCTGCAGTAAAAGCAATGCTGACAGGCGAAAGTAATGAAAGCCAGATAGTCCTGTTTACAGGTGCCCTGGCCGTAGTCACAGCACTAAAAAGCCAGAAAAATACAGAACTAAATGATTTAAGAGCAGAACTCTGTCAACTATGCCAGCATTCCGCAGCAAAAAGAGTAGTGGTACAGTGGGTTCCATCCCACTGTAACATTCAAGGCAACGAGGAGGCAGACATACTGGCAAAAGAAAGTGCAAGATTACCACAACCAGATTCTAATGTGACCTACGAAGAGTCCAAAAGGTTTAAAAGGGCCAGATACGTGGCCAAATGGGAAACAGAACATACTGGCTACACACAAAATTATGCCTATTACCAGTTGAACAGTTGAAGAGAACAGGTCGTGGTCTTCAAACTCCGCACAGGCCACATCATACTGAGGTACCATCTATTCAATAAACTGAAGATAGGTGGCACCTGTGGAACAGGGAAAATGACCGCTGAACATCTGCTGCAAAATTGCCCGACATACGAAGACCAGAGAAAGCACATGTGGCCATCACCAGTGCCAGCACAAGACAAGCTATATGGCAGTGTCGACAGCCTCAGGATGACAGCTACTTTCTTCAAACAAATTCAAGTTGACGTATGACAGCGTACGAAGAAGAAGAAGAAGAAGAAGAAGAAGTATCAAATGCATTTATGTTATTTTTGGTTCCTTTGTGGTCGTATATATGGATATGGTCATCTACAAAGAAAAGTTTATATTTTTAGTTGTTTTCTTTGCTTCTACAGTTGACCATCACGTTTGATGACACAATTTGTCTCCATTAAGTTGTTAGTTTCTGTGATCTCTAATCATGGTATTCAATCGGTCATTTCGAGTGCCTGAAGCGAGGTAATCAAATTGTGTTTAAGCTAATTACGGCATTTTGTATTGGAGTTCCGTGCTGATCATTTGTGAACTTCCACGTGGTCGCTAAAAGTTGAAAGGACAAAAGGACGTCACTCTTAGTAACCACCTATTGTCAGCCGCACACCACGTGTTCTGGCCTCTGACTTTTCTTAATAAAACAATATGTACAACGTCATTCACGGTGGTTTGGCGCCTGATTCATGTCAATATTGCTCGATCCATTGCCTATTGAACAACCCGATGTTTCTCAGACATATGCTTTACATAGGCCACATTCCGCGTAGCTTTTTACCATAGCTGAAATAACCATGTTGTTGAAAGTTGAGTTCTTGTCTTGTTCTTTCTCGACTGTTAAAGTATGGGTTTGATATGATTGAAGATGAACCAACCTGCTGATTTCCTATGTGAAATCTCACGATTTATATTCTTGGCCGTGTAAATCTACAGATTCACGGATACTTGATCACTTATGATCTATGTGTTAACATCTTAGATTTCTGTAGAATGAAGAGCTCATATTATTAATCATTTTACGTCTGTTCACTGGTTCTGCAACATGACATTTAGTTGAGCTAATTGTTTGACACGAGTCTCCTGAAGATAAAGCACTAGATCTGCCCCTAACGACAGATAATGTCACTACTGAGCTGTACACACTTTACCAACATGAGACAATGTAAATAGCTAGACACGTTTTTCTTTCCACAAAATGTCTACTAACACCTGTACATTTGACAAGATAGTTAAATTGCTAGAACTATTCATAATTTAAATTATGGTCGGGCAAGGACGACGACTATCCAGAACAATCGACCACTTTGCCATGACCAGCCGTGAATGATATACACCATAATGTATGAAAACAGGAATAAAACAGGACATGTTTTACGCAACATGAAGATCTTGAATATCCAGATGATTTATGTTTGCTCTTAATTAAACAACATATTAAATATGGATCCTTGAATATTCTAACTTTGAGAAAATTAAAAGCAGAAACTCGCATCAACTTTTACTATTCTGTGATAGAAAATTAGTTTACGTAAATAATTTCAATGAAGATTAATAGTCAGATGCACATCACTTTGCCTTGTCTTGCAGTAGTGGTTTATGTTATTTACTTGTAGTAGATGTTTCGGGAGCAATGTGTTTTCGGCGTTGACGCTGTAGACATCCCTGACTCAGTTATGTTTGCACCTAGAAGATGTCAGTCACTTCTCCTTCATATAGCTTTCTGCTAACTGTATCTTCGTGCATATTATATATGCAAGATAAGTATTTCTCTCCTGGTATCCCATAATGTCTCAACAGTTAGCAAAGAGTGCGTCGTGAAACATCGTAAAACACATTTTCATAATCTTGAAATTTCGCGTCTAGATATATTCTCCATTTATTTGTGTTCTAGTAGCTGTATGAAGTGCATGAGATTACTTGGCGGAATCATACCTGGTACTTATTTTAGATTTGTGTCTACTTCCTCTTATAATCTGTCCAATATGATTCAGTTAAACACCTTGCCTGACACCGATATCAATGTAATCCCTCTATAATTGCTGCAATATGTCAGGTCTCCATTCTAAACCAGCTTGGTCAGATCCCCTTCTTTCTATTCTGTGGACACACTTTCCTCTTCTCATTTTGTTTTGTATAATCCTTGTAATCTGGTATTGAATATTGTATTCTATATTATGTCTCCATTCTTGGTCTGTCCTAGTCGTACGTTGTATCTTGTTCTTCTTCTACATTTACCTTGAGGTTCTTTAGCTTGATCTGCAAGATCTACATCCGTCAGCATACTTCTGAACATTTTACTGAAACTATTATGGTCATTCTGATTTTACATTATGTGATCTGATGTTCTCTCTATGACCGTGTATATATTCTTGTGAGCGGATATATTTCCTCTAATTATCATTTTGTTTAGTGCCAATAGCTCTGCAAACATTTCTCCATTTGTGTGTATCTATCCAAATACGTGTCTGCCCTTAAAAAACGTTCTTGGTCAAGGTTTTCTGTTCTCACTTTAGAATTGAATTGTTGTAATTGTTTCGTCGTTTCTCATCTTTGGTTTCGTTAGTTGGAGCATTGCACTGACAGATGTTCAGATTAATGTTCTTGTTTTCTCCTCCAATAACAAGCGCTCATAATTCTAAGACAATGGCTTTTTACTTTATAGTGCCCCTATGTGGAGTAAAGTATCATCACCCCGTTTGACAGTTGAATCCTTCCTAATTGTATCAATAGTGTTTCACACAATCTTAAAATTCAGAACTTTATTATCATATTTGCTTGATTCCTGCCTTCCCCAAGACCGTTTCACTTTGTTGTGCTGTCAAATGTTCCGTAACAGGCTTTGTTTTTTCAAAGAATCATGTGGTCTGGCCTAATATAACGTATTTTGTTCTAGGTGCGTTGTCCGTGTTTATAATATTATCTCTGCCCTGACCTGACCAAGCTGGGTGACTCTTATGAGTGGTTCACATCAGCTGGTTTAGCGCCTGGAATAATTGAGACATCCAAGCTCTCTCACCACTACAAGATGATGAACTTTTTGAAGACTGCAATCTTATGTCAATGAAAAAAAAATGTAAAAACGAAGCAGTGTATACATATATCATTTACTGTTTAGGTGACCTTTGACGGAAGGATTTATAAAATTGTAACACACCCTATCTACTAACAGCTACGTCTGCTAATTGGGATGCCAAATCGTTAGTCTTATTAATCACCAGATGACTAGAAAGAAGCCGATGACAGATGCGAGTTATCTTGTCATTTGTGTGATGTCAGTTTGTCAGGATGTTCTATGATGGTTTCATTTCCTTCTGATATTAACGATATGTTTATGGACTCTGTTAGATGCTTCTTCTTCATGTGATATGTCAACTTATTTTGGCATTTACCGATCTTTGCAAGATCACTCCATTTCCCTATTATTGCTTAACAATGATTACTTAAAACGAAGCGAAACCCACTACCTACGTGACATGTTTGCGATGTATATATAGTTGGATAAACAGGAAATACAATAGAGAATACAGGTAAATTAATATTTCAGAGTCTAAAATTTGGTGTGAATCGACACTTAATAGAGCAGCTACAACAATTTGTAACATATTTCTGCAGCTGGTACAGAGACTTTGAAAACATCGGGAGAAGTTATATTGATGAAATACAATACAGAAAGACGAAAAGCACTCACAATAAATGCACTGTAAGTTGATGAAACACCAAGGAACAAGAGAAACTCAGATATAAAGTAACTAAGAGTATTGCTCTTTAAAATTATTTGACAGACTAAAAACAGATGTAATGTAATGTGTGCCTCCCTTTAGCAAAATTGCTCGCAACAAAGAAATTGACAATTTTGTTTAAACGGATGGTAAAAAGTTATTTAAAAATCATATGCAATGTTCTTAGGTTTCTCAAAACATTTCAAAGTTCCATTGTCAATATTTAAAATTATTCTCTGTACTGACATGTCACTGAAATGTCATAAAATCGTCCCACTGTATGTATAACGTGTCAAATAAAAGCATTGTCATTTGAAATATGACGCACGTTCAGAAATGTGAGATTACGTGATTTCTAATCATAGTGAATTTCAACTAAAGGATACACGACCGTTAACAGATAGAAAACACGCAAGATATGACGTGCTTGTATTAGATTAATTACCATAAATCAAATACAGCTTATTCCAGACACGACATTCCAGTTAATATTAATAGCGACGTTCGTATCCTAGGTCACGAGATCGATACACATAAATAACTTTACATGCATGTCCAGTTAATTGCGTAGGTGATATAAACAAAGTGAAATCGACTTCCGAGTTAAATAGATAGATGGCTACTTAGTTATGAAAATCGAAACGTTTTTACGGGTAACCATTTAATAATGGAACATATATTTCTTTGTCCTCTGAAGTTTCAGTGTGTATTATTAGTTAATGTATTCTCATAAAGCCAGCACACAGTTTTAAGCATTTGATTAGAGAGCGGTAGAGCGTTTGCTTCTCACAGAAAGGTACACGCCTTTGCCGACACGAGTCAGTCGACCTAGCTGACTAGATTTAGGTGGAGAAAGACATGCAGATATTAATTTAACTACCAAGTCAACTCCATAAATAAAAGGAAATAAAGTGCACATATGTTTTTAACATGTCATCAGAGACAACAGTATTTTCTTTAGGGCTAATTTTTCATCTCACGGATGGAGTAAATGTCCAGATTGTCATTATATTTTTGGGGAATCAACTCCCTCGTATCGTTCTATTTTCTATTCGCTGGTCTGTTATTATTGTGCATTTCACTCTAGCAGACGTGATACAAAAGAACCATTTAAACTCTTACTCTAGGGATATATCAATAACAAAAGCCGTGAACCACGTCCACGCTAATCATGCTGAAAACAGGCAGTCTTCCTTTTCTCAAATTGTCTGGCTACCACACAGGGTTCGAGTAATAGCACTAGAGTGGCTCAAGATTACGGGTCTTGTTGTGGTGTAACGTGTTGAGTACTCGGGATTGTAGACGATGTATGAGGGGAAACCCTGGGTGCATCCATTGTTGGAGCTGGAAGGACAACTCTGTACCAGGGGGATTAACTGAGAATGCGAGTTAGTAGGGGTCATTGAGTAGGATGTGGGGATCCTCGTGTGATCACATAACTGGAGAATAGTACGAGGTGTGTTCAAATTAAACCGAACCAAATTGCAACAAGTGAACATACCTACGATGCGCATGATGAGGTCACTTCTGGTGTGAACTGTACATACTAGCCGTCAATTTTGCAAAATATCATTATCCTCCGACTCATAGTTTCCCCAGCAGACGGTTGAAAACATGACGGATGTGATACGGAATCCATCCAGAGTTGATTGGCGAGCGGTGATTCGGTTTCTAACAGCTGAACGATATCGACCAGTTGACATTCATCGCAGAATGCAGGCAGTGTATGGTGACAAAAGTGTGTCGAAAACAACAGTGTAGAACTGGACGACGATGTTTAAAGAGGGACATGAGTTAACGCAATAATATGCACCTGACCTGGTCTCTGAAGGTCTTTCGTTAACTCACATCCTTCTTTTGCTATTTGCCTAGAAGTAAATACATGTCTTTAGTTGTTAAATGTGCTTTTGGTCATTTATATTCTCATATGCATTTCCCTTTCACACCCACCATCAGTTGTTATTATCTGTCCCAGATAAAAGTAACGATTTAGTTCCAGTATCTTCGTGTTTAACCCCGCAGAAACCGCAGATTTCAAATACCTGGTCATTGACAAACAAAAGCCCTCAATAAATTCGTCTGACAAAATAGTGAACGGGTGCTGGAAATAGACCATCTGAAGACAGGTCAGTTTTACCCTACTAATGACAGGGCGTTGCTACGGAAAACCAGCTCATATCGAGAGGAGCCGCAGACACTTTGGTTCACGTACCAGGCTGATAAGCCAATGGCGCGAGGCTACCATGTGGGGGATTACGGCCGAACCCTTGTAAGCCGCAATCCCGCCCAAAATCTCAGCACCACTGCAATGGGAGGCTCCTACATGCTCGGGACCTGGGGCTTGCGCCCCAGCCATATCCGGTAGAGCCGCAGCAAGAGGTCCTTGCCGTCCGCCGATCAAAGCGGGCGGACAACTGCTTGATACTCACCTTACACGGCGATGGGGTGCGAAACCACCAACTAAAGACTTAGCACCTGGTCGGGGTGTCGAAAACAGTAGAGCAGCCACCTCACTGTGAACTGTCGAGACTCAACCAATGACCATGAGAGCTGTCCGCACACCATGCGAACAACATCTCTGTGACATTACCAGGCTTGTCCTCTGGCTAAATGCACGTCGGCTACGATATCTACCTCTGTACGTTATCAGCCATATAACTATCATGCTGGACGCAGAAGAGATGCAGACCAGCGGACATTGCACACCCGCCCCACTGTGTCAACACCCCAGGTGGCGGGGAATGCTAGGCGTACCATCCCTGCATAGAAGCCAAGAAAATAAAGGGAGAAAGAGATACCCCACTCACGTGCAAATGCTACGCTTCTGGCAGGACGTGACGATCCTGGGATACAGACACACTGGACTGCCTCTCTTCCGGGTAAACCAGTCCATCTCATATATCATCTCATATATCATCTCACATATCATCATTGCACCCTATAGACACGAGTAGTGAAGACTCGATAGTCTGGTAAGACAACTTCCATAAGAGAGACAACTCTGATCATAAAAAACTGCTGCCTTGCAGATAGGCTGGGGACAGCCAAAGGCTAAGGAGGGCATCCCTACAGAAAGGCCTGTTGAAATCGGATGCACGGGGCTGCAAGCATAACAAAACAGTGCAACGTAAATCGCAGCATGATGGCAGTACAACCTATTAGAAAAACGCATGGCGCTCATCCTGCGGAGTCCCGCCAGGCAGCGATAGTGCCGGGCCTCACGCCTCGAAGGGGCCCACCCTTGACTACTGGTGGTCACCCACCCATGTGTCGTGGAGTCAAGGCACATGGCTATGGGGCAACTTCTATTGGCCAAAACCTCAAGAACCTCAAAATACTACAGTGGAATGCGGAGGGAGTCATTAACAAAATACGTTCCCTAACACATCACCTGCATGAAGGTAAGATTGACGTGGCATGTATCCAGGAAATGCACCTCAACAATAACCATAAATTCTCAATCAGAGGATACCAGACCTTCCGTCTAGATAGAGAAGGCCACAAAGGAGGGGTCCTGATACTGACCAGAAACTGCATACCGAGTAGCGCGGTATCTGTCAATCACACCGGACAAGCAGAAATTGTAGGAGTTGACATAATGGCTCAAGAGACGAAGCTCCGCATTTTCAATCTGTACGGACCACCAAATAGAGACCTATCGCTCTCGAGTATGGAGGTCAGAGACTCCAACTGCATAGTAGTTGGAGATTTCAACAGCCACTCGGAGAGATGGGGATATCTGACACATACAGCAGAGGTGACGAAGTGGAAGATTGGGAGATAGATGCAAATCTCTCCCTAATCAATAGGCCGGAGGATAGCCCTAGCTTCTATTCAAGAACATGGCATACCACCTCGACTCCAGATTTGGCCTTCTCCACACAAGACATACACCATAAAATAGACCGCCAGGTGCTAAACCAACTGGCAGGTAGCGACCACAGGCCGATCAGGCTAACCATTGACATGGAAGTAGGCCCACAGGAAACAAAACCGCTCCCACGTTGGAATTACAAACGAGCCGACTGGGACAGATTTGCAATCCTGACAGATGGGCTGTGTGAAACCATCAACACACGAAACACCAAAATGAAGCCCATGGTAGAGAGCCTAAGCAAGGCAATAATGCAAGCCGCCACTGAAACCATCCCAAGAGGAGCTAGGAAAAACTATAAGCCCTACTGGAATGATGAGTTGCAGAAAGTGGAAGATGCAGTAACAAATGCTAGGAACATGGCAGAGCGCGAAAAATCCATGGAGGCAAACATCGCCCTCAAAGCCGCCGCGGCGAAGTACAAACACACTCTCAAGCAAACAGCAAGAGAAAGCTGGAAAAATAAAACGGAAAGTCTAAACCTGGACAAAGACGGGAACAAGCTATGGAAGCTAGTCAGAGCCATGAACGACGAAACCCCGTCAAATAAACAAATTACTATCAAGCAGGGCGAGAACTTGATCACAGGTAAGAAAGCCGCAAACGCCTTTGTCGATCACTATGCCAGAGCAAACCACATCGAGGTCCCTGCAGATAAGCATACAGACATTTGCGAAGAGCTAAAGGGACACGAAAACATGAATACGGCTCCTGAAGAGCACATGATGGCCAAACTAACAATGCGCGAAATGGAAGAGGCTATGAGAACACTAAAGAAAAGGAAATCTCCCAGAAAAGACGGGATAACAAACGAAATGCTGATGGGGCTGGGCCAAACAGCGAAGAAGAAACTGCTATCGGTCCTGAACCAAAGCTGGAAAAGGGGAATTGTACCACAGGCATGGAAAGATGCAATACTGGTACCAGTACCAAAAACAGGAAAGGACAAAACAGATCCAAATGGATACAGGCCCATAAGCCTACTGAGCTGTGTCGGCAAGCTGATAGAACGGATGATAAACACCAGACTGATGTGGCATCTGGAAGAAAAACGAATACTAATTCCACAGCAAGCCGGCTTTAGACAGCACAGATCCACTGAGGACCAGGTCATCCTCATAGCCCAGGAGATAGAAGATGCCTACCAGGCACAGAAACACACAGTAGCTGTTTGGGTGGATCTGGAAAAGGCATTTGACAATGTCTGGAAAGATGGACTTAGAGTCAAGCTAAGAAGAAGTGATGTCTGTGGGAAGATGTACAAGTGGATCAACCACTACCTCAAACAAAGAACGGCCAGAGTCCAAGAACAAGGGCAGATGAGCAAAAAGGTGACACTCGAGCAGGGAGTACCCCAAGGGGGAGTATTGTCACCCACACTCTTCCTGGTATATATAAACGATATTTCAGAGAATATACCAAGAAGAGTCCATAGCTCAATGTTTGCAGACGATCTGGCTATGTGGACCTCTGAAAAGAATCTCACCATAGCAAGAAATCGGATGCAGACGGCCCTAACATCTCTGGAAGAGTGGGCGAACTCATGGCTGGTCAAAATAAACGAGGAGAAAACCACATGCACAATATTCTCGCTTTCATTAAAACCCCAAAGTACCAAATTAAGTCTAAATGGCAAAATCCTGCAGCCAAACGACAACCCAACCTATCTGGGAGTCACATTTGATCGGCGCATGACATGGCAAAGTCAGATTGAGAGAAACCGAATGAAAGCCAGAGAAAGAATGGCAATCATGAGGAAACTTGCTGGCACAAGCTGGGGAGCAGACGAAGGCATACTAAAGAAACTGTACACTGGAAGAGTGAGACCAGTTCTCGAGTATGGCATTGCGGCGTGGACAACAGCAGCGAAGGCGAACTTCGATAAAGTTAACACACTTCAAAACCAAGCCATGAGAATTATAACAGGTGGCATGAACTCAACGCCAATTGTAGAACTTGAGAAGATTACAAAACTGCAATCCATGACCGATAGAAGAGACTGCAGAAATTGACCTGTGTTTTCCACTGGCAACTTGTGTAGCAATGACTCTCTCCAGCACCTCACCGTACACATTTAGTAGTGGAATGATGCGAAAGCCTTTTGTATCAGTATCATCCTTGCCTGGTTTCACTAGGGGGATAAGAAAGCTGTATAGGGTACTTGTTTGGAACACAGCCTGACTCCCGTTATGACTCCCGTTAAAAATCATTTGTAATCTTTGCGAGCTCATCATCCCCACAGTCCTTGAGCAGGTTGTATCGTATTCCATTGGACCCAGGTGCACTGTCCGAGGCTCTCTTTGTTGATTGTCTGACCTCCTCACCACTAATCAGTTCGTGCTCCTCCTCCATTGTTCCTAGATTTGTCACCAGGGCCGTACGTTGAACGATGCCGTATTGGTGAGTCTGCTCTAGGTACCTCTCAAAAAAGGCCCGTCCCTTCTGTTTGGCAGTAGTCAGCACCTGTCCCAATTCATCTTTCATGCACACACTAGATCTTGTGTCCACTTGCCGGTTCATTGTCCTATTTAATTTCCAGAAGTTATACAGGGCTCTGTCCACGGCCACATCTTCCGTACATGTCTCCTGCTGTTTTGATGATCTGGCCATTTGCTTGAAATCTTCAGTGACCTTACTCATTCTGGTCTCTACCTCCATTCTTATCTCCAAAGTTACGTTTGCGAGTCTTCTCTTCTGCTGCCATTCCTTGGTGGCATTCTTCTTGCTTCTACATGCGGTATCAATCTCCGCGGACAACAAATGGGGGTTGACATGGTATGATTCTTCTCTTGTTAATTGTTCTTTTAAAATCCAAATGCTTTTTTTCCTATTTCAATGCAAGTTTATTTATATTGCGTTTCTGTACAATTTTGAGGGGTATCTTGATCTTGATCATATGCCCCATCAGACTGATTGTTTCTATAATCTGTACAATCTTGAAGTGTATATGGATCATGTGACTCATCAGACTGATTGTTTCTATAATCTGTACAATCTTGAGGTGTATATTGATCATATACCTCATCAAACTGATTGTTTCTATAATCTGTACAATCTTGAAGCGTATATGATGAGCCACATTGGCTCATCAGACTGATTCTTTCTATATTATGTACACTCCACTCCTTGAGAATTTTAGGTAAACTGATACAATCGGATGTCTTCAAGTCCATGGGCATGAATCATGTATTATATATTTAATTGCACTATTCTGTTATTGTGTCCTCTAATATGTTTATCATTTCTATTTTTATGTTTTCTGGTTCTGCGGTTGTCCCTTGTTTCATAATTATATTGTTTTCTAGACGTCTGACCTGAGATTTTAAGGGCCTTTATTATTTTGTACATGTTGCTTCTTGCGTGTGTTTTCCTTACGTTCTCTGACATATTCTGCCCATCTCTTTGAAAAATCTGCCTCATAAAATATATTTTTGCCATTTATTGTTCAAATATATCTTCCACCTTTTACATGATTTTGATATGTTGGCACGATCCTGATTCCTTAAGCATGCCTTTGGTATTCTCCTTCATCTCAAAATCTTCTATTAATTTGCATTTGATCTCAATTCATGATTGTTTAGCCAGTCTTAACATCCTTCGTACACCTCCATTTAAATAGGCATCCTCTAGGGTGTCTTCTGACTTTTTATTGTCACCATTTAAATAAGGGTGTCTTCTGGTATCCATAATTGACTCTCCTTTAACAGTTTTACTGACAAGCTTTCATTTGCAGTTTGTATCCACATCTTAGACATTCTCGTCTTGTTTTTTACATCTCGTCATTTACTGTCATTAAGCATTCATAATTATTCTTGATGTCAACAACATATGTATGTCTTATATTTGGTTGTTTTAATGGTTGAATATAGCTCTTGTGTTGTCTAGTTCTATGTGCACCTAAGATTCATAATATAAAGGTGATCTGAATTGATGTCGACATAATGACACAAGAAACGGAAATCCCAATATTCAACCTGTATGGCGCACCCAACAACGACCTGTTGCTCTCGAGTATTGAAATCAAGGACTCCAGCTGCCTAGTGGTTGGAGACTTCAACAGTCACTCTGAGAGATGTGGATATTCAGACACAGACAGTGGAGGCGATGTAGTGGCAGACTGGGAGATAGACACAAATCTATATCTTATCAATAGGCCGGACGACAGCCCTAGCTTCTCTTCCAGAACATGGCATATCACCTCCACTCCAGACTTGGCCTTCTCCACGGAGGATATTCACCACAAAACAGATCGTCAGCTGCTCGACCAATTGGCAGGTAGCGACCACAGGCCAATTAAGCTAGATATTGATATGGAAGTAGGCCCCCAGGAAATAAAACCGCTGCGACGTTGGAACTACAGACGAGCCGACTGAGACAGATTTGCAATGCTGACAGATGAACTGTGTGAAACTATCAACACACGAAACAACAATATGAAACCTATGGTGGAAAGCCTAAGCAAAGCAATTCTGCAAGCAGCCACCGAGACCATCCCAAAAAGGGGTAGGAAAAACTACAAGCCATATTGGAATCATGAACTGCAGAAAGATGAGGATGAACTCTCTAATGCTAGGAACATGGCAGATAGAAAGCAATCTATGGTAGCAAGTATCGCCCTCAAGGCCATCACTGCGAAATACAAAAGAACACTGAACCAAATAACAAGAGACAGTTGGAAAAAAAACAGAAAACCTCAATCTAGATAAAGACGGGAACAAACTATGGAATTTAGTCAGAGCCATGAATAACGAAATACCATCAAATAAACAAATTACCATCAAGCAGGGCGACAACATGCTTACTGGAAAAAAGCAGCAAACGCTTTTATAGAACATTATGCCAGAGCAAACCACATTGATGTCACCAACACTTTTCCTGGTGTATATAAACAAGATCATAGAGAATATACCAAGAAGAGTCCACAGCTCCATGTTTGCAAACGATCTGGCTATGTGGACCTCTGAAAAAAAAATCTCACTGTAGCAAACAATCGGACTCAGGAGGCCCTAACACCATTGGAGGAGTGGGCGAAATCATGGCTGGACAAAATAAATGAAGGAAAAACAACATATACGATATTCTCGCTTTCAAATAAACCAAAGAACACCAAAATAAGTCTTAACAGCAAATATCTGCGGCCAAACGACAACGAAAACTACTTGGGCGTCACATTTGATCGGCGCATGACACGGAAAAGTCAGATCGAGAGAAACCGAATGAGAGACAGACAAAGAATGGCAATCATGAAGACACTTGCTGGCACAAGCTGGGCAGCAGACGAAAGAATACTTAAGAAACTGTACACTGGAAGAGTGAGACCAGTTCCCGAGTATGGCATTGCGGCATGGGTAACAGCAGCAAAGGCGAACTTTGATAAAATTAGCAAAAAAAGGAGGCATGAAGTCAACACCAATTGTAGAACTTGAAAAGATTACAAATCTGTAATCCATGACCGACAGAAGAGACAGCAGAGCCCAGCAGCAAGCAGAGAGACTAAGAAGACTGACAGACCATCCAATGCATCATAGACTAAATAGATTTGGAAAAGGGAAACTGAAGCGGAGAAATTTTGCAGACATAGCCAAAGCAAAGATGATTGAAGACCATATGAACACCATAACAAAACCAAAGCCCATCCCTACTTTACGCAAACCCTCACGGATGCAGCATATAATTCCGGAGGTGGTACAAAATATACCAGGTATTGGAAACAAGAACAGCCAGACTGAAAAAGAAAGAAGAGACACAAGCCTGAGGTACATAGCGGAAACGTACCCAAGCATATACTGGACACATGCATACACCGACGGTTCTGTAACAAACACAACACAAAATGGAGGGGGAGGAGTATTCCTGAGCCCAACAAATGGTAGAAAATAACACTGTCAGTGGCAACTGGAAAATTCTCCAGCAATTTCAGAGCGGCAGAGGCACTGAAGGCTGCAGTAAAAGCAGCGCTGACAGGTGAAAGCAAAGAAAGCCAGATAGTCCTGTTTACAGGTGCCTTGGCCGTAGTTACAGCACTATAAAGCCTGAAAAAGACTGAATAATGATTTAAGAACAGTACTCTGTCAACTATGCCAGCAGTCCACACGAAAAAGAGTAGTAGTACAGTGGGTTCCATCCCACTGTAACATCCAAGGCAACGAGAAGGCAGACAGACTGGCAAAAGACGGTGCAAGACTACCACAACCAGATTCTAGTGTGACCTACGAAGAGTCCAAATGGCTTTTTTGGACCAGATAAGTGGTTAAATGGAATACAGAACATACTGGCTACACACAAAAATGATTCCTTTTACCAGTTGAACAGAAGAGAGCAGGACGTGGTCTTCAGACTCCGCACAGGCAACAACAGACTGAGGTACCATCTATTAAATAAATTGAAGATAGGTGGCACTGACGAATGCACCTGTGGTACAAGGAATATGACCGCTGAACATCTGCTGCAAAATTGTCCGACATACAACAACCAGAGAAAGCACATGTGGCCATCACCAGTGCCAACAAAAGACAAGCTCTATGGCAGTGTCGACAGCATCAGGATGACATCTGCTTTCTTCGAACAAATTCAAGTTGACGTATGACAGCGTACGAAGAAGACGAAGAAGAAGAAGAAGAAGAAGAAGAGTTGATGTCTGCTTCTGTGTAAATGTTGGTGCTCTTCACATTATGTTTAATCTTTTATTGGAGATAATGAAGTGAATCTGATGTCTTGTTTTATATATAATGCATATTGTAATAAATACAAATATTTAAAGACGAAGTGCCTTGTTTTATTTACAAGATACCCACAGACAAAGAATTAGTTTAAACGTAACAGCAGAGGAACAGATATGCTAGCTAGGTCAGGAACAACATACTGAACGAACGATGTTCCCAGTTTTGTCAACTGTAACGATATTAGACAAGTTTTCGTCAGCAGCATTGAAATGCTCTAACAATTCAGAAGAAATTGCTTTCCTTTGCAATTGGTGGTCATTTGTGAGACTTCGTGAAAACCATCTTGCGAAAACCTGAAAAAATCCGAGAGTTTTTATAACTGCATCTGCACTACCAATGCTGATTGACAGCTGTAAGGCATATTGTAGAATAGTGATTTGCCTATTATTAGGAATTATGTCTTCAGTGCATTTTTTAAAAAATGTGTTGGTGGCTGTGAAAGGACGTGTACTGCGTGGTCGATCATGCAGCTCCGTATCTACACTTCCTGAATCGTTGATTCTCTGAAACCAGCGACTAACCATCCTCCTGTCGACTACAAAACTTCCGTGCACATGACATGGACGTTTGTGAATGTTCACAATCGTTTCCTTCTCTAGAACAAGAAGTTCTTTCACAATTCGCTGCTTATAGCGCAAGTTGCTTACATGCGCCATTTCAATGGTTTAGTGAAGTAGTATTATTTGGCCGATAGCGGTGGAATTTGGCGCACGAAATCGACAACGTCATATTTGAGATGTGCAATACGTCATGCTTCTATTTTCATTATATATATATATATATATATATATATATATATATATATATATATATATATATACATATATATATATATATATATATAATACAGATAGACAGACGGACGGACAGACGGGCATATGACAGACAGACAGATATACAGATAGAGAGACAGATAGACAGACAGATAGATAGACAGATAGATAGACAGATAGACAGATAGACAGATAGATAGATAGATAGATAGATAGATAGATAGATAGATAGATAGATAGATAGATAGATAGATAGATATATAGATAGATAGATAGATAGATAGACAGACAGATAGATAGATAGATAGATAGAAAGATAGATAGATAGATAGATAGATAGATAGATAGATAGATAGATAGATAGATAGATAGATAGATAGATAGATAGATAGATAGATAGATAGATAGATAGATAGATAGATAGATATATAGATAGATAGATAGATAGATAGATAGATAGATAGATAGATAGATAGATAGATAGATATATAGATAGATAGATAGATAGATAGATAGATAGATAGATAGATAGATAGATAGATAGATAGATAGATAGATAGATAGATAGATAGATAGATAGATAGATAGATAGATAGATAGATAGATAGATAGATAGATAGATAGATTATAGAAAACACACTTATCATTTCATAACAATAATAATCATTTTCAATCGTCGTCGATGAGGACCGCCATCATCATCACATGTCATGCTACATCATTTAGTCTGTACGTGCATTTGTGTGAGATGGAAAACGTGATATGCAGCGGATACTGCTACCCTTCCCTTGACACTCAACCAATGTGATGAGACCACCTCGTGCTTTTTGTAAAAGTGCATGAATTCCAGGTTTGCTGGCTCTGGATATGATTTCATTATGTGTTAATATTTCCTGCCAGTGAGTATAAATGATTCGTTTCAGACTGTTCATATGGAATTGATTTAGTCTCTAGGGGTCTCCAGTTAAGCTCACTGACAATAGCAACGTAAGAAAAATGTCGACATTGTAGACCTTCAGCTTAGTCAGTTTGTTGATTCCTCGATGTTCACACGCCATCGAACGTATTCGATTAAAAGCTGTGTTGGTCTTTGTTATTCTCTTACCAATAATCACTGTTCTCGATATCTTGCTTCCAAAAAAGACGACTTTGTCCACCTCTTCTAATTAATGTCCTTTCACTGTAACCCCTAGTTATTGATACTTTATACTTGACCCTGGGGGTATGTGTCGTCAGCTTTCCTTGTGCTAACGGTCAAGGCAATGTGAAAAGGAGCAGAGAACCAATCGATGCCCTCCTGCATATTCTGTTCTAAGCTTCAATAATCGTAAAACTGACGATGATATTCACAGTAATACATTTACACTTATAATATTTAAAGAATCAATTGGGAACAGTAACATTTATAATCTAGAAACATGATACGTTCTTTACATAAGTTAATTTTGTCTACAGGTTGACGGCAGAGAACTCGAAGTACCAGACACATTATAAAAAGTATTTCTTCCGGTCTAGAGACATCTCTTTCACCTTCGATACATCTGAATCAGCATCTGATGTGACAGTTAATATTAGACTTTTTCCGAGGTCAATTATTATGTCGATGGTTTTGTCTCCGTGTGTTTACAGAATATTTGGCGAAATGTATCTTTATATTTTCCGCTCATATGATAATATATAAAAATATTGGCAGACGAGTTGATAGATCCCATCAGAAGTCCAAGACTTCCTACTACTTTGCCAATATTTATATGTTTCCCGCCAATACTAATAGTTGGTACAAATACTATAGCAAATAGAGTGATACTGATCGGAATGAAGCAGACAATAAACAGTGTGGAAATCATGACCACCATCTTGGCCACTTTCTTGTTACGCGTTGTGAGGTCAGCTTGGAATGCAGTCACAGATGTTTTCCGCCATTTAGCCCTCTTCTGGAGATTGATGACCAGTATTATTGTACAAATAATAATGATAATGAAAGATATAAAGGGTATGACGAAACAATTGATGGTAAACGTCATGCCTTCTACATGTTCCCTATTTGCAGTGAATACGACTCCCAGCAGAGTTCTGTTTCTGGTCGGCACAAATTTCAAGTCCAGCTTATTCACAGCGTAAGTTGGAGCTCCAGAAAATAAAAACATTACATAGACACAGATGATGATGATGGACACTCGTTTTGGTGTGACTATGTCTTTGATCTGATGGAAAGAAGAAACTTTGTTACCCAATTAATCTGAGATATTTAAAATGTGAAAGAATATATGGGAAATGGCATACATAGTAAGACGAAAAATAATCAAATGGTTGAGTCACAAGATGTGTTAGCCAGTTATGTGATGTATTACCAGTAGAGTACAAATCAGCGTATCCAGAGAGTAACTGACAATAACATTATATCAATGCATGTGATCAACTGTAAGCGATAAACATTTTAAGAAAGAGCTTAGGTAAAGGCTAGATATATATATATATATATATATATATATATATATATATATATATACACACACACACGCACAAACACACGCAAGCACGGACATATAAATATATATATTATCATCATCATCATGTAGCATGTTCTTGACAGATTGGCAATTCCATCTGCAATTAGTCTTCCCGCCTGTGCCATGTTCATGTTTAGGGTGTCCTTCACATTTTGTGCTCATCTATGCCGTGGTCGGCCTCTGCTTCGCATTCCTGGAACAATGCCCTCCATGAGAGCTTATCCAGTCCATCGTGTTGCTTGATATGGCTAAAAACATCAGTTTCCGAGACATAGCGGGGCTTAGAAGCCAGTTTTCTTCGACACTCAGATCTTGCAGAATGGTTTTATTTGTTATTTTCTTTACAAAAGATATTTCGAGAATTCGTCTATAGCATTCGTCTCGAAAGAACCGATTTTCTTTCTTTATATCTGTGTGATGGTCCATGGTTCTTCTTCTTCTTCTTCTGCGTACACAGTCAGACAGTAACCATTATTTTCTCGAAAAAAGCGGCGGTCATCCTGAGACTCTCGCCACTACCATAGAGCTTGTCTTGCAGTTCCACTGGCAATGGCCACATCTGCTCTCTCTGATCCTCGTATGTCGGGCAGTTCTGCAGCAGATGTTCAGTGGTCATTTTACCAGTACCGCACGGGCATTCGTCGGTACACCCTATCTTCAATTTGTTGAATAGGTGGTACCTCAGTCTGTTGTGGCCAGTGCGAAGTCTGAAGACAACGACCTGCTCTCTTCGGTTCAACTGGTAATAGGCATCGTTTTTGGTGTAACCAGTATGTTCGGTTTCCCATTTGGTCATGTATCTGGCTTTGATAAGCCGTTTTGACTCTTCGTACGTCATACTGGTATCTGTTTGTGGTAGCCTTGCACCTTCTTTTGCCAGTCTGTCTGCCTCCTCGTTGCCTTGGATGTTGCAGTGTGACGGAACCCACTGTACCACTACCCTTTTTGGTGCGGACTGCTGGCACAGTTTGCAGAGTGCTGCTCTTAAGTCATTAAGCTCAGTGTTTTTCTGGCTTTTTAGCGCTGTGACTACTTCGAGAGCATCTGTCAGCAGGACTATATGGCTCTCATTTTCACTGTGTGTTACCATTTCTTCCACTGCCACCCTCAGTGCCTCTGCCTCTGCTCTGAAATTGCTTGTGTACTTACCAGTAGCGAATGACAGTGTTATTTTTCTGCCATTTGGTAGGTTCAGGAATGCTCCTGCCCCTCCGTTCTGTGTAGTGTTTGTTACAGAACCGTCGGTGTATGCATGGGTCCAGTCCATGCTTGGGTAGCTTTTTGTTATGAAGCTTAGGGTAGTGTCTCTCCTTTCTTTTTCACTCTGGCAGTTTTTGTTTGCAATACCTGGTATATTTTCTACCACCTCTGGAAATATATCCTGCCTCCAAGTAGGTTTCCGTACAGTAGTGATGGGTTTTGGTGTTGTTAGTGCGTTTATGGGATCTTCGTGCATCTTTGCTTTGGCTATTTCTGCAAAGTTTCTCCGCTTTAGTTTCCCATTTCCCAAATTGTTTAGTCTCTGGTACATTGGATGGTCCGTCAGCCTTCTGAGTTTCTCTGACTGCAGCTGGGCTCTGCAGTCTCTTCTATCGGTCATGGATTGCAATTTTGTAATCTTTTCAAGTTCTACAATTGGCGTTGACTTCATGCCACCTGTTATAATTCTCATGGCTTGGTTTTGAAGTTTGTTAACTTTATCGAAGTTCGCCTTCGCTGCGGTTGTCCATGCCGCAATGCCATACTCGAGAACTGGTCTCACTCTTCCAGTGTACAGTTTCTTTAGTATGCCTTCGTCTGCTCCCCAGCTTGTACCAGCAAGTTTCCTCATGATCGCCATTCTTTCTCTGGCTTTCATTCGGTTTCTCTCAATCTGGCTTTTCCATGTCATGCGCCGATCAAATGTGACTCCCAGATAAGTTGGGTTGTCGTTTGGCTGCAGGATTTTGCCATTCAGACTTAATTTGGTACTTTGGGGTTTTAATGAGAGCGAGAATATTGTGCACGTGGTTTTCTCCTCGTTTATTTTGACCAGCCATGAGTTCGCCCACTCTTCCAGCGATGTTAGGGCCGTCTGTATCCGATTTCTTGCTATGGTGAGATTCTTTTCAGAGGTCCACATAGCCAGATCGTCTGCAAACATTGAGCTATGGACTCTTCTTGGTATATTCTCTGTAATATCGTTTATATATACCAGGAAGAGTGTGGGTGACAATACTCCCCCTTGGGGTACTCCCTGCTCGAGTGTCACCTTTTTGCTCATCTGCCCTTGTTCTTGGACTCTGGCCGTTCTTTGTTTGAGGTAGTGGTTGATCCACTTGTACATCTTCCCACAGACATCACTTCTTCTTAGCTTGACTCTAAGTCCATCCTTCCAGACTTTGTCAAATGCCTTTTCCAGATCCACCCAAACAGCTACTGTGTGTTTCTGTGCCTGGTAGGCATCTTCTATCTCCTGGGCTATGAGGATGACCTGGTCCTCAGTGGATCTGTGCTGTCTAAAGCCGGCTTGCTGTGGAATTAGTATTCGTTTTTCTTCCAGATGCCACATCAGTCTGGTGTTTATCATCCGTTCCATCAGCTTGCCAACACAGCTCAGTAGGCTAATGGGCCTGTATCCATTTGGATCTGTTTTGTCCTTCCCTGTTTTTGGTACTGGTACCAGTATTGCATCTTTCCATGCCTGGGGTACAATACCCCTTTTCCAGCTTTGGTTCAGGACTGATAGTAGTTTCTTCTTCGCTGTTTGGCCCAGCCCCATCAGCATTTCGTTTGTTATCCCGTCTTTTCCGGGAGATGTCCTTTTCTTTAGTGTTCTCATAGCCTCTTCCATTTCGCGCATTGTTAGTTTGGTCCATGGTTCGCATCCGTACATTGCCATTGGGAATAATAATATTCTGAGGATCTTCCATTTTAATTCTTTGTTACCATTGTGCCACACATTTTGTATACTATTCAGTTTCTGCATCTCTATGGATAATCGTCTTCTTATTATCCTGGGTTGCATGTTGAGGTTAAATTTTGACAAAATCCCCCTGTGATCGGTCCAACATTCGACATCACACCACATAGCCTATGACACCTGCACATCACGTATATCGTTCCTTCTGGTGATGATATAACCGGTTAGGATTGGAACGAGGATGTATTCAGGATGTCTTGTAATGGGTAGGCAGGCGAACATTGTGTTTGTGATAGTAGGATCGTGTTTGGTTCCCCAACTCAGCAGCTGGAGTCCATTCATTGCTGTTTCATTTCTCCATGCCGTTTATGTCTTTTGTCCCCTTCCAGCCTCGTGAAAGGTCCCTGCCGTAGCATTGAAATGTATTTCGGACCATAAAACTAATACGATTATTGAGTTTAGTGCCTCATAGAATATCTCCTTAACATCGGCTGGGTTGCTCTTTGAAGGGACATAGCGTAGAACAGAGTAGCAGTCCTCTAATTTTCCAGTAGAATTTGTATAGACATAACGCGGTCTCTGATAACATTTTTACGGTTTGACAAGTTGGCCAACGCGGGGAGACCAGATGATAATTTAAAAACCGGGCTCGTACCTTTCATTTATCCCCACCCACTACAGGCCAGAATAGCACAGACAATAGCGGCGCTTGCACGGCTTAACAAAAGCTGGCAAGATAAACGGTTAGCACTACGCACGAAAATCAGATTAATGCGTACACTGGTCCTGTCAATATTTCTCTATGAGTATGAGACATGGACAGTTACAGCTGACCTTCAACGCAGGATACAGGCCTCGGAGATGAGATGTTTCCGAAAACTTTTAAACGTCACGTACAAAGATCGAGTTACAAACGAGGAAATCCGAAATAGAATTACAACGGCAATAAGGCCTTTCAAAGATCTCTTGGTAACTGTCAAAAGAAGGAAACTCACTTGGTACGGTCACATATCGAGATCAAATGGTCTTGCAAACACAATCCTCCACGGGAAGGTGCATGGCAGACGACGAAGAGGCCGGCCCAAAAAGAGATGGGAGGACAACATAAAAGAATGGACCAGTCTCCGACCAGAAGAGTCACAGGCAGCGGCATCTGACAGAGAGGGATAGCGTGGAGTTGTGAGGATGTCTTCATGTGTGCCCCAACGACCTCACCGGTTACGGTATGACCTGACCTGACCTGACTACGGAAGAATTAACACCCCCGATAAACTGTTATCTGACCCTTACCAAATAGACGTGTCTCATTTAGCGCCGCTTTATCTAAGTTATACCTACCAGTTGTTTAGCCTCCCAATGTCGCCCATCTATTAGATCGATACGCTACATAATTAGTTTGTAGCGTTGTAGCGTGTGAATGTCTAAATCGCCTTCAGCTTCCTTCTTTCTCTTGTCTGAACATGTGTGTTGGGTTTTTCTGGTGGGTCTGAGGTTGGGGCTTGACATGCATTTTGATTTAAACGCGGAATTGTTTCTCTGGTGGTCAACCTCACTATCTCGTCTTGAACCATCTGTGTCCAATGACAATACTTGGTACAGACAGCTGGTAACAGAGCAGGGTGCGGTGGAGTGTCATAGTGTTCTGAGTGTTTCATCATGCTTCGTGTCTTCAATGTTGCAGTGCTGGAGCTACTCGTCTTATCCGTTGAATCAACACATGGTTACAGGTAAGTCTTGATGACGTTTTCAGAATACCTACGATACAGTCACCAGACTGCCTTAGGGACACCAGCTCTATAGTTTTCCTCAGGGTTTACTTCTGAATAATTTCTTTTGAACAGATATCTCACAAGGCAATGGGGACACCAATTCTGTTTTTTTTTTTTTTACTATAGCAACTTGCAAGGCGTGCTAACCAGCACGTTCATCATATTTATAATCCTACAAATAAAATGCCGCTGATTATAGTATTTGTTGGTACATTTGGTTACTGTACAAACAGAACAGTAAGGAGACAAATAGAAGCGATGTACTGGTATGGAGTGGTGGAGATGTGCAACAATCAAACATGCGTTACGCTTTCTTGTTCTTCGATAGAAAATAGCAGCGAGTGTAGGAGCGCCAGAAAAGACTAATCGGTCTACAATTAAGTGAAAGAGAAAATTAACAATACTGAAGGAAGTGAACGCTCCATGCAATGACAACGGTAATGAGGAAGATTAGAGAAAATGTTCTGTGTTTTCAGACTTTATCAATCCGGGCAATACGAGGGAGGGTCTAAACGTAATAAGCATTGAACAATATTAATAAACATCTAAAAAGTAACAGTTTATTTAACTACATATTCTTTTGAAATAACAAAAATTATGTGTGCCTTCACTATTGTTGTACATAAGCTAAATAAAAGCAGAAGCTTGCCAAACTAAATCCCCATAACTGTGTTTCAATAGTAGATGCGAAAAGCCATACTCAATGCAGCAACTATTCTTCGAAGACAACCAAAGCGAATTAACAAAAAGTATCCACTGCAAAATCATCAAATTCACTTCACAGTGCCTGAAAAAGATATCATATTAAGATTAGCATATCGATGACAGAAACTATATAGATTAACCGGGCATCAGGTCGACGTAACATACATTTAATCAATGGCATACTCAAATAGGCCAAAGGTTTCAAACATCTTGCAAGTATTTTCACAATGATTGAAGACTTGATAGAGAGATTGAAACGGGAAGACGAATATACTGTGACTTATCAACTGTGACCACTATTTAAATACCAGAACTTCAGCTCAGCAAGAAAATAACATCTGATTGACATTTATTTGTACCAACTATATGCTTCCGGTGTAAACCATGGTCGGTATACATGGCCCAGAAAAGGAAAACTACAACCAGAAAATGACATGTCGTAGAAAAGTCATTATTGTGACCAGGAGAAATAAAAGGAGACATTGTGAAATTATAAATATGGTGCGAACTACCGGTTGTACTGAATACATATCAAAGCATAAAATTATACGGTTATTTCATGTCAATTCAACCCAATAAGCTACTACTAAATACTTAAACATCACATTAATGACAATGCACGAGGAAAACCATGGGGCACATGAATAGATGAAATAAGACACATTCTACAACACAAGTGCTCAGAACAACCGACGTAGCACACTTGACCCAAGAAAGGTAACGCACACTCCCCACACGGACTCCACCGTGTACAGAGAATTATGAAAGTTACATAAATTGATGAGAGTGTGGAAGAGCGGTAATGTTAACGCTATTTTGGACACGTTTTGAAACTTTGGAAAACCCTATATATTTTTCTACTGATTGTAAAAGTAAAAATCGAACCAGCACACTGGTTTCTGCCGTGACAAAGCGATCTTTATTCCCCAGCCCTATAATCCTTCCAGTAGACCCCATGAGAATGATAGTTTGTTTAAAGTAATTTTATTGTTAAGTATAAATTAAATAGTGAACAGGTTAGTATTTATCCTTCAAGAACAGGAGATCAAGTGGATAGCAAGAACTGTATTTGAAGATAATAGATTCACAGACACTGAATAGTGGACGTAAGCCAACACAACATTACGAATGGAGAGACTGCGATGGTAACACTTGTTAGGCAACGCCTGAAGTTTTCAAAAGAAGAAATTATATTGTTGTCCCCTAGAAATACATTTATCAAAATTGTGGAGGCCAACGGTTCTTAATCTGTTGTCTTCTGACCCTCTATGGGAACGAGAGGCCCTTTCAGAAAAAAACGAAGGGTTGAAGAAATGTTATGAGCTTTTACATTTAAAATCAAAAGCATAAATAGAAAGACATAAGAGGTAGAAACACAGAAACAAGGGGAAATATACCAGAAGTTAATTTAGACAACGTTCTCACAATTAGATAAATGCCGATCAAACATACACTTGGTAGGAGTTCGAGCGGGTATGAAAGGTGTCGGAGATCACATCACTATTGTCCGTGATTACAGACTTTTGAAAACACTGCAACTGAGACGAATGTCAAAGGATCGTTATCTTAGTAGAAACCGTTTGAAAAGAGTAGAGTTTGAACTTAGAATAAAACTTTGGACAATTTATCCGCGAATTAACAAGACATCTAAGTGAAATGCAGTGTCAGCCTTTTCATTCCAGAAAATCATGAGTTTTGTTGAATGTACAACCGATTTTGATATTTGCGTTAGAACCGTCTTCTAACCCTCAAATGGTTTAAATAAACATAAAAAAGTACGGATTGTCGAGTAACGGTAAAACCTATTCACAAAGAAATATATTTGATATATACTCGTATAGTTTAATTTAAATTGAACGTTTGTGTGCATCTCATTGTCCTCACACTGTGAACTGTGCAAACTGTTATTAACATGATGATGACACTTTCCTAGACTGTAAATTTGGATATGTAATGAAAATAAATTAATAGTGTGAGTTGCAGATTCACATTTGAGGCTAAGGGAATGTTATTTTCATTTGATTATATTTTCATGTTTACTAGCAACATATTTCCATTAATATTTTCAATTCAGATATTCTTTACTGTTGCGAACACTGAAATAATTTATTAATGAACATTTTCATAGATGAAATATTTTGGTGTCTACGGTAGCAATATATATAATTAAATGGATTCGCTGTAACGAAAAGGTTAAGAACCGCTGGTGTAGACTAACCTTTAAAGGGACCGTTACGCACAGACACCTCTCAAGCGTGATCAATGCTGTCATCCAGCCGTTTACTCGGGTGAAAGCAAAATGGGGACTTGTAGCTATCAGGTAGCTAACCTCTACTGGGTCAAATGTAAGATCATCTGCACTCACTGCAATGGTGTAAAAGATGCCAAGTCCAAATTGTGTTATCAGGAATCCCAGATCAGAGACTGCTAGCCCTAGAAAGAAACCCAAAAAAATGGCACTGTTCAGAAGGATTATATATAAATGAAGGAAGTTAGTTCAACAGCAAGTTTCAATCTTTGAAGTGCTGGTCATCAGTTCGTTTCTTTTCGCATTGCCTTTCCTACGTTTTAGACTTAGTTTCCCATTTAGACCGTCATAATTGTAGTGTGATACCCAACTGTGTTGTATAGCATGTCAATCATACATGCCTACTTCTATCAAGCTTATTTTTATGTTCATATTGTTTTCATTTCACATACATTAAACACATACACTCATACACAAACATACACATTCGCATGTGCAGTAACACGCTTACACATACACAGGCACATACAGGCACTCCTACACACATGTACGCTCAAGCACACACCAAAAATACACACATACAATACACACAATATAGTGAACACATAAGCTAAACAATGATTGCATATAGCTAAATTCCCCAGTGGCTCTGTTTATTTGGGAAAGCATCGATTTAAGCTTTTTCCTTATCCATAGGTCCTATATTACATTTGACTGCGCTAATCAGCGTTTTGGTAAGCATTAATTTCAAGTATTTATTGTCGAAAAGTACATTTGACCAACGTTTAGGAAAACATCGATTTCAACCATTTGTTAAAACATAGACCCAGCACTGAATTTGTCTCCCCAAACCAGTGTTTAGGAAAGCATGATTCCAATTTTATAGCAAAGGTTTTCCACGTGATTTTGGTTTCCAACCCGAGCACAATCGTTTTTGGATGTGACATATTGCTGATTGCAAGGAAGAAACCCGTTCTCTTTATTATAGTTGTAAAGTAAAGTATCCCATAGCATTACTGCCGTAGGGGTGTGAGGTGTTAGCGATCTCACATTTAAAAGGCTCGGCTATATGAGGGCGGTAGCCATCACCTCTCCTTCGCCGATTTTACTTCCCGGACTGAACCGGTACCCATTTAAGGCTGGGTCGACTCGGGAGCCATTGCGGTCTGAAAAAAACATTACCGCCTCAACTGGGGAATGAACCCAGGACCACTCAGATGCGAAGCTTGCGCGGTAACCACTGCGCTGAGGAACTATTCAGGAAAATTACTAAATAAATAGTTACATATACTGACACTGGTCATAAGTACGCCTTAAAGGTAGTGACCTAAATAGATTAAGTTCAATGTCGATGTAGCCCCAATAGCACTGTTAATCAATTCATTGTATTTGTTTTCATTTTTGTATGCAAAAGTGAGACATGTGTACAATTACTGCTGGGCCGGCTGGAACGTGTCAACCAATATCGCCATGACAAGGGCCACCCTACCTTCCACAATCCCTTTCTACCTAGCTACTCAGACGGCGACAAATAGTTTAAAAATAAATACTGCATGAATGTGCAGAAATGTCTGAGTGGATATTTGGGCTATTACAACCAAATTTATTATATCCTTTAAATGGTATCTGGGACCAAATGGGAAACCGAACATACTGGTTACACCAAAAACGATGCCTATTACCAGTTGAAGAGAGCAGGTCGTTGTCTTCAGACTTCGCACTGGCCACAATAGCCTGAGGTACCACCTATTCAACAAATTGAAGATAGGTGGTACCGACGAATGCCCATGCGGTACCGGTAAAATGACCGCTGAACATCTTCTGCAGAACTGCCCGACATACGAGGATCAGAGAGAGCAGATGTGGCCATCACCAGTAGAACTGCAAGACAAGCTTATGGCAGTGGCGACAGCCTCAGAATGACCGCCGCTTTTTTCGAAAAAATAATGGTTACTGTCTGACTGCGTACGAAGAAGAAGAAGAAGAAATGGTATCTATATATAAATAATATTGCACTACTGGAGCTTGTTACTATTATCATACAGTCCTTTTCTTAAAGCTGCATGGATAGATGCAGTTGTGTTTATGTGTGTGCTTTACACGTGGTTTTTACTAGCTTCCCTCAACGTGTTTTTGTGTATTTTCTTAAACAAAGAATGGAGAAGCGTTAATAATAGAAAACATGAACTGTAGGACATTACGTGAACAGAGAACAATGTCATACCCAATAGGCTGATGTTGATCGGTTCCTTGAAGCCTTGTTTGGTAAAGCATATAATGTCGATGACGTTTGTGACAACTCCAAAAATGTTAATTGCCTGACTCACACCTGCTACCATAATCCACGTGTAAATTGTCAGTGCACCATCACTTATACCGACATAATCGGGTTTTGTTGAAGAGTCATTAAGCATTTCAAGCATTTCCTCTTTGATCTTTGGGCCTGCAAAGCTTTTCTGAAACAAATATCCAGAAATATCCATTAAATATTATAAATAGGGCTGCTTACACTGGAGTATTACCTATGACAAACTATTTCCCGATGTAAAAGCCTTCAATATTTATGTTTTTCGATAAAATGCGTGATTTTCGCAAAGTAAAACTCGTATGAGTTTTTTCACTCCTTTTACACGATTACAGATAAATGAATAATAATTGTATTATTGTTAAGACATATTGACCATGTGCGTCTTCAACAAATACACGTCAATCAGTGACGTCCCGTCAAAGGACTAGTATGACATGGCTAGTCCCCAGACATTTTAGTTCAGCTATTTTGAGATATTGTTATTATTTAACTTATTATTATATATTATTTATGTTTTCTTAGTTCTTAGTCAACCTGAACTTCTACAGAGACAGATGCCCGTGTGCAGGTCCCAGCTCTGGTATAAGCTGGGTGTAGCCTGAAGCATGGTGTCTTGCTTAGCGGGCTAGGCTCGAGCAGCTTAATACTCCGCTGCGTTGGGACACACGCTGACTGGGGGTGATTAGCTAATGTGCTAGTCCATCAGCATATATGTATTACAAATATATATATGTATATACATATATATATGTATATATATATATATATTATCATTTTAAGTATACTTAATATTACTATTATTAGTATCCGTATTATTATTGATATTATTATCATTATTAATATTACTAGTAATTCCGTCTACGAATTACTAGTTGCATTATTCAAGACAATACTACGTAGGATTAACAAAGGTTTCCATTCAATGCGCTTCGACATAAAATTAATACCTACTGAATACAAAAACAAAGTAGAAAACAAGTTTGAGACGTTGTTGGTGATACAAGAAGAAATGCAACTGATCATGACCATACATCCCAGAGATATTTTAATCCATATAGCGCATGAAATGACAAAGCGGTCACACAAGACACATATATTTACATATATATATATATATATATATATATATATATATATATATATATATATATATGTATATATATATAAATATATATATATATATATATCAGATGAAATACTGATACTCATATAGGAAAGGAAAAACATCAAGCAAATGGGACACGAGAAGACCAACACAGCATATATAAACTGTGCAAGAATATTTATAAGAGAAATAAGAATATAAAACGAGGTTCCTTAGAGACGCTTGTATTCTTCTCAGAAGATTTATAGCAGCAAGGCAGAAAGGGGTGTGTCTTTAAGAAGATAAGAACACTGACAACAATATTTCTGCCGGTTCTACATGACATCAATGATAAATAAGACAACATGCAAACAGAAACGAAATACATACTGAATAGATGGCGAGAGTACTGCAGACTCATGTATGAAGACAACACAAAGTGCACAGTTACAATACTACCAAGGAGAAAGAACCTGAACAAAAATTGGAGGAAGTGCGCTTAGCAATAAAAAGCAGGAAAAAAAGTAAACACGAGAATGCGAAGAAATCAGAGCAGAGCTAATACATGCAGGAGGGTAGGCTAGTGCTCGCGTTTATGAAGGAAGTCCAAACAGGTTTTAACAAAGATAGAGGGACCAGAGATCACATATTAAATTTGAGGGAGATCCTATGAAAAATTGACAGAATTCTAAGAATTGACAAATTGTGGCTGCCCAAAAGAAACCAGAAGAAGACTAACCAAGGCAACGCAGAGTTTAAAAAAGCGTGACGAAATGATGGAAGCAAGCATCGAAAACGACAAAAGTAAAGGTCTTGAAAGCATATGTCTTGCATGTGGAAGCATATGTCTACGAAGCATGGACAGTTACCAAAACGTCTAGAAAAAGCGTCGAGTCCTTGGAGTCAAAATGTTACAGGAAGCTCCTCATAATACCCTGGACTGAGAGAAAGACAAATATAGACATTCGGCAAGAATTGAACGTAGAAGAGAACTGGCTTATCAACTCCAAAATAGCCATAGAATTTAAATACTTTTGTGTCAAGAGTCACAACGCTATTGAGAGGACAGTAATGGAAGGTATGGTCCCGGGCAAAAGAGGCAAGGATAGACCGAGAAGACGATGGCACAAATATATAAAAGAATTCCCGGGTATGACTTAGACTGAGGCAGAAGATTTGGCTAGAGAAGGAGTTTCTGACATGCTGTGATGGGAGCGACGTTCTACAAAGAACATGTTACATGATGATGATGTTGATATAAATTTCCACTGGATATTAAAACCTGAAAAAAAAACATTGAATTAACGGCATTAGTATTCCTCACGATCTTAGTCTCATTTTGCCTGAAATTATTCAAGGATATTCGTGCTATTTGCACCTCCCCCCTACCCTCCCCTTCTCTCCTCCGCAATGACGGCACTCGTAAGCAATTGAGAATTATTAGTTCTATTTTGTTAGAAGACCAGCTGAAGCCAAGCTTGTCCGTCTGTAGAATGAGATATATGCTAGCCGCTTTGCGTTCTGTAATGAGTAAATCTAATTTTGGTTTGCATCTTATGAGTGGTAGTGTTGAGGTTATTAAGCTAGTGTAATTGTCCCCGTTAATGAAAGGAATCTTGTGAAGTGTAAACGTGTTGGATTGTCAGTATAGTTTGACAGCGTTTCAAAAGGTGAGATATGGAAGGGGACTAGGATTTGAAACTGTTTCCTGACAACAAAGTATGCCAGAGACAGGTGAATATATGTAGAACGACGGACTGTATCACGATGACGTGTCGCAATGTTGTGTTCTCAATTCAGTTTCTTTTGGAGCCCTCAAATTTAAATAAAATCAACATGTAATAACGAAAGTAGGTCCATATATTTCTGTTAAAACTAAAAATGAAAGAGTAAACACGTCATTTCAAAACAGAGCATTATTGTTCTTCAAAATGGTAAACTGCAAGCATATAAAGAAACAGGCTGCATTGTTGGCCTTGTGCGCTGTTCGAAACAGATAAGAGAAAGTGGAATTTAAATGATTGTTGTGAAATCAGTCTTTGTCCCAAAGCCACGATCCGCAACAAAACACTCACACCTATCCGCAATAACTTATTTTATTTTTAACTTTCAGGAAAAACAACAGATTTTTGAAAATGTATACAACAAATGTTTGTTTATTCAATTTCTTAAAATGTTGCATCGGTTGAAGTGAGAAGCGTGAACTGAGACCTGTATAGTGTCATTGGTAGGCTACATATTGCACGGTATATGGAGATTATTCCTCTTAGCCCAATAATAAAAGGTGTCGACGAACCTAGTCACCTTTGAGAAAAGTAACCGCACGCCAGTGACGATAATTCATCAAATAGTGTCCACCCGTTTCAGTTGGAGTTTATGTAGCTTATAATTTCTAAGTTACCAGCTTCATGTCAAACGTCTTGTATCGCATCTGACACGATTCCTGACAGGTAGCAATGTATTGCTTCATTTTCAGGCCCGACAGCATTCAAACAGGAAGTGTTACATACTTAGTGAAACGAAAATACCTCTTACATGTGTTTCTGTCAAATAAATGGTTCTCCCTTGGGATATCAAAATAAACAAACGATTAACATTGACACAGTTTCGTCTACGTATATACAGCTAGGGGATGCTTGTTTGATATAAAACACAAGAACTGTTAATATTAGTATTGATATATAACTCCTCCACTATCACAAAGAACTGCGAACAGAGAAGTGTTCCGCCAAAGTGAACAGATAAATATTATACTCTATACAAATGAGATAATGATACATTTTTTATTAAAAAAAGAATGCACAAGTGATATTTGTGTATAGCATTAGTCTAAATTTTACACTGTTTTCTGTGGCTACAGCTAAATTAACATCTAATCTGGCTCATATCACCATATATGATCTAAGTGTTGTGGTCGTTAAACGTCAAATCGCCATAATCACATGTCACTGAACTGAAATCTATTTCTGTGTCATCTGTTAAATGATGTGCATTTACAAATACCATCCGGTATAGTATAGTACATCACGTGATTCGGTCATCATTTACTACAATTTAAGACCTTCAACCTAACAGTCATTGTGATGTCATGTACGTTTAATAATAATATACAAGCTATAAACTGTCAGTCATTACACACACAAAAACAAATTGTACATTTTGAAAGAAAAATGAATATTTCTATAAACAGAAATTTCTTAATTTGGATTTAATTACATACTAGATAAAAACGGAAGAGTAAACTGTGATTTCTTCGGGAATCAGAACACATGATTGATTTAAACAAATGATGACTGGTATCAACAGAGATATATTTAAATTGTACATTTCTGTTCGTTATAATAACCAGCGTAGCTTAAATGCGTGAATGCTTATATATGTTATTATTACAAACAGTGATGCAAAGTTCACAAAGACAAATGTTAAAACTAAAGTTTGCTGGCTTTGTTTTTTGTTGTTGTTGATTTAAGTAAGCCATAGATGCTATTATATCGCCCATGTCATACATTCACGAAACATATGATCTCTGCTGTCACTGTAACCATGTGTCCTTTTGCTTTCTCTCCTAATGATGTTTGGTCACGATGCGTTAACATAATATAACCAACTCATGTTATTATGTGTTTTGCTGTTGTTTCGACATATGGAGCAGTTTACTAGATTGTATATAATGTTGACTTTCTAAGTCTATATATCGCGTCTACTTTGAAGACTTCTCCTTAATTTTAGACGACGTTATGAATTATTCCATCTTCTGATAAATCTGTTGTCTGACATTGGTTGCACACAGTTGGTAAATATAGATTGGGTATCTGGTTTCCTTTAGTTTCTCAGCAAACGTTCAAGACTTTATGTCGGAGCTGCAAGTTGGAAAGTCACTGACCAAAGGTTTTGACACATAGTTTTAATTTCTCTTTCAAGATTCCAGCCTCTGAAAAAATCGTACCTTATTTTGTGTTTAATTTGAGGAGGATACCTTAAATCCGGAGTATGAATATGTTGTAACTTATTTACAAGTATGTTGAGTGGATCTAGTGGTCGTCTTTTCTTATTACCTTCTCTTTTTAATGCATTTATCTTTATATTATATCCTTCACAGTTGATGCCAAATGCATTCATTTCATTTCTCCGTTCCTTCTCGAATATTTGGATATGGTCGTCTGCAAAGAATAGTTCAAAGTTCCAGTTGTTTTCTTTGCTTCAACCGTTGACCATCATTACTGGTGACACAATTTGCTTCCTATTGTTATTTATGTTCTCTGTAATTCTGGTATTCAATCGGCCATTTAAAGTGCCTAATGCCAAGTAGTCAAATGGTGTTCAAATTCGTTACAGTATTTTGCTTTCGAGTACCATGCTGGACCAAGGAAATTACTCGGGCCATCTCTCCAGCTTATTTGTAGATTTCCGCGTGTGCGCTAAAAGTTAAACGGAGAGCATGACGATACTGTTAGTAACCACATTTTGTTAGACGCTCACAACATGTCCCGCTCATATGCATGTTCATAATAAAACAGCTGTTGAAAGTGAGTTCTTGTCTTGTAGTTTTCATCTGCTGAATTATGGGATTTATACGATTGAAGTTGAACCGTCATGTTGATATCAAATGTGAATTATCACAATTTATTTTGGGGAGTTTATAATTCTTCGCTCTGGCAAAATTACGAATTCACGCATACTTGATCACTTAAGCTCTATGTGTTTATATCTTAAATTTCTGTAAAATGAAGAGCTAGTATTGTTTATCATTTTATGGCGGTTCACTGGTTTTGCAACATGGTATTTAGTTGAGCTAATTGTTTGACATGAGTCTCTTGAAGATAAATCACCAGATATGCCCTAACGATAGACAATGTCACTACTGAGATGTACATACTTTACTAACATGAGACAATGTAAATAGCTAGAGACGTTTTATATTCACATAAAACCTCATCCAACACCTGTACATTTGACAAGAAAGTTTAATTGCTAGAACTGTTCATAATTTAAACAGGCAAGGGCGACCACTATCCAGCATGATTGTCGTCATTGCCATGTACCGTCTTATGCGACATAAACCATAATGTATTAGAACAGGAATGCAAATGGGCATATTTTACGCAACATGAAAATCGTGAATGTCCAGAGGATTGTTGTCTTCTCTTACTTGAGCAACAAGCTAAATATGGATCCTTGAATATTCTAACTTTGAGAAATGTAAAAGTAGAAATTATCATCAATGTCGTCATTATTGTGATCAAAAAAATAGTTGACGTAAATGTTTGCTTATTGATCCAGCTGTCTATGGCTTATGCCCATAAATAACCAATGAAGACTAATAGTCAGATTGATGAAGAAAGCCCCCCAGCCTATTATAGAAATGGAAATAATCGCTATAATGTTCTATATCTTCTTGTCTGTTATTTTACATCAGACGGAGTATATATCCCCCACGATAGTTGTCTTTGTTTAGGAAGCCAGCGGCACATCACTTGGCCTTATTGTGCAATATGGGTTTATATGTTTCATACTTTTAGTAGTTGTTTCTTAATTTAACTTAACGTTTTTTTATACTGGTTTAGAAGACAATGCAGCGTCTGTAAACAATCAGTTGTACTTACATTTCTTTGCTCTAAAGGCTATATGCATCCAATCTATTCTTAAATGCTTTCATTGTCCCTGCCTCCACTACTTCCTGTGGCAATTCATTCCAAGCATTCACCACTCTCTGACTAAAAAAATATTTTCTTATATCTAATTTGGACTTTTATTTAGGTAATTTGTAGCTATGGATTCTTGTTCTTGTAGGAGTTTGAATTTTGAAATAAATTTATAGTTTAATTTATCCGTCATTTCTTTAATTATCATGTAAACCTGTATTAAGTAACCTCGAATTTTTCTCTTCTCTAGACACTGTACTCCGATTTTTCTGAGTCTTTCCTCAAAACTGTAATTCTGGAATCACACTTTCAGCTTTGTCGCTCTTTTTTGCATCCTTCCTAGCACGTATATACCCCTCTATAATAAGGACTCCACATCTGTACACAGTACTCCAATCTAGGTCTAGCTAGTGCTTTATACAGTTTGGCTATCACTTCCTTGGTGCTATGTTTAATATTTCTTTGTATCATTCCTAACAATGCATTTGTCTTTTTCACTGCTACCTGGACTTGCTCACTCCTTTTACCTGTATGATATAGTATAACCCATAGGTCCCTTTCCTTTTCTATCATTCTAATATTGTTCTCGTCCATTCTGCAATTATGTTCCATATTGGATCTACCCATGTGGATAGCTGTACAGTTATCTACATTAAACTCCATTTGACAGTTCGCAGACCATTCACGAATTTTATCTAAACTCGTCCTCAATATATCCACTTCTGCTTTAGATGAGACACTACTGCATAGTCTTGTGCCATCAGCAAATTTTGCAATCATGGATCCGATAGCAATGTCCAAATCGTTAAAATATATATATATTAAAAACAAAATCAGTCCCAAATCTGAGCCCTGTGGCACTCCATTTTTTACTCTGTAGCAATGTGCTTCACACTTACGAAAATGCTGACCTCAAATAGCTATGACTTCCCCCTGTTTCCACCTAGAAGATGCCAGTCCCTACTCCTTCGTGTACCGCTTTGCTAACTGTTGCTTTGTGAATACTCTATATGAACGTTACGTATTTCTCTCGTATCATATACTGTCTCAACAGTTACTAAAGAGTACGCCAGACAAAGCAAGGCAAACACTTTTCTTATTCCATAAATTTATCGTTCAGATATATTTTTCATTCAATAGTTTGTTCTACAATCATGCGCATAGTAGCTGTTTGATATTTGCATGCACTTCTCTGGCGGAAAAATACCTGTTACTTATAAGAGCTTGTTGTCTACTGTCTTTTTTAATGTCCAAAAGGATTCTGCTGAATATCATGGCTGGCACCAACAGCAATGTAATTACTCTATAATTGATGCAATCTGCCAAGCCTGACCACTTGACCAGGTCAATCCCATGCCTTTATTCCCATTCTGTGGAACTCTAACGTCAGGCATTCTTCTTCTAATTTCTTCTTTAATACTCCTTGAAAATATACATGTTTATGACGTTACCATTATCTCACATTGCAGCTTTTGCTGTTACTCCGTCTTTGGACTACTACTTTCTCTTTATTTAGTTTCAATATGGTCTTTCAGATACCTATCTTAATTCGAAGGGTTGCAATCGAAATGCTCTGCCGTTAGGATGGTGTTTCTTGAGGAAAAGGCATGTTTAGGCTTTCTTTGATATACTGAAGCCATCCTTTTTCTTGTTTCTCCGATGTCAATATTTTGCCATGTCAATTTTTGATTGGTTTTTCTGTCTGTATAAATGTATTTGCAATTTTTTTCTTATTAATGTGTAGGGATTTCTCACATTTCTTCTCTCTGCTGCCTTTTATTTTATGTCTTCTGTACTAATGTGACAATAATCCCATTCATTGTTTTGTATACCTGCCTTTGGTCTAGTTCATAAGCAGTAGCATAGTTGTTATGTTCTTCTGCTTTGATGCCTTGGTTTCGGCAATTGTTGAGTATATCATTATAATTTTTCGTTTCTTCTATTTTATGTAATATCTCTATTGTGATTCATTCCTTTGGCTGAATTAGCCGAAACCCATAATTCATTCACATAGATAACTCCGCGTCCATTCAGCCTGTTACCACATGCCCTTAGTGTCCATCTCCCCCTCGTCCTCGTACAGCTCTTGTAGCGCTTGGTATCTGGTATTGCATTGTATGCTACATTATGGCTTCATTCTTGGTCTGTAATAGGTGTTCGCTGTACCTTGTTCTAATTGTTCCCTTTACTTGCTGCTTTTTTAGTTTGAGCTGCATGATTTACATCCTGTAGCGTACTTCTGAACGCTTTACTGACACTGATATGGTAAATCTGATTTTTCATTATGTGGTCTGATGGTCGCAATGTGGCCTTGTGTACATTATTATGAGCAAACATGTTTCTTCAAATTATTTTGTTTAGTGTGCATAACTCAGCAAATATGTTTCTATTGTCCTTTATCTGTCCAATCCCTTATTTGCCCTTAACCTGTTCATGACTCAGATTCTCTGCTCACACTTCAGCATTAAAGTGCCCCAACTTTATTATGACATCTTTCGCTTGATGTGTGTGAAGGAACTCATACAAGAAGTTGTCATTGTTTTATCATATTTGACCTCGTTAGTTGGAGCATAACTTTGAGTGATGTTCTTATTATTGTTTTGGGGGGATTTGGATCCAAAATCTTGCACTCATACATTTAAGACAATAGACTCTCACTTTATGATGACACTAACGAGTTCTCTAGGAAACATCCGTACCACTCCCCGTGCGAGTTGGGCCTCAGTTCCCTTATTTCCAGAGCAAAGGATGCTCAACCTGGCTGACAGTTTTATCCTTCCTGATTGGTATCCATCTCGTTTCATACTTCCTGGTTGTATCCATCTTGTTTCCCTTAATCCCACAACTCAATTTTGTCATTCTCCTCTTTGCCTGGGGCCCTTCCTTCCCCAATGCCGTTTGGTTTCGTTGTGCCGTCAAATGTTCTGTAACAGGCTTTATTTCTCTAGATTTGGGTGGTCGGCTCTACTCTAATGTAATTTGTTCTAGGTGAGTTGTCCGTTTTTAGAATATTCTCTCTGCCATGACACCTGACCAACCTGGGTAACCATTATAGATGCCTTCGGTTTTCTCGTTCAGCGCTTGGGACCATTGAAACATGGAAACTACCTCACCACTTCAAGATAAAGGACTCACTGGAGATTGCAATCTTCTTTCTCGAGAAAAGCAGTAAAAGCGAAGTAATGTATACATATATTCCTCCACTGTGGAGGTGAGCTTTGACCAATCTCGACACATCGTGTAATCTACCAACATCATGCTTCCCCTTCTCTCTCTTCTTACCTCACTCTGTTTCATTTGACTCTGTCCCACAGTCACACCCTTGCACAACTTTCACACGCGCCCTTGTGGTAAAGCCCTTCCATTGCACTTTGGTTGGGCTAGCTTCTGATGGCGCACAAACCTAGCATAGGTACATACAGACGCACACATGCATCCAAGCACTGGTTTTTGCGTCCTGATATCGCCCAATTGACTACGGTCTGAGGTGGAAAATGGCGCGCCTCCGCCAGTAGAAACTAGTGAGGCAAACATCTAAGCAACAACAAAAAATCTACCAACATCTGTATCTGCTCCATCTGATGATGCCAATTCGTTAATCACGATATAACTACTAAAAACATACTGATGTTAGATGCGAGTTATCTTGTCATATATGTGATGCCAGTTTGACAGGGTATTCTATGATGGTTTCATTTATGTATGATAATAACGATACTTGTATTGACGATTCTAGATGATTCTTCTTGATGTAAGATGGCAACTTATGTTCGCATTTACAGAGCTTTGCAAGATCACTCCGCTTCCATATTACTGCTTAACAATTATTACTTAACACGAAGCAAAAACCACTACACAAGTAATATCTTTACAATGTATATAAAGTTGGATAAACAGTAAATGGAATAGCGAATAGAAAGGAGGGACTATTTCATAATCGAAATGTTGGTGTGTATCGACACCTGTAAGTGGCAGCAGCAACAAGTTGTAAACAATTTTCAGAGCTGGTGCAGAGACCTAATAAACTGCGATATAAGTTTTCTTCTTCTTCTTCTTCTTCTTCTTCTTTCTTCTTCTTCTTCTTCTTCTTATTATTATTTTTATTCTTCTTCTTCTTCTTCTTCTGCGTTCGTTCTCAATCTCCCACTACCAAGCCCTGAACAGTAGTAGGTTGTTGTCCGGAGAACGGAATGCGTTGTGTCGCTAGTTTACTGCTTTACTGTGATAATTGCACCTTTCGGTCCGACACATCCTTCTTCGGCAGCGATAGAACATGATGGAATACAATACAGAAAGACACCTAGTACGCTATACAAATGCACTGTAAGTTGATGTAACACCGTTGAACAAAATAAACTTAATTATAAAGTAACTACTTTTATTGCTTTATCCGTTTATCTCATCGACTAAAAACAGGTGTAATGTAATGTGTCCCTCCTTATATCAATATCGGCGGCAACAAGAAGGTTGAGGTTTTGAAGAGAATGTAAAAAGCTATCATAAAATGAAATGCCGAGATTGTAGGTTTCTCAAGTCATTTCAGAGAAACATTGTCAATATTTAAAATTGTTCCCTGTATTGACATGTCACTGAAATGACATAACTTCTTTCAATCGTCAAAGCTGTCAAATCAAGATAATAACATTATGTAAGTTTTGCGTTATTTGATATTAGATGTGAATTTAGGAATGTGAGATAGCGTGTTTTATAATAATAATAAATTTAAACTGCATAACCGCTAAATAGTCGTTAACATACGCACGTTAAATAGCAGCTACTTGTATAAGATAAATTACCATGAATTAACTATACATATTCCGGACATGACTGTCATATTAACAATAATAGTAACTTGTGTATATGAGGCCACGAGATCGATACATATAAACAACTTACATGAATATCCAGCTAATTACATAGGTGATGTAAACAAAGTGGTCTCGGCTTCCGAGTTAAATAGATAGACGGATACCTAGTCATGATAAAGCGAAGTGTATTTACATAACACTATTTAGTTATGTAACACATATTTCTTTGTTCTCAGAGTCCTCAGTGTATATCACTAATTAATGTGTTCTTATAAAGGCAACCCACAGTTTTGAGCATTTGTGTAGAGAAGGGTAGAGCGCTTGCTTCTCACGTGAAAGGTATTCGGTTCGAGCACTTTTACCGACACGCTCCTGTCGACCTAGCTGTCTAGATTGCAGTTGGAGAAAGATATGCAGCTATGAATTTAACCGGCCAGTCAACTCCATAAGTAAACTGAGACATAGTACACATACGTCCTCCGAGACAACAATACCTTCTTTTGAGTTAACTTTTTGTCTCAGAGCTGCAGTAAATTTCCAGACTTTCATGATATGTATTGGGAGTTTTCTTCCTCTTTCTCTTGTTCGCCAATTAATTAAGCGTTGAAATCATACTATCTCCTATTATGACTTTCACTCTTGTAAACATGATACAAAGGAACCCACTAAACTCTTACTCTAGGGTTATGACAATAACCACTTCCACGTTGTTAATCCTGCAAACAGACAATCTTCCATTCCTCGAATTGTCAGACTAACGCCAAGAGATCGAGTAGCGCACCAGAGCGGGCCCACCATTAAGTTTCTCGTTGTGATGTAACGTGCTGTTTACTAGTGATTGTACACGATGTATGAGGAGATCTCTGGATTATCCCTTGTCTGAGAAAGAAGGACATCTCTGTAATTGGTGGTTGGCTGAGAAGGTGAGTTCGTAGAGATCACTGAGCAGAATGTAACGATCCTCACGTAAACACAGAACAGGAACATACCAAAATAACTCCGCGCATATGTAGAATCCCATCCACTTTCTATGTGGAAATGATAGCTAAGTTTTCTACGTTCCGTCTTCTTAGAGACCTATCCATATCCGAATAGTTCAAATGTATGTCTGCTGAAATGCAGGGCATCGGATCGAATCTACATTAAAACACACGTTGTTTTTTTCCTGTTCTAGTTGACATTTTGTTTAAACAGCTTCCACGCGACGTGGTTACAGCAGTGACGAAGTCACCAGCCTAAGAAATACTCTCCACTACCTCGGAAATGTGAATGAATCCATACGACAGATATTTGTTTGGTTATGATCTTTGTAAGAACGAAGAGTAATCATGGACAGGTGAAACATGCTGATGAAGACCACCATCTCACATCCTCGTAAGTGTTCCCCGGAACATGCAGTGTTACAATAGTCTGGTCAACCAAGCAAGAAGCCACACTGTAATCCCATTTAAGTGATCTTAGTGACACGTCTCGATTTGCACTACAGCCAGGGGTATCGCCTCACACGTTCTCAAGTACGCCCCAGGTTTTAAGAAAAATCACTGCAGCATGTTTCTTTTCTGAAGATGGTAATCTATAATCCAAGTATTCAATCAGGCATATCAAGTGTCTGATACCAAGCAGCCAGATGTTGTTTAAATAAACTCATATCAGTCTTTTACCTTGGAGTACCATGTTGGACCAAGGACATTACCTAGACCATATCTACATGTCATCGGTTGCCTGACACATATGCATTTTCTTTATAAACGTCGACAGGAGTTAACTCAGCTGAGCATGAATAGCTTCTAACAACAATACCAACAACAATAACATCAACACATTTGTTTCAGCTTACATATTTCAATATTTTATATTCTTACAATATATACCAGTTGACCATATTTGCTGATTTCTAAAAAGTTGTACCAGAACAGCGTTTGAAATATACTCTTATACAACCTGCTACTGTCATAATAAATGATGTCCAGTACCGTCAGGACATTGAACATTAGCTGCTACATTGACTCTACCATTTATATCATCGTTGTCCTCGTTCAACCTGTTTATTCCATTATTGTTTCCTGCAGTAAATCATTTCACAAAACATGTACAAACAATGTGATATGTTTCATTTATATATATTTAAGTATTTCTTTTCTCATTCCTAATCTCGTCATTACTTCTTTATTTATTTGCTTTACTTTCCACAAAATAAGACCTATTCTTCTGTACATACACGTTTCAATGATCTCTATTTTCTCTAACTGTTCGCTCATCGTCCATGTTTCCACCTTGTATGGTAATGATGAATGCCATCTGAGGACTCCTATTTTAGTTTTTGCTATTTGCCTGGATGTAAATACATGTCTTTTATTGTTAAACTTGGTTTTGGTCCTTCCTATTCTCTTATGCATTTCCCTGTCACACCTACCATAACTTGTTATCTGTCCTATAGCGCAATAGCTGACAGACGACCAAAAATAGACAGAACGACGCGTGCTGTGGAGATACCACATAAGAAATTTGGGAGAGCCATTTTTGTCACACCAAACCTAGATATAAATTCAGTGGGCCAAACCTCCAGAGCAAACACGGAGATCCTCACAATCCAAACCTAATCATGTTCAGTGACATCAGTATAAAAGCCACCGAATGACACCTTTGTTTTCGAAGAACCTGACAACTTCAGATCACAAATCAACAAAATAATCATGGGAGACTTCAACTGTCACAGCACTACAAAGAATCAGACGTTAATGGAGAAGAACTGGAGAACTTGGCAGAGCAAAATGGATTTCAGCGCTTGCACGACCTAAAATTGCCACTATCTTTTAATAGCTGCAGATGGGGAAAAGGTTACAATCCTGACAACATATGTGTTAGTAACAGAATAATACACTGAGTGGGAAAATCTGTAGAGGAGCCCATACCACGGATGCAACACAGGCCCCTATCATGCACCATCACGACAGTTGTCAAGCCAGAAAGCGTACTATTCAAAAGACGCTTCAACTTCAAACGAGCCAAATGGGGCCCACTCGCGTATGACCTAGACAAAGAGGTGCATTAATTAGAACCAACACCGGCAAAACACGAGGCCTTTGTCAAACTCGTAAAAAGAATGTCTAGACACCACATACCAAGAGACTGCAGGACTCAGTGGATTACAGGCCTTAACGATGAATCAAAAGCGCTATACGAGCATTATCAAACACTATTTGAAAGTGGCCATCTCTCTGATGAAACCATCTAGTCTGGGAAAGACCTACTACATGCCATATCAGAGTCAAAAAAAAGAAAAATGGCACCACTTGGTGGATCACCGTGATATGAAACAAAACAGTAGACGCGCCCGGAAACGTATTACAAACTTAAGTAATGATCCAGTGAGCGCTCCTGTAGGCATAACGCAGGGGAACGAGAAAACCACTCAAAAAGCAGAGCAAACCAATATTCAGCGATATTGTAAACAGGAGAATGACAAATTGGCGATACCTTTCTCCTTGCATGAACTAAATGATGCAATGCATCAAATGAAAAACAACAAAGCAGCTGGCCCAGCTGACTTGAGGACAGAGCAAATTAAAATGGTTGAACCAGAAACCATTACATGGCTGCTCAAGATTTTCAACACATGCATCGATTCTATGAAAATTCCAAATATCTGGAGAAAATCGCATGTGGTTGCTTTGTTAAAACTATGAAAAACCCCATCAGAACCTGAGATTTTCCGATCGGTTTCAGTACTATGCCATTTATACAATGTAAATAGTCTTTGAGAGAATGATCCTGAACTGTACCTTCTCTCCCCCCCCCTCCCCCTCCCCCTCCCGTTCATAGACAAGAAACTCATCAAGGAGCAATCAGGCTTCAGGCCTAGAAGATCATATTGCGACCAGATTCTTAACCTGGCAGAATTTATTTAGGACAGGTACGAACGTAAACAGATCCCAAGAGCAATTTTTATTGGCTTAAGCGCAGCATATGATACCATAAACTACCAGAAGTGGTTTGCTAAGCTCTTCTTGCAAACCTCATTAAATGTTTCCTGCAGAATAGGAGATTCTACTGCACTCTAGGGGGTAAATAAAGTAGATAGCGAAACCCTCTCCCAAAAAATGGTCCAAAGAAGTGTCTTGGCACCTATGCTGTATAATATATACACCAGCGATCAACCCATACATACATATGTGATACAGCAGTAGCTGCTCAGAGAAAGGGCAGTTGAAGAAGTTGAACAGAAACTGACAAACGCCATTGATGCCCTTGCTCTATATTACCACACAAAAATTAACTGAAACCAAACCCCAGCAAAACTCAAGAATGCGCCTACTATCTCAGAAATAGAGAGGCGAACAGAAAGTTTCAGATCAAATGGCAAAGACAGGATCTGGAACACAGCACGGCCCCCAAATACTTGATAGTAAAGTTGGACCGCACGCTGTCCTATGCTGCACATTGTCAGCAGACAAAACAGAAAATACATGCGAGAAATAGTGTCATACACAAAGTGACTGGCACAACATGAGGAGCAAAGCCAGATGTCCTCAAAACATCAGCACTCGCTCTGCATGTACCTGAGTACACCGCATCAGTTTGGAAGAACTCTGAACATGTCAAACATATAGATACAGCAATAAATGAGACACGCTGTATAGTTACAAGATAACAAAAACCTACGCCAACTGAACATATATACCTCATAGTCGGCATAGCGTCACCAGAGATACGAAGAACTGTCACGTCAAGATAGAAAGAGAGAAACAGGTAAATAACCCAAGACACACTATGCTTGGACAAGGTGCAGCGCCCAAGACTAAAGTCAAGACAAAGTTTCTTACAGTCAACCCAGCCCCAACAGACTAGTCCAGGAAATCGACGCATCGAAAGTTGGAAACAGTTGACACAGGTCCCCTTGATCGAGTTACGGGAGGAACCTGCGCCTGGACATCTCCTGCCCTACGCAACATGGAAGTCACTAGATTTTAAACTGGTGTATCACGATGCAGGAAAAACGTTAAAAGATGGTGATACAGGGATGACGAAACATGCGAATGTGGAGTAACACAAGACCATGACCCTCTGATGATCTGTCCAAACCTCCAGGAGACTTGTAGCATGGATGACCTGCTGAGTGCACCTGACAGGGTAAACCACCTGGCTGAATACTGGAAGAATGATGTGTGACGCAGTGCCTAGGACACGGAAAGTAAGTATCTGTCCCAGATACAATTAACAGCTTGGTTGTTCCAGTATCTCCCCGTGCACTATGATTTTTACTGTGAGCTTACATTTCGATTTTGCTAATTATCAGAGATATTCTTTTCCTAAATTTAATGTCTAACTCATATTCTTTACTTCTGTTGTTCCTTTTCTCCCCTAGCCTTTGCAACTCTTGCTAGATTTCTGTCACCTGTACTGTGTCATCAGCAAATCTTATGTTGTTTATTATTGTCCTTTTGCTTGTTTAGACCGTGCATGCCTTCAATATGTCTGGACATATTTTCTGTATGCTGTTAAACATACATAGTGATAAAACAAACACATGTACACACACACACACAAACACCTGTCTTACACCTCGTTTGATATTGATTTATTTTGTGTATAATTATTTCAATTTTTTACTGTGGTTACCTGGTCCCAATACATGTTACACAGTAGTCTAGTGTCCTTCATCTAATGTAGATTTATTTCTTGGAGACACTCAATCAGTTTTCCATGCTGAATACCGTCAAATGGTTCACTACAGTCTGTCTATGTAATACATATAGATACTCTTCTGAACCTTTATATACTTATCTTTCAACATTCCCATACAAAATAGTCCTTTTCTTGTTCAACTATTCTTTTGAAATCCAAACTGCTCTTTATCTTTCTCACTGAAAATTTGATTTATATTGCGTTTCTGTACATTCTTGAGGAATATCTTAAGCTTGTCACTCATCAGGCTGATTATTCTGTAATCTGTACAATCTATTGCTCCACGATTTTAGGTAAAGTAATACACGCTGATATTCTCAAGTCTTTTTGTATGAAACCTGTAATATATATGTCATTGCCCTGTTTTGCAATTGTGTCCTTGACAATGTTCCCTAATATGTTTATCATTTCTATTGTAATGATTGCTGGGTCTTCAGTTTAACATTGTTTCCACATTTTCACTCTTTTATTAACTTCTGGTCTGAAATTTTAAAATCTTACCTATTTTTTACTTGTTACATCTTGTTTCTGTTTTCCTAGAAACGTTCTCTGACATACACTTGTATTATGCCTATCTGTTTGAAATATCTGCTAATAAAATACAATTTTGCAATTTTTTATTCAAAAATATCTTCCACCTTTAACATAAACTTGATATTTTGGCATGATCCTTATTTCCTCAAGCATACCTTTGGTATTGTCCTTAATCTCCAAGTCTTTAATTAATTTGCATTTGATCTCAATCCATGATTGATTAGCCAGTCTCAACATCCTTTGTACGTCTCTATATAAATGGTCGTACTCTCTGGTGTTCTCTGTCTTTTTTATCGTTGCCATTTAAATTATATCTTTTGTTATTAATATTTTGACATTCTTTTAACAGTTTTACTGACAAGCTTTCATTTCCTGATTGTATACTGAATTTTAGAAATTCTCATCTTATTTTCGCTTTCTCGTCTTTTTCTGTCATTAATCATTTTTTTATGTCAACAACATATGTGTGCTTTATATGTGGTTGCTTTAATACTGGAATGTGTGTATATAGTTCTTGTGTTGTATTGTTCCATGGGCATCTAAGGTTTATAGTGTAATTGTAATCAAACAGGAACGTCATCTGAATTGATGTCTGCTCCTGTGTATATTTTGGTGCTCCACATTATTTTAAATCTCTTTTTGATGATAATGAAGTAAATCTGATATCCTGTTTTATCTATAATGCAATGTGTAATACATTCAAATATTTGAAGACGAAGTGTCCTGTTTTGCAAAAAATGCAGTTAAACCTAAAACTTCAGTTTTATTTAAATCATTCCCACAGACTAAGGCTTGGATTAAACCCCACGATTGAGGACTAGAGACGCTAGCCCAGTCAGACACAACATACTGGCCAGAACGTTACTTCAGGGTCAGGGGCTGTATAGTGACCAAGACACCACCTAAATTTCATGTAACATCCTCTTAAAACAGGCTAGGCAGATAGGGATCGACGTGATCCCTGTAGAAGTGATCATCATGCAGATACAGCCAAGCATAACACAACAGCTTGCAGCAGTAAAGTCCATTTTCATCGTGAAAATACACATCTCATGTGATGTGAGAAAAGCTACTGCAATCCGCCATTTACGGAATTTTCCTATCAACGCCGAACGAAAGACTGAACATACTCATTGTGGACATTTAACATCAACAACATCAAGTAACCGCCACATTCAGTAAAATAATAGCGAGAGGGATTAAAGAAAAGGAAAGCACCCAATAAAGAAATGCTAACCACTATGACCGAACTCGTAATACCGACTGAGAGATCAACTTGTGAGACAGTCGTAGATGTTTTCTGCGATCTAGTTCTCTTCTGGAGATTGATGACTGAGGTACAGAGAATAATTTTAATGTACGCCTAATAAAAGTTATGTTCTATAATTCCTCAACATGTTCTATAATGGTTCAAGGTGTTCTATCATGCCTCTACATGTTCTATCATTTCATGCCATATCATGCAAAATGGCACAAGATGCTGAGCAGCGCATGAGACCCATAGCTAACTGCTAGCTTCTGGACCAGCGAACCAGAGCTGCCAAGACCATTCTACACCTCCACTCGGTGATCCTTGATAATAGGCTGCAGCAGGGCAGACTGGCTAAGGAGACGGGATCGAAGAGGGAATGCTAACCCAGTACTAAAAAAATGCTTGCTGAAGTCGGATGTGTTGGACCGTAGGTGCAAATATCGCAGTCAAGCTCTAAACACAACGCATTCCGTTCTCTTGACTACATTCTGCTACTTAAGCCCTTTCAGGGTTTGGTAGCGGGAGAATAAGAACGAACGAAGCCAAGCCATATCATGCCTTAACATATTCTATAATTGTTCAACATGTTCTATCATGGCTCCACATGTTTTATCATGTCATGCTCTATCATGCCTCAACATGTTTTAGGATTTCATGTTCTGCCATGGCTCAACCAATTCTATGATTTCACGTTCTAACATGCCTCAACATGTTATATCATGCTTCAACATGTTGTCCTTTTATGTTCTACCATTTCATGTTCTATCATGCCTCAACATGTTCTATCATGCCTCAACATGTTCTAGCATGCCTCAACATGTTATATCATGACTCAACATGTTCTATCAAGTCATGTTCTATCATGTCTCAACATGTTTTATCACGTCATGTTCTATCGTGTCTCAACATGTTCTATCATGCCCCAACATGTTCTAACATACATCACCATGTTCTATAATGCCTGAACGTGTTCTATCCTTCCTCAACATATTATATCATGTCATGTTCTATCAAGCCTTAACGTGTTCTATCATGCCTCAACGTGTTTTATCCTTCCTCAACATGTTCTATCACATCATGTTCTATCACGTCTCATCATGTTCTATCATGTCATGTTCTATCCTGCCTCAACATGTTCTATCATGCCTCAACATGTTCTATCATGCCCCAACAATTTTCTAACATGTATCAACATGTTATATCATGCACCAACGTGTTCTATCATGTCCCAGCGTATTCTGGCATGCCCCAACGTATTCTATTATGCTTCAACATCTTCGATCATGCCTCATCGTGTTCTATCTTCAAGAGACCCAACTTCTGAGAGCTATGTGTGTTGTTGAAATATATTTCATGCTCAATCTTATGAAGCGTACACATGTGGTCTAGAAAGTCTGAACAGTATGTAGACTCAGATTATGGCGGTCCTCATTGGCTTTGATGTCAATTAAATCAATCAAAGCATGTTGCTTCTCTCGATGCGCAGGCCATTGACAACATCCCGTCAGCATGCACAATCCTGGACTGCACTTTCTGCATCTTTCCAGGTGTAGTATTTTAATTGTAGTTCCGTCTCGCATTATCCATTTTTTTCTCTTTCGTAGTTTTTGTTTTCTCTCGCTTTCTTTGTCTCTCTTTCTCTCTCTCTCTCTCTCTCTCTCACACACACACACACACACACACACACTTTATTTATCTATTTATCTATCATCCCTTGAGAATTGCATGTAACAAATGTAAAGCTATGTTGGACAGTGCCTTCCGTGGCGTATGTCTTATTCATGGCCAGCCCGATTTTCTGCTCTTCAAATGTTGTTCCAGTGGCTGTTGTTAGCTCCTTTCCAAAGGCCTTAATTTCTTATCATGCTCGGCCGATGTATGCCCATTTGACATCATAGACATCGGTTAACGAAGTATTGGAGTTGTTGTTGATTGGCACTGGTCGCTCACCATGTTTCCGCTCCATACAGCTACGCTGACTGGACACTGGCTTTGTATGTTCTAATTTTGATTTGAATCTTGATATAACTCGATCTCGATATGTTGTTTAGTGCCAAGAATGGCAGTGTCATAACATTTGGCATCTGTACCACTTGATGTGTCAACTGTGTTGCTCAAACATGTAAGGATATCCACTTCTTTTAATCGCTCTCCCGCCAGAATGATTGATTCTTCGATAATAGTGTTGAGTTTAAGAAGCTTAGATTTCTTCATATTCATATTCAGTCCCAATTTGACTAATCGTTGTTTCGTTCTATCAACTTCTATCTTTTTGCATGTATGACAAAAGTAACAGGTCCTCTGCGTAGTTCACGTTCCCCATTTGTAACAAAGTGTTTGACTGTATACCAATTCCTTTTCTCTCTATTGAAGTCTTCATTTTCCAATTGATGTCCACCAAGACCAGGAAGAACAAGAGCAGGCATAACTGTCTAACCCCTGAAGCTGTCAGTAAGTGCTCCTTCATGTACTGCTAACTGTAGGATCGTACGTATAATGTATGAGAGGTATTAACGTCTTTGCTGTTCCACAATGTCTCAGCAGCTGCCATAGACTACTTCGATTCACACTGTCAAACGTCTTTTCACTATCTATTAAATGTGCGTATAGGTATTATTTCCATACAATACTTTTGTTCTACTATGATGCGTAGAGTAGCTATATGATCTGTGCACGATCTTCTCTGTCGTTATCGTGCCTTCTCCTCTCTGAGCGTTTTGTTTTCTTTCCCTTTAATCTGTCCAAAATGATTTTGTTAAATATCTTGCCTGACAATAACAGCAATAATTTTCTGTCAAATGCTCAACCCATCTGTTGCTCTACTGTCAATATCTTGCACTCTCTGTCCTTGATTAGCTTATCTGTCGGTATATATGTATTTGCCTTTTTTTTTAATGAGTAGAGATCTCTCATATTTCTTTTCTCTGCTGCCGTTTCTGCCTCTTGTGCCATTTTGTCAAAGTATACCTTTTTCCCTTTATATATATATATATATATATATATATATATATATATATATATATATAAATATTTATATATATATATCTTGTTCTCTATGTCTGTAACAGTATAATTTATCTGTGCTTCTGCTTTGGTGATTCGGGTTCGGTAATTGTTGAATACTGATTTCTTCTTTTTTGTTTCTTCTATTCTGTGCAATGTCTCTGTTGTGATTAATCCTTGTGTTGGTTTCAATTGAATCTTAGTTTATTCACATGGCTTATCCCACATCTCTTTAGCTTAGTCCCACGTGCTAGTATTGTCTATCCCTTCGTCCTCATCATGTTCTGGTAGCACTTGAAATCTGAGATTAAGTTTTGATTTAATTGTTTTTATCTGAAGGAAAATACAAGCATTGTTTCTCATTTTAAGTAATAAGAATTGTATAAGTGAGACATCGAAATAAATTGTAATATGAGGAGAGTTGTGATAATATAGAAAAGGTGGTCACTACTGTACAGGATGAAGTGTTGGAGACGTCATTGTACTGAGATTCAGCTTCATGGGGCCATTCTTTCCCCTGCAGTACGTCCGATATCCAGCTGGGTCGTCTGCAGCGTATCAAAATGGAAAATACATTCAATACATTTTTATCAATTTAGCAATCGAGCTATCTCACACTCCGTTTATCATAAACTCTAGAAAATACGGGTTAGTAATATAGTTTTTGGGTCTGCGGGGAAGTGCATGGTGTTAGCACCTTTCAATCGATGACCAGCAACAAATTCATGTGTCACATTTTGACACCAAGAATAATCACTACTAACTTTTCAACTCTCACTGTCGACTCCTAGTAGCTAGTAGTGCACAACAGTGGCAACCGCAATGGCTGGCAGGCTAAAACAGTGAGGGACTGATATCTAGAGTGTATGACGTCTTGAATGCTGGAAACGGAGGTTTGAACGTCTAAGTTATCGACATAGAACCAAAAAATGGGTAACTCGATCCGTGGTTAGTTGTACAAGATTTAAGAATAAAATCTGGAAAAAATATACAAAGGCTTGAAAATGAAATGAAACATACAAATATGTGGACGAAGAAAACTAATCTTAAAAATTCAATAGAGCAGCCAAAATTGACTTTGAAAAAAAATTTGCCAAACAGATCAAGACTGATAGCAAAGTGTATTTTTTTCTTATGTTCGATACAAGTAGAGAAGGAAATATACAGTTGGCCTACTTAAAGATAGTACAGAAAAATAATAAATGAGATCAGGGATGCTGCTAATCAACTCAATCAGTATTTTGGCACATTCTATGCATAAAAAGACTGCTCAAGTATCCCAGAGAAAATAAATATTTTTAAACGGAACAAACACACAGAAGGATTGATATCCATCCCTATGTACTATAGAGTAAAATGGGTTTTTTTTTAATTGATTAGGTCGAAGGTGGATAAATGTCCTGGTCAAGACGGTATACATCCAACATCACTGTTTGAACTTCGAGACCAGTTAGCAAAACTATTGGGGGTATTTTATTCTCACACTCTTGAGAAGGGGATTGTTGTAAGGGATTGGAAAGATGCAGGAGTGATCTCCTTTCTTCAAAAAAAGGGCAAGAAATCAGATCCAGCCAATTATAAACTAGTGAGTTTGATGAGCATACTCTGCAAAATTTCGAGTCCTTTATCAAAAACAACATGAAACTGCACTTGGACAAGTTTAATTTAATCAAAAATAGTCAGCATCGGTTTACTAAAGGGAGATCATGTTTAACTAATCTATCAGAATTCATACATTCAAAAAAATGTTAGATGGTCGAGAGCCGGTGGATGGTATCTATTTGGATTTCGCAAATGCTTTCGATAAAGTACCTCATCAACGATTGTTTCAAAAGGTGAAATCACATGATATAGATGGCGGAATTGTCTATTGCATAGAAAATTGGTTGACGGGAATAAGGCAGATAGTGGGCATGCATAATGCGTACTCTGACTGGTGTGATGTAATAAGTGGTGTGCCTCAGGGATCGGTAATGGAATCAATTTTGTTTATAAAATATATATATATATATATATATATGTATATATATTGTTTGGACATTGATATCAGATCTATGATTGTAAAGTTCGCGGATGACACATTATGCGGTAGGGACTCTTTGCCGGCAGATGTGGATAAATTGAGATCGGATTTAGATAGGATTTTAAAAAATGGTCTGAGAGCTGGCAGGTGGAGTTTAATGTAGAGTATTTACAGTGTGTGGGAAGATCCAATAATGAATATTATTACATGACGGGAGAGAAAAACATTAAGACGATATAAAAGGAAAGAGACCTATGAGTTATAATAGATCATACAGGACAGGTGGGGGAGCAAGTCCAGATGGCAGTGAAAAAAGGCTAACGACATGGTGAGCATGATAACAAGAAACGTTTCACATAAGAGCAAGGAAGTAATAGTCAAATAACGAGGCGTTTTCAATTGACAATTGACCTAACTGCACGAAGTGCGCATTAGTACCATGCGCATGATGATGTCACTTCTGCTGTAAAAAGCAAATACCAACCGTCAAGTTTGCAAAATGTCATTATCCTCCGACTCATAGTTTCCTTAGCAGATCGTTGAAAACATGGCGGGTGTGATACGGAATCCGTCTAGAGTTGATCAGCGAGTGATGATTCGGTTCCTAACAGCTGAAGGATGTCGACCAGTTGACATTCATCGCAGAATGCAGGCAGTGTATTATCACGTGCATCAGCAAAAACTTGGCAAAGAAACGACATTTTGCTACATTTTGTAGAAAATAACCTTATAAGCTCATAACAATACTAATTGTCAAGGTCTTCGATGACGACCACCATCATCATCCCATGTCATGTTACATCCTTGAGTCTGTAAGTGCATTTGTGATTGTGAGGACAGAAATTGACATAGCATGACTGACAAACGTGATATGCAGCTATTATTTGTAGCCTTTCGCTTGACACTCAAGCAATGGGAACAGCCCAAATCGGGCTTTCTACAAAAGTGCACGAAAGCAAGGTTTGCTGGCTATGGTTAGGACCTTATTATTTGTAAATAGGTCCTACCATCGAATATGTATTAAGCGTTCCAAACGAGTCATGCGGAATTGATTTAGTCTTCTGGCGTCTCTGGTTAAACTCACTCACGATAGTTTTGTCGCCGTGTATTTACAGAAAATTTGACGAAATGTATCTTTATATTTTCCGCTCATATGGTAATATATAAAAATATTGGCAGAACAGTTGATAGATCCCATCAGAAGTCCAAGGCTACCTACAACTTTACCAGTATTTATAAGTGTCCCGCCAAGACTAATATTTGGTTCAAATACTATAGCTAACATAAATATACTGATCGGGATGAAGCAAACAATAAACAGTGTGGAAATCATGACCACCATCTTGGCCACTTTCTTGTTACGAGTTGAGAGGTCAGCTTGTGAGAAAGTCGTAGAAGTTTTCCGCCATTTAGCTCTCTTCTGGAGATTGATGACTAGTATTATTGTACAAATACTAATGATAATGAAAGTTATAAAGGGCATGATGAAGCTATTTATGGCATACGTAATGCCTTCCACGTGTTCTCTATCTGCATTGGAAACGAGCCCCAGGAGAGTTATGTTTCTGGTAGGTACAAATTTCAAGTCCAGCTTGTTCACAGCATAGGTTGGAGCTCCAGAAAGTATAAACATTACATAGACACACATGATGATGATGGACACTCGTTTTGGTGTAACTATGTTTTTGATCTGGTAGATATAAGAAACATTGTCACTCAATTAAAATGGTTTAGTCACAAGCTGTGTTATCAAGTTATGTGATGTATTACCATTAGAGTACAAATCAGCATTCCCCGTGAGTAACAAAAGTCAAGATATTTCACTTAACACTAACAATAACATGATATCAATTTATGTGATCGACTGTAAGATGGAGATTAGCTAAAGGCTAGATATATTTATATATACACACACACACACACACTCACATTTATAAATATATATATCATCACTATCATCATCATGTAGCATGTCTTTGGCAGAATGTCGGTCTCAGCACAGCTACTCGATGGGAATCTGGATCAGCAATCAGTTTACCCGCCTACTCAATGTTCGTGTTTAGATTGTCCATGATGCATTATGTCCATCTACGACTTGGTTGACCTCTGCTTTATCTTTCTGGAACAATGCCTTCCAGAACTGCATTTTCCAGTCCGTCATGGCGCTTGATGTGGCCGAAAAACCGCAGTTTCCGAGACATAATCTCGAAATATAAGCCAGTTCTCTTCGACACTCAGATTTTGTAGGATAGCTTTAACTGTTATTTTCTTTACCCGGTGTATTTTGAGGTTTTATCTGCAGCATTTTGTCTCGAAAGCCCTGATCTTGTTTCTTAATCTGTGTGTGATAGTCCATACCTCGCATTTGTACATTGCCACAGAGAATACGCATGCTCTGAGGATTTTCAATTTTAATTCGTTTTTATTATTGGGCCATACAAATGTTGCATACTACTTAGTTTCTACATTGCTATGGACAATCGCCTCCTTATTTTTCTTGCACAGTCTCCATCGTTTGTTATCAAAGAGCCAGGTATTCAATGTAATTCACGTGTTTAATTTCTGCATTACCAATAGTGATCTTTGGTTGGGGTCTGTGTGTGCCAAAGGACATTATCTTTGTTTTGTTTGTTGATATCCAGTAAAAGATGATGTTCTTCGCTGTACTTCTGAACCGACATAAGTAATTGTACCAGGCTCATAACGCTGTTTGAGAGCCTAACTGTGTCATCTGCATACTTTAGTTTTGGAATCTCATTTACTCCAATTGAGAATGTGTCGAAATTTGCATAGTTTTCATCTATTTTTACCTTCCGCACGATATTCTCCGCATATACGTTGAATAGGTAGGGGAAGAGGAGGCAACCTTGCCTAACACCTTTGTAGATCTCAAAACAATTTGAGGTGCCTTCGTAAAATCTGACGGCGGCTTGTTGGCCACTGTAAATTGTGTCTATTAGATAAATCAGACGTGTAGCAAAACCCATTTCTTTCATTATTTGCCATAGTTGCTGATTGTGTACACAGTCAAAAACTTTGGTATGATTTAGGATGCATGTAATTAGACCTGCATTGTATTCTCTGCATTTTTCAAAGATGTTTCTAAAATTGAAAATGTGATCTATTGTGTCTTTGTCTTGCGTTTCATGTATTTCATATTCTACTTTTTTTTGTAGTCTCGAAATGATAATACGTAATAATATCGTGCTGGCAAGGCTTATCAGGGCAATAATGCGGTAGTTAATGCATCATTTTAGATTTCCGGTTCCCTTTTTACTTTGAGAATATAGACTGATCTTTTCCATTATGCGGGACATTCTGAGCTGTACCAAATCTGTTTGCACAATACGTGGTGTATATGTATGCATGCGTCTCCTGGCTGTATAAGTTCTGCTGTTATGTCGTTGCATCTAAGGAAATTTTCTTTTTTCAGCGCATTAATTGCTGCACGTACCTCGTCCAATGTTGGTATTATTTCATTTTTCTTCATAGTTGGTTACGGAGTCTTTATTTTCTGTAGTGTCGTCGTACATATTGCTACAGTTTTTCTTATTCATTTATCAACCAATGCTATGCTTCTAGTCCAGTGAGATCCACAAAGGAGACTACGTTTCATGTCTTCGCCGGTCCCTCACAGCTTTCCGAGCATGGTCAGTCCTCCAGGCCAGATTGCCTCTTTTTGGTCTACGTGGGTAGTGCAGACCTGCAGAATATGTTCTAGTGTGTGCTCCACAATGGCACGTGGTGGTGCCTGAGACCCATTCTATGGAGGTGGGCCATGAGTCTACAATTTCCCGGTTTAAGTACGAAGATCTTTGTCTACCCATCTCTGCGAAGTTTATCTATGTTGTCATTGTATGGCTTGTATTCGTTGTGCTGGTCTCTCTATTCGATCCTCATGGATCGTTTGATGAGTGTCTTCTTTGTGTTTATAGCTCTATGGATGGGGAGTATGCGGGCCATTGCTACAGTATTCTTTCCATCTTCCTAGAATTTCATTGTTCTCAGTCACTACATCACCATTTTTGTCATTGATTGCATGTAGTCAAAACATGGTTAGTTCCAGGATTAACTGAGTTCAGACTTGATATGTTCAGATAGGCAAGTCCTGATGGAGTTGACAGAATAGCGATGAAACAGTCCCTAGACTGCGTTAGGGACACCAGCTCCAGAGTTTTCCTCAGGGTTTACTTCGGAATAATTTCCTTTGAACAGGTATCTCAAAAGGCAGTGGAAACAGCAATCCAATCTCACGATAGCCACTTCTAGGCTTGCTAACCAGCACGTCCATCAGCTCTTTTACGGGCCTGGTGGTCGGTTATCGACTAGTTATCCTAAAAGATGAATGACGCTGATTATAATAGTTGTTGGTACATTTGGTTACTGTACATGCAGAACAACAAGGAGTCGAGCCATGGAAGTTATGTACTGGTATCTAGTGGTGTAGGTATACAAGCGTCAACCATGTGATATGCTTTTTTTTTTGTTCTTACAAAGAAAGTAGCAGCGAATGTAGAAACGCCAGAAAAGACTAATCGGCCTTCAATTATGTGAGGTGAAAAATTAACAATACTGAAGTAGGTGAACGCTTAATGCAATAAAAGCAGTAATGCGGAAGATTGGAAAAAAAAGCTTCAAGTGTCTTTCAGACTATTAATATGGTCAATGAGGAGGATGGTCTAATCGTAATAAGCATTGAACAATATTAATAATCATGTAAAATTAATAATTGTAACAATCACATAAACTTTTGAAATAACGAACATTACGTGTGCTTACACAACTGCTGTTCAACATGTACACGAACTAAATAACAACAGAAGCTAGCCACTCTCACACATGCCCATAACTGGATTTCAATAGGAAATGCGGAAAACCTTACTCAATGCATTGAATATTCTTCGAAGACAACCAAAGCCGAATACTCGAAAGGTGGATGTACTGTAAAAACCATATAATTGAAATGACACTGCTTGAGAAAGATATAATATGAAGATTATTATACCGATGATAGAAACTATACCAATACATCAGGTCGAATTAACATACATTTAAAAAATGTCATACTCAAACCGGCCAAATGAGTCAAATATCTTGGAAGTATTTTTACTGATGATGGAAGACTTGATAGAGACCATTGAAAGAGGATGTGGGAAAAAATATGCTCTGACTTATTAACTGTGAGCACTACTTAAATACCCCAACTTCAGCTCAGCAAGAATATAGCAACTGATAGACATTATATTTATTTCAACTTTGTGATTCCATCGTAAACCATGGTCGTTATACAACGCTCAGGAGAGAACAATTGCAACCTGAAAATGATATGTCTAAGAAAAGTCATTAGTGTGACCAGCAAAAATCAAATTAGACATTATGGCATTAGAAATATGGTGGAAACTTCCGTTGAACTAAATACATTTGTAGACAAATGAGTCGGTTATTTCATGTGAATTCAACCCATCAACTACTACTAAATGCTTAAACATAAAAAATATGACACGACGCAAGAAAAAATATGTGGCATACTGATAAAAGACATAAGACACATTCTACAACACACGTGCTCAAAACAACCGACGTAACACACCTGACCCAAGAAAGGTAACTTACACTCCCCACACGATGTGTAAATTGGTGAGAGTGTGGTCGAACGGTAATATTAACCGTATTTTTTTACACGTTTTGAAACTTCGAGAAATACTATACATTTTTTCTACTGGAAGTAAAAGTTAAAATCAAACTAGCACACTGGTTGCTTCATTGACAAAGTGATCTTTATTCCCCGGTCCTATAATCCTCCCAGCATACACCATGGGAATGTCAGTTTGTTTAGAATAATGTTATTATTAAGTAGAAAGTGAATAGTGAAGATGTTAGTAATTATCCTTCCAGAGCAGAAGATCAATTGGATAGTAAGAGCAAGAACTGAATTTGAACATAATGGATCCACAGATACTGAATATTGGTCGTAAGTCAAAACAACATTACGAAAAGAGAAACACCGACGTGGAAAAGGTAACACTTTATAGACAACGCCCGAAGTTTTGAAAAGAGGATAGATAAAAATCGACGCATAACCTCATATTGTGAAAAATATATATAATTTGCGTAGACCAACGGTTCTTAACCTGTGCTCCTCGGACGCTCTGTGGGGTCTCGAGGTTCTATCAAAGGAAACGCGAAGAGTTGAAGAAATATTATGAGCTTTTACATTCAAAATCAAAAGGATAAATAGAAACACATAAAAGATAGAAACACAGAAACAAGGGAAAATATACCAGAAGTTAATTTAGCATTCACGCAATTATATAAATGACGATGAAAAATACACTTGGTGGGAGTTTGAGCGAGAATGACAGATGACCAGACAGGACAACATGACTGTTGTCCGTTATCACATAATTTGGAAAAAATCGCAACTGAGACGAATGTCAAAGAATCGTTATCTTAAAAATTAGAGTAGAAACCGTTTGACAGGCCTAGAGTCGGAACGTAGAATACAAGTTTCGACAATTATCAGCGAATTAACAATACATCTAAGTGAAATGCAGTGTCAGCTTTCTCGTGGAAGAAAATCAACATTTCAGTTGAATGTACAACCAATTGTGATATTGGAGTATATCTGTTTTCTAAGCCTCAGAATGTTTAAATAAACATAAAATAGTACGCATTGTCGAGTACCGGTAAAACTGATTCACATAGAAATATATTTGAGAAGTTCTCGCATAGTTAAATTAAAATGAACGTGTGTGGTCATCCCATTGTGCTCACACTGTGAACGCTTTAAACTGTTATTAAAATGTTGTTTATGCTTAATAAGTGATGATACTTTCCTAGACTGTGTAAATATGGATATATAATAAAAATAAATGAATAGTCTGAGTTGCAGATTCAAATTGGACGCTAAGAGAACGTTATTTTAATGGTATTATATTTTCTTGTTTACTAATAACCCATCTCCTTTAACATTTTCAAATTCAGATTTACTTTACTATTGCACACACACAAATAATATATTTATGAACATTTTCATATATGGAATATTTTGGAGTCTATAGTAGCAACAGATATTTAAATGGATTCGCTGCATAGAAAAGGTTAAGAGCCGCTGGTGTAGACTAACCTGTAAAGGAGCCGTTACGCACAGACACCTCTCAAGCGTGATCAGTGCTGTGATCCAGGCGTTTACTCGGGTGAAAGCAAAATGGGGCATCGTAGCTACCAGATAGCAAACCTCTATTGGGTCAAATATAAGATCATTTGCACTCACTGCAAGGGTGTAAAATAAGTTAAGTCCAAAGTGTGTTATCAGACATCCCAGGTCAGAGACTGCCAGCCCTAGACAAAAACAAACAAAATGCACTGATTAGACGGATTGTATATAAATGAAGTAATGTACTTCCACAGCAAATTTCGTCTTTGGCTTAGGAAGTGCTGGTCAGCATTCATTTCTTTTTGCATTCCCTTCCGTAACTTTTATACTTAGTTCCCCCATTAAGATCGTGGTAATTGGAGTGGGACACCCAGCTTTGTTATGTAGAACGTCAATGATATATGCCCACTTAAATCACGTTTTTTTATATTCATATTTTGCTCACTTCCCATATATACAGCTATTGCTAATAATCGTGTGCCCGTGTACATACGTACTCATACACAAAAATACAAACATGCTCACGCAGCAACACTCTCACATATATCCAGGAACAAATATTTATGTTTCTAAGAATCGACGTCAGTGTTATCCAGGCTAACCAATAGGTGCCCAGGTTCTCTCCCCAAATGGTGGCAGGGTCTGGATCCCATGGTCCCTGTAGCTCGCTGGCTGTACACTCTCCTGCTCCGTGGTTTCATGCGCCCTACTCCGCTCGAACCTCATTTAATGTCGACACCTTGCAGTCTGTTGATTGCCGATGCACCTATTGCGGTGTCCTCATTCAACAGACCGTCATTGATTCATTTCAAAACGTTACTCCTATCCATCACTAACGTGTTCATATGGGAGTTTGTGAAGCCAAGATGCCAATTATTTCATTGCCCTGAACCTCAGCATGACAAGGATAGTAGATCCCTGTCAACCTCCGGAGGGTTGAGGCCTCAACAGCTGATATTTACTCGTACCTAAGCCATCCCTTTCATTCCTTTGTTTTATCTGCATGTGTCATCAATGACGACAATCTCTTGATTCTTGATCCGTTGATATACGGATATACTACTGGACAGAGGATGTCGCGTTTCTGTGGTGACACGCATATAGGCTTTCACTTGTGCTAGTTTATGTCTGGATGTCACCGATAACAATACGAACATTTACTGCATCTTCACAGTCGGAGTACCTCTAGTGCAGCCTAGAACCAGTCTCATGCCTTCACTATGGATGTGTTCCAACCTTTAATTGTGATGTTAATAATGTGAGGATGCCCAGTCCGTAATCGATAACCTGCAATACAACCTGACGAAATAGGATGAAAAGGAAGCGCTGTTCCAAGTTAACAGGAGCTATAGTCTTGAGTGCTCCTAGCCGTCGTTACATCTTTGTGCGGTCTAGTCAACAGGACAATTACAAAAGAGACTGCGATCAAATGTCACTCCGAGGTATTTCAACCTGTCGCACCTGTAACAATCCCAGCCTGAGCATGAGCGTTTAGGGCAGGTTTGATGTGTTCGGCGACTCTGAGCACAAAGGTACCTGAATGTGTGCCAAGGTCACTCTCTATATGGACACTACGCCAAAGTCACTCACCGTCTCAACAAAGGAAAACGGGTGAGGGAAAGAATGTTTAGTCCAGATATACGCTGACCTCTGGCGTTCCGATTTGGGTAGTCGAGAATGAGTGACAGACAAGAGGGCAGCAGAACTTGCTGCGATATTTGAGTAACAGGTGTTCAGAGTAATTCGTTCCAAAAACGACTGAATATAACCATCCCCCAGAGATCTATTGGATAGCTCTGATACTGCTTGAGGCTATTAAATACTAGACAAAGTTTAGCTCAAGCAGACTGGCCAGAGAATGTGACCGAGAGACTGATAATTTAGATATAAGTCTGTTTAGCTCACCGATTTGATAGAGGAGTGATTGGTACGATGTTGTTACGAATGTGTGAGATAGAACAGGAACGCTGAACTAGCATACGCCTTGAGTCTTGGCCAGTCGCTCTAATGAGATGTGTGTGTGGTGTGTATAGACACCGAGAGAACGAGGTATGTTCTAGAGTTGTGCGAGTGTACAGCTGTGTCTAGGAGAGATCTAGACGTATGTGTGGTGTGTGTAGACACCGAGGGAACGAGGTATGTTCTAGAGTTGTGCAAGTGTACAGCTGTGTCTAGGAAAGATCTAGATGTATGTGTGGTGTGTGTAGACATCGATTGAACGATGCATGGTTTGAGAGCGTGTGTATACGCAGATCAACTGAGTTTAGAGATCATATGTGAGTATAAGTAGAATATATTGAATGCATTATGTCCAGATACCCGCCTGAGGGGATTGAGTGAAGAAGAGTTTTTGAGTGTGTTGAGGATGCAGATAAGGGGAGAGGTGTGTGCGGCAAGAACTGGGTTTGATTAGTGACAGCAGCATCAATAGTTTATACTTATAACTCCCGAATTTATAATTAGTTTAGAAGTATTCTTGTATTATTTGTATCGCATTGCACTAACTTTGATAGTGTTGTATGAGTATTATATAATAAATATGCCACCTGCTGTGTGCTATATTATTTGATGTGTGTGGTCATGAATGATGTGGATGAGTGTTGTAATAGACTAGATAGAATACTCCAGAGCGAACAGTGGAATCTGCTAAACACCTTACAATGGAGTATTCCTTAAATGCGATGCAGAGAAGTTCACTCTTTACAATAAAATTATTCAAAGAGCATTACATCATGTATGCCTTGTTTGGATTGATCTTGGAACTTGGGTAGCCACACCATTGCGAGATTGCCTGCAAATATTCGTCGATGTCTTTGACCAACTCTTGCCTGTCTGAGACAGCCATGTATGTTAGGATGTCGTCTGAAAATGTAAACGTTCGCCCTGTCCTTGTGGGTTGAATGTTGGTCATTGTTACTGAGTAGATGTTGAACAGCTCCGGTGAGAACGGAGACTCTTCAGGCAGTCCTAACCATATTTTCCTCGTTTCTGATGTCCACGATTCGTATTGCAGCTGTTCTTTCCACTAGGGCAGTTAAAATCCAACTAACTAGCAACGGGCTTAAACCACACTGCTTTAGGCATGTCATTAATGTTCCAAAATCGACACGGTTGTATGCGTCCTCCAGTTGGAGTGTCACTCTGACTGTTTCTTGCTTTGACTGAAAACCCTCACATATATCAAATGAAAACGTTCTAGCGTTACCCCAAGTCTCCTTTGCTGTTCTGTAGCTGTCCAGCGTATCGGATAGGATGTCCTCCCGCTTTAGGTAGGACATTACTTTTCTGAACACAACCTTCTTGAACAATTAGTCATATACATTCTGTATGGTGATTATTCGATAGCTGCTGTAAGGCTTGAAGTTCTTACCATGCTCAGGCAGTGGGTACAGATAGCTGTGAAATCAGTCATCAGCCACAGATAACTATGAAACCAATACTCAGCCACAGATAGCTATGAAACCAAACCACAGCCACAGATAACTATGAAACCAATACTCAGCCACAGATAACTATGAAACCAATACTCAGCCACAGATAACTATGAAACCAATACTCAGCCACAGATAACTATGAAACCAGTCATCAGCCACAGATAACTATGAAACCAATACTCAGCCACAGATAGCTATGAAACCAATCCACAGCCATAGATAACTATGAAACCAATACTCAGCCACAGATAGCTATGAAACCAACCCACAGCCACAGATAACTATGAAACCAATACTCAGCCACAGATAGCTATGAAACCAAACCACAGCCACAGATAACTATGAAACCAATACTCAGCCAAAGATAACTATGAAACCAATACTCAGCCACAGATAGCTATGGAACCAAACCACAGCCACAGATAACTATGAAACCAATACTCAGCGACAGATAACTATGAAACCAATACTCAGCCAAAGATAACTATGAAACCAATACTCAGCCACAGATAACTATGAAACCAATCCTCATGCACAGATACTTTCTTTATAGAATCAACGCACATACAGGCACTCGTGCATACAGGTGGACGCAAGCACACCCATAAATACAGACATGCAATACACACAATATAGTGAACACGTAAGCTAAACAGATTGCATATAACTAAATTCCACATTAGTTTACGAAAATAACGATTTCAGTTTGTTTTTTTAAGCAGAGGTCTAAAATTGAATTTTACTCCCCTGACCAATGTTTAGGAAAGTATCGATATTAGCCATTTATTGAAGCATACGTCCAACATTTATATTTGACTACGCTAATCGGCGTTTAGGAGAGCTTTTGATTTCAGCCTTTTTTTTTTTAACATGGGAAAAAAACTATATTTGACTCCCCTTACGTTTAGGAAAGCATTGATTACAATCAATTATTGAAACATAGATTTCTACACTGCATTTGTCTTCCCAAATCAGTGTTTATCATAGCATGATTCCAATTTCATAGCAAATGTTGGTCACATGGTTTTGGTTTCCAAACCTTTTTAGTAGTCACCCGTTACTGCATGCTGTAACCCGTTGACATAATGTGATTGCCTCAGGAACTGTACATGAGAATAACTGAATAAATGGGTCCATATCCTGACCCTGCTTATAAGCATACCTCAAAAGTATTGACCAAAATAGATTAAGTTTAGCGTCGAGGTAGTCTCAGCAGCAGTGATTGCTATTGGGGATGAAGTGTTAGTCAATTCATTGTATTTGGTTTCAATTTTTTATGGGATAGACTGGCCAGGTCAATCAATGCCTCCCTTTTCAAATAGTAAAACATGTGTCCAATTACTGCTGGATTGGCTGGAACGTGTCGTCAACCAATATCTCTATGACAAGGTACCTCCCACAATCCTTTCCTACCCAGCTACTCGACGACAAATGGCTTTAAAATGTTAACTACATGAGTATGCAGAATTGTCTGAGTGGATATTTGGGCTATGACAACCAAATTCATTCTATCCTTTATATGTTATATAGGTTAATGCAGATGTTGGCCCACCGCAGCTTGGAGAGGAGATGGGCGCCGCCAGATGTTTTCAAGCCTAAGAATCACACATGAGGACAAAAACTAAATCTTTTATACCGGATCGGTCGCAGCCCGGGTCAACAATGACCGCGCCTACCGTCCCACATACCAGGGCGGAGGTGTTAAGTGTGCTACTGGGAAAAAAACATGAAAAAAAACTAGTAAAAGTTGATTAAGGTTGAGCTTAATCAAAATTTAAAAATGGGTATCGTCAGATACCGCACCGAGACGAGAACACAAACAAAACCTACGTTACGACCAATAGGCCTTCATCAGGGACAACAACACTGAACTAACAAATCAACATTTAGAAAAAATGGTCAACTCATCTGTTTCAGGTAGGAGACGCTTTCTGTCTAAGCGACCGGTTGTGCCAAGTGCTCGATAGAAACTGAAATAGGAGCGGTCAAACAAAAAGTGGCGGAATATGCCTGATAAGCCAAGCGTGGCCAAATAGTGGTCCAGATAGGAGAACAATGAGAAGGCAATATAAGCCGGGAGGGCGTGATATTGAAATAAGAGAGGGGGGAAGAGAACTGTTGGAAGAATGGGGGAGGCGGGGGGGGGGAGGAAGACAAATAGATGGGGGCCAGTGTGAGGGTTCAAGAAAAAGTATGGACGATATTAATACCATGTGGTTGGAGACAGCCCATACTAGAGATAAGTCTGTTCTCAAGGGCGAATCGATGACGATCGTCAGAGAAGCACGAAACTAGACCAGTGACACTCACGTCAGCCATACCCCGGTGCTCAGGACCATTGAAGTGGCTGACAATTGGGGAACCAGTGCGGTTGCGGATGTCGTTGAGGTGTTGGCGGAAACGCTTCCGTAGTTCCATACCAGTTTCCCTAATGTAAGTAATACCACACTGGCGGCAGATGATGGAATAGATGAGGTTACGAGATTTGCATGTGAACCCCTCTTTGATGAAGAATTCAGCCTTAGGAAAGGTAATGGAGCGAGAAAGGATGACATGAGGGCAGTTAACACAGCCACGTGAATTTTTGCACGGCCTGGTGCCTGGGAGGCTATGAGGGTTGGTTTGTAGGCGACTACTGACCAGCAAGTCCCTCAGGTTCCTGTCACGCTTGTAGGCAAGGGGAGGATCGGGAAAAACTTTGCGAGTGGCAGGATCAGAGTGATGGCGGAATAGGATATCCCGGACAGAGACGCTGTGAGGGTGATAGGTGAGGACGAGTTTCAAACGGTCAGAGGGAGGACGGCGGGTGGAAGTGAGGGAGTCTTGACGGGAGATAAGAAGAACCCGCTGAAGGGCGGAGGAGAGAGTGGTCTCAGGGTAGAGTCGCTTGCGGAAGAAGTCAAGCATCTCGTGGGCCCTGAGAAGGAATGCTACTGGTGATACCATAAGAAGAGAGGATTTCATTCTGGGAACTTGGAATGTTAGAACTCTAAGTGCAATTGGGAAAATAAAAGAACTGACCCATGAGATGGATAGATACCACTGGAATGTGCTTGGCATATGTGAAGTACGTTGGAGAAATTTCGGAGAACACACCACAGAAGAAGGTAACAAGTTTTATTACAGTGGTAAACCTGACAAACACCTTCATGGTGTCGGTATGCTGGTGCACAAAGACACAGCACGTTGTGTATTGGGTTGCCGACCAGTATCAAGCCGATTGCTCAGAATACGACTAAATGCTAAGTCCTTCAATGTCACGGTGATACAATGATATGCGCCTACCTCGGATTACGAAGACAGCGAGGTTGAGAGCTTCTACGAGAAATTGCAGGCTTTGGTGAACGAGGTACCGAAGAAGGATATACTGGTGGTACAGGGCGATTGGAATGCCAAAATTGTACGTGTCTGGAAAGGCAGATGTGGAGCATATGGAAATGTGACCACCAACGATAGAGGACTGAGACTCTTGGAATTTGCGTATTACAATAAGCTGATAGTAGCGAATACGCTGGGACCACATAAAATGTCGAGGCGGTGGACGTGGCACAGCCCAAATAGTACGCTTCATAGTCAAATAGACTATATTTTGGTCCAAAGGAGATTCAGATCTAGCGTCAATAGCGCCCGGACAAGAAGTTTCCCAGGGGCCGATATAGGGAGCGACCACGACTTAGTGCTGATGACCATGCATCTCCGACTAAAGAAAGTTCTGAAAGGTGAGATATCTAGACTCCGATTTGACTTGGAGAAGTTGAAGTGCCCGGATGTAGTGGAGACCTTTGGAGCGGTGTTAGGGGGACGATTCGCACCTCTCTTGGCTCTAAACGAGGAGGCAGATGTTGAGACGATGACTGAAGCCTTGAATTCGGATTTACTCTCCACGGCATCTGAGGTTCTAGGTAGGTGCAGGGTTAAGAATAAAGCATGGATCACGAGTGAAATACTGGATTTATGTGACAAGAGACGACAATTGAAGGAAGCGAAGAAAACACTAGATGGGATTCAGCGATATAGAGAGATAAAGGGATCCATAAAGACCAAGATGAAACAGGCCAAGGTGGAATGGATAACGGCTCAGTGCGCAGATATCGAAAGAAATCTTGGACGAATTGATGCCAAGGGAGCATATAAATTAGTCAAGGACTTAGTAAGACCTGTCCAAAGTCGAAATACGACGATTCAGGACAAGAGTGGGAAATGTCTTACAGAAGCTCCCGACATTCGTGATCGCTGGACAGAGTACTGTTCGGGGCTATATAAGCATGAAGATCGAGGTGACCCAAGAATTGCAATGTCTCCTGAAGTGAGTCTGCTAGAGGAAAATCAAACGATAACAAGGGAAGAAGTATATGAAGCCGTGCTGAGTCGGAAGAGAGGGAAGGCTGTCGGTGTGGATAATATTCCAGCAGAGCTCCTACAAGTGGGAGGTGAGGCGACAATTAATACCCTAACTTACATCTGCAATATCATTTGGCAGACAGGAGTGTGGCCCACCTGCTGGAGAAAATCAGTCATTATACCACTGCCTATATCAGGAAACCTAAATATGTGCCAGAACTATCGAACAATCAGTCTGATAAATCATCCAAGTAAAGTTCTCCTGAGGATATTACTTAAAAGACAGAGTCCTCAGGCGGAGAATATAATTGCCGAAGAACAAGCGGGCTTTCGAGCGGAAAGGAGTACCATTGAGCAGATATTTAATCTTCGCCTACTGAATGAGAAGTACTCAGAGTATCAATAACAACTCTACCATGCCTTCATTGACTTTCGAAAGGCGTTTGACAGAGTGTGGCATGCGGCGCTATGGTCAACAATGAGGCATTATAAGTTCAACAGTGATATTGTGAGGGTAATTACAAACCTTTATCAGCAGGCGACCAGCGCTGTCTCAGTAGCGGGAACGCTAGGCGATTGGTTCCGTACGACGGTGGGTGTGAGACAGGGTTGTATACTCTCCCCCACACTCTTCATTATCTTCTTGGAGAGAATAATGGAGACGACCTTAAAAGGACATGTTGGCACGGTTAAAATAGGTGACAAGCTTATCACAAACTTCCGCTTTGCTGATGATATTGATGTATTGGCAGGCACAGAAAGAGAACTCCAGGAGTTGATTGGTAGATTGGATAGAATGGCCCTGAGTTTTGGTATGGAAATACATGCTGATAAAACGAAGCTCATGACCAATAACGTAGCAGGGTTTCAATCTGTCATACAGGCAAATGGGCAGGTACTTGAGGTGGTGAAACGATTCAAATATCTTGGATCATTGATCAGCGAGGATGGTTCGAAGCCAGAGTTAATTGCAAGAATAGCACAAACAATAGTGGCGCTGACTAGGCCGCAACCTATATGGCGAGACAAGCGCCTCGCCCTCGGCATAAAAGTCAGAATACTGCGCTCTTTGGTACTATCAATATTTCTGTATGCCTGCGAGACCTGGACCATTTCAGCAGATATCTAGGGCAGGATACGTGCAATGGAAATGCGGTGCTATAGAAAACTCCTAAAAGTTACATATAAGGATCGTGTCACGAACGTAGACATCCGTCAGAGAGTGGAAGACGCTATTGGTGCTTTTGAAGATCTGTTCACAGCTATCAAAAGACGAAAGATGGCTGGTGCGGGCACGTCGCGAGGTCCAACGGAATTCCCAAATCGATACACTTTGGGTCCGTACCGGGACAGAGAGGGCGAGGACGTGCAAGGAAGAGATGGGTGGACAACATCACTGAGTGGTCAGGCCTTCGTCCCGGTGAGATACGTCAGGCGGCGACAGACAGAGAGGGATGGCGTGGGATTTCCATGTCTTCATATGTGCCCCAATGTGACCTGCTGGGTTACGGGATGAACTGAACTGACCTGAACATATATATATAGTATTGCCCTAATGGAGCTTCTGTTACTGCTACAAATATTTGTACTATTATCATACAGTTTTTGTAAACGCTGCAAGGATAGATGCAGTTGTGTTTAATTGTGAGCTTAACAAATCATTTTGACTATCCTCACTTAACGTGTTTCTTGCATTTTCTTAAACAAAGAATAGGGAGATGAAATAACAAGAAAACAGAAACTGTAGAAAAGTACGTGAACAGACAACAATGTCATACCCAATAGGCTGATGTTGATCGGTTCCTTGAAGCCTTGTTTGGTAAAGCATATGATGTCAATGACGTTTGTGACAACTCCGAAAACGTCAATTGCCTGACTCACACCAGCTACAATAACCCAGGTGCATATTGTTAGTGTTTCTTCACTTAAATCAACAAAGGGAACGACAGAATCAGGTGTAGTTGAAGAGGCATTAAGCATTTCAACTTTGTTTTTTGGTCCTGCAAGCGTTTCTGAAATAGAATGTCCAGAAATATCAGTTTAAAATTATAAATTAAGCTGCTTACACTGGAGTATCACCCATGACTCAAACTATTTACCGGTGTAAAAGCCTCCAATATTTTGTTTTCCGATAAAAGACGTGAGTTTTGCAAAAAAATACTAAATGGATTGTTATTTTTCACGTTTGTTACATAACAATAATAATAATAAAGTTCGTCTAGGAAACTAGGGCCCGTTACGTCGATCGACCACTACCATGTCCAACTGCTGAGGCTTGTAGTCAAACCTCGTTCAGCGCCGAAGGAGAGACTGCTATCTGTCGGAGCCATGTAGAACGGGCTCCTCCAACTCCTCCAGCCGTCCTGTGGGAGACCGTTGTTATACATAGCCGAATTGGACATTATCTGATGAGCCGCTACTTCCTGGTCCAGTAAAACCATTTGACAAACCGAGACATCTGTAACATGTTTATAGAAAAATGAATAACAATGGTATTACGGTTACGACATTTTGATCATGTTTGTCTTCAACATATACACGCCATTCAGTGGCTTGCCGTCAATGGAGTAGTGGGACTAAGCTAGTGCCCATACATTTTAGTTAGGCTATTTTAAGTTTTTTTAAATTAATTATTATTATATATTTTTAAGAATCAAGATACTGAGCAGCGCATGAGCTGCAGTGGTCAGCGACCCATAGCTGATTGCTAGTGTCAGGGCCAGCGACCCATAGCTGCCAAGACCCTTCTTCACCTCCACGTGGTGATCCTGGATAACGGGTTGCAGCAGGGCAGACTGGCTGAGGAGAAGGGATCGAAGAGGGAATGCTAACCCGGTACTCAACAAATGTTTGCTGAAGTCGGATGTGTTAGACCGAAAGGTGCAAATATCACAGTCAAGCTGTAAACTACATCACAACGTATTCCGTTCTCTGGACTACATTCTGCTACTTAAGCCCTTTCAGGGTTTGGTAGTGGAAGATTGAGAACGAACAAAGCAAAGCCCATACATTTTTATATATTACTTTATATTAAATATGTATTATGTATATATATATTTATATATATATATATATATATATATATATATATATATATATATATATATATATATACATATCATCATGTAGCATGTCCTTCATAGAACTAGCTCTCATCACAGTCTGTCTGAAAGAAACTCGTTCCTTTGCCAAAACTCCAGCCTCTGCCACAGTCATACCCAGGCATTCCTAGATATGTTGGTGCCATCGTCTTCTTGGTCTACCCCTTCCTCTTTCGCCTGGCACCATACCTTCCATCATTATTCTCTCAAGACTTTTGTGTCTCTTGATGTATATATATTATCATTATAAATATAGTTAATATTATTAATATTATTATTATTAATTCGGTCCGCTAATTACTAGTTGCAGTTTACAAGACAAGACTACTTAGGAATAAAATAGATTTGTAACCAATGCGCTTTGACGTAAATACAATACCTTCTGAATGGACAATCAAAGAAGAAAACAAGTTTGAGAGGTTGTTAGTGACACAAAAAGAGATGACAATTGATATTTACCACACGCCAGGGATATTTTAATCTTTATCGTGCGTGGAATGATTCACAAGAAGTCACACAAGAAACAAAGCTAATTATCAGATGAAACACTGAGACATTGATGAAAGGAACAAATTAAAGCTAAGGGGACGTGAGAGGACCAACACGGAATATAGAAACTGTGCAAGAAAAGTTAAAAGAGAAATCAGAAAAGATAAAACGAGGGTCAAAATGGACACTTGTAAAAATATAGAAGATTTGGGGCAACAAGGCAGAGAAGGGGATGCTTTTAAGAAGATAAGAACACTGGCAATGGAATTCGGTCCGGTTCTACATGTCATCAATAATTAAGAAGACAACATAATAACAGAAACCAAAAAAATACTGAAAAGATGGAGATAGTATTGCAAAATAATGTATGAAGACAACACAAAGTGCTCGGTTACAACACTACCAATAGAGGGGTAAGAACATGTACCAACATTGGAGGAAGTGCGCTCAACAAACGCTTGAAAAAAATTCCCTGGGATGCGATGATATCCCAGCAGAGCTAATATATGCAGGAGGGGAGACCAGTGTTCGCGACGATCACGTGCTGTGTACAAAGACTGGCACATCACAGAGAGGTCAGAAGCACAGATATGTTTGTTTTCCAAAGAAAGGTCATCTAAAGCTGTGTACAAATTACCGACTTTTCGCACTAATTAGCAAGGTCAGCAAGATACACTTGCGGATCCTATTGAGAGGATAGAAAACAGATTATAATCTCAAAGAGGAAACTGCTATCAGTCCTGAACCAAAGCTGGAAAAGGGGTATTGTACCCCAGGCAAACTAACAATGCGCGAAATGGAAGAGGCCATGAGAATGCTAAAGAAAAGGAAATCTCCCGGAAAAGACGGGATAACAAACGAAATGCTGATGGGGCTGGGCCAAACAGCGAAGAAGAAACTACTATCAGTCCTGAACCAAAGCTGGAAAAGGGGTATTGTACCCCAGGCATGGAAAGATGCAATACTGGTACCAGTACCAAAAACAGGGAAGGACAAAACAGATCCAAATGGATACAGGCCCATTAGCCTACTGAGCTGTGTCGGCAAGCTGATGGAACGGATGATAAACACCAGACTGATGTGGCATCTGGAAGAAAAACGAATACTAATTCCACAGCAAGCCGGCTTTAGACAGCACAGATCCACTGAGGACCAGGTCATCCTCATAGCCCAGGAGATAGAAGATGCCTACCAGGCACAGAAACACACAGTAGCTGTTTGGGTGGATCTGGAAAAGGCATTTGACAAAGTCTGGAAGGATGGACTTAGAGTCAAGCTAAGAAGAAGTGATGTTTGTGGGAAGATGTACAAGTGGATCAACCACTACCTCAAACAAAGAACGGCCAGAGTCCAAGTACAAGGGCAGATGAGCAAAAAGGTGACACTCGAGCAGGGAGTACCCCAAGGGGGAGTAACAGCAGCGAAGGCGAACTTCGATAAAGTTAACAAACTTCAAAACCAAGCCATGAGAATTATAACAGGTGGCATGAAGTCAACGCCAATTGTAGAACTTGAAAAGATTACAAAACTGCAATCCATGACCGACAGAAGAGACTGCAGAGCCCAGCTGCAGTCAGAGAAACTCCGAAGACTGACGGACCATCCAATGTACAAGAGACTAAACAATTTGGGAACTGGGAAACTAAAGCGTAGAAACTTTGCAGAAATAGCCAAAGCAAAGATGCACGAAGATCCCATAAACGCACTAACACCAAAACCCATCACTACTGTACGAAAACCTACTTGGAGGCAGGATATATTTCCAGAGGTGGTAGAAAATATACCAGGTATTGCAAACAAAAACTGCCAGACCGAAAAAGAAAGGAGAGACACTACCCTAAGCTTCATAACTAAAAGCTACCCAAGCATGGACTGGACCCATGCATACACCGACGGTTCTGTAACAAACGCTACACAGAACGGAGGGGCAGGGGCATTCCTGAACCTACCAAATGGCAGAAAAATAACACTGTCACTCGCTACTGGTAAGTACACAAGCAATTTCAGAGCGGAGGCAGAGGCACTGAGGGCGGCAGTGGAAGAAATGGCAACACACAGTGAAAACGAGAGCCACATAGTCTTGCTGACAGATGCTCTCGCCGTAGTCACAGCGCTAAAAAGCCAGAAAAACACTGAGCTTAATGACTTAAAAGCAGCACTCTGCAAACTGTGCCAGCTGTCCGCACCAAAAAGGGTAGTGGTACAGTGGGTTCCGTCACACTGCAACATCCAAGGCAACGAGGAGGCAGACAGACTGGCAAAAGAAGGTGCAAGACTACCACAAACAGATACTAGTATGACGTACGAAGAGTCAAAACGGCTTATTAAAGCCAGATACATGACCTATTCAACAAATTGAAGATAGGGTGTACCGACGAATGCACGTGCGGTACTGGTAAAATGACCACTGAACATCTGCTGCAGAACTGCCCGACATACGAGGATCAGAGAGAGCAGATGTGGCCATTGCCAGTGGAACTGCAAGACAAGCTCTATGGTAGTGGCGAGAGTCTCAGGATGACCGCCGCTTTTTTCGAGAAAATAATGGTTACTGTCTGACTGTGTACGCAGAAGAAGAAGAAGAAGAAGTACCCCAGGCATGGAAAGACGCAGTACTGGTACATTACCAAAGAAAGGAAAAGACAAAACAGATCCAAATGGATACAGACCTATCAGCCTACTGAGCTGTGTCGGCAAACTGATGGAACGTATGATAAACACCAGACTGATGTGGCATCTGGAAGAAAAACGGATACTATTTCCACAGCAAGCAGGCTTTAGACAGCACAGATCCACTGAGGATCAGGTCATCCTCATAGCCCAGGAAATTGAAGATGCCTACCAGGCACAGAAACACACAGTAGCGGTCTGGGTGGACCTGGAAAAGGCATTTGACAAAGTCTGGAAAGACTGACTTAGAGTCAAGCTAAGGAGAAGTGAAGTCTGTGGGAGAATGTACAAGAGGATCAACAACTACCTCAAAAAAAGAACGGCCAGCGTCCAAGTACAAGGGCAGATGAGCAAAAAGGTGACACTTGAGCAGGGAGTACCCCAAGGGGGAGTACTGTCACCCACACTCTTCCTGGTGTATATAAACGACATTAAAGAGAATATACCAAGAAGTGTCCATAGCTCAATGTTTGCAGACGATCTGGCTATGTGGACCTCTGAAAAGAATCTCACCATAGCAAGAAATCGGATGCAGCAGGCCCTAACAACGCTGGAAGAGGGGGCGAACTCATGGCTGGTCAAAATAAACGAGGACAAAACCCCATGTACAATATTCTCGCTATCAATCAAACCCCAAAACACCAAATTAAGTCGAAACGGCAAATACCTTCAGCCAAACGACAACCCAAACTATCTGGGAGTCACATTTGATCGGCGCATGACATGGAAAAGTCAGATCGAGAGAAACCGAATGAGAGCCAGAGAAATAATGGCAATCATGAGGAAACTTGCTGGCACAAGCTGGGGAGCAGACGAAAGTATACTAAAGAAACTGTACACTGGAAGAGTAAGACCAGTTCTCGAGTATGGCATTGCGGCATGGACAACAGCAGCAAAGGCGAACTTCGATAAAGTTTACAAACTTCAAAACCAAGCCATGAGAGTTATAACAGGAGGCATGAAGTCAACGCCAATTGTAGAACTTGAAAAGATTACAAAACTGCAATCCATGACCGATAGCAGAGACTGCAGAGCCCAGCTACAGTCAGAGAAACTCCGAAGACTGACTGACCATCCAATGCACCAGAGACTAAAACATTTGGGAAATGGGAAACTAAAGCGGAGAAACTTTGCAGAAATAGCTAAAGCAAAGATGCACGAAGATCCCATAAACGCACTAACAAGACCAAAGCCCATCACTACTGTACGAAAACCTACCTGGAGGCAGGATATATTTCCAGAGGTGGTAGAAAATATACCAGGTATTGGAAACAAAAGCTGCCAGACTGAAAAAGAAAGGAGAGATACTACTCTAAGCTTTAAATCGAAAATCAACCCAAGCATGGACTGGACCCATGCATACACCGACGGTTCTGTAACAAACACTACACAGAACGGAGGGGCAGGAGCATTCCTGAACCTACCAAATGGCAGAAAAATAACACTGTCATTCGCTACTGGTAAGTACACAAGCAATTTCAGAGCGGAGGCAGAGGCACTGAGGGCGGCAGTGGAAGAAATGGTGACACATAAAGAAAATGAAAGCCATACAGTCCTGCTTGCAGATGCTCTCGCCGTAGTCACAGCGCTAAAAAGCCAGAAAAACACTGAGCTTAATGACTTAAGAGCAGTACTCTGTCAACTATGCCAGCAGTCCGCACCAAAAAGGGTAGTGGTACAGTGGGTCCCATCACACTGCAACATCCAAGGCAACGAGGAGGCAGACAGACTGGCAAAAGAAGGTGCAAGACTACCACAAACAGATACTAGTATGACGTACGAAGAGTCAAAACGGCTTATTAAAGCCAGATACATGACCAAATGGGAAACTGAACATACCGGCTACACCAAAAACGATACCTATTACCAGTTGAACAGAAGAGAGCAGGTCGTTGTCTTCAGACTTCAGACTGGCCACAATAGACTGAGGTACCACCTATTCAACAAATTGAAGATAGGTGGTACCGACGAATGCCGGTGTGGTACCGGGAAAATGACCGCTGAGCATCTGCTGCAGAACTGCCAGACATACAAGGATCAGAGAGAGAGCAGATGTAGCCATCACCAGTGGAACCACAAGACAAGCTCTATGGCAGTGTCGACAGCCTCAGGATTACCAGTAATGCTGCCTGAGTATGATTGTGGCAGAGGCTGGAATTTTGGCAAGGGAACGAGTTTCTTTCAGACAAACTGTGATGGAAGCGACGTTCAATAAAGGACATGCTGCATGATGATGTTTGTAGTTAAAACCATCATTTGTGATGTAGAATGTAGCGAAATAACAAAAACAGTGTGTATCTATAGTAGGTTTCACAATGTTTGCCGAGTTTTAAGATTGAATATTTCAGCTTCGATATGAACAAAATATTTGTAATTTTTGCGTATAACTTGCAGATCACCACGTCCCAATAGTGAACATGTCTCTTGCCTTCAAACATATGGTATACTATTGTCTTTTTTTAGGATATACAAAAGCAGCCATCCTTATGAAACCATTCTTTTGAAATGATTACCCCTTCATTACAGAGAGTATTTTTGGAAGTGTTTCACGAAATCTTTCCAACCCAAAGCACACTCCACTCATAGCAAACTGTTATAGACCATAGGTCACTAATTTTTAACAGTTCTAGTGAGCCTCCGGCGTGTCAATGTGTCAGTACAAATTGGGTCATATGCGCATCTTAACTAATTTTAAACGTTCACGACTACAATGAGTCTCAAAGTGAGATTTTTTACACTCCATACAATTACGTTGAAGATGTATCAATATTTGTGTAAAGATGTTAAGTGTTGTAAACTATATCGGAGTATCTCAAACACTGAAATGAAGACTATTTACGCTTTGGGTTTAAGTAAACGGTCATTTGATCGATTGCTCCAATACTATGGATGTTCGTGTACGCAAGGTAGAAAAGAAAGGTTAGGTAACTTTGACAGGAATGTGTTTAGAAGAGAGAATTGTAGAATGTTTTATTCCAAAGAAACAAAAACACTAAGTAAACTGAAGTCTCGTCTGAGAACACACAATGAGATTGATGTATCGAAATCTACGTTGTGGAGAACTGTAAGGCGCATATGCTATACTTTTGGAAAGTATGCTAGTGGGAGAAACGTCATCTGTGAGACGCCGCATCTAGTATTCATGAAAAGCAAGTTTTTGCGCGAAGTACTCGAAATGCGTAAACAATGATATGATATTGTGTATGTGAATGAAACCTGAATAAATGATCACCACAAAAGTAAAAATAAATGGCAGTCAGTGGATGGAACGATTAAAAGATTAGTACCAAGTGGTAAACGACAGGGCTTGATACACATGCAGGTATCAGACATACTGGGCTGGTAAAGAATGCAGAACTTGTATTTCCTTCAAATTATACGGACAATCGGGACTATCATACCGAGATGAATGGTACCATATTTAGAGAGTGAATTGAACAAACCGTTCTTCCGTCTTTAAATATACCCTCTTGTCTAATAATGGACAATGCATAATACCACAACGCAAGGACACAAGAAGACAAAATCCCGACATCTTTCAGTTCAAAATATGAATTAAAGTTGTGGCTCACAAAAAAACACATACCATTTAACGAAACGTATCTAACATCTGAATTGCTTTCCCTTGTGATGCAAACACGAAAGAAAAAGATATTTCACATAGACAAGTTGATCTAAGAGTATAGTCATATGTGTTTGAATCTCCCACCTTACCACTAGCATTTGAACGCAATTGAACACATTTTGGCGAAAGGTACAAGACAGGTACCTGCTAAATATAAAATATTCAAACTATGCGATATGAAAGAACTAACCTATGCCACTCTCTCAAATATAGACAACGATTACTGGGTTAAATGTGAGGACCACGTCTTAAAAGAGAAAGAAGACTACTGAAAAAAAAACATGGACTATCGTTCGTACATCCGAACGCAGTCCTCAATTTGTTTTAATCACCTGACTAAGTGAGAAATTAACTTCCATGTCTATTTTCCGAGAAATTGAAGTTTCCATTACCTTGGTAAAACGGTTCTTTTCAGGGCCACCTCAATCAGATAGAAGATGGATCTCAGAACTGAATTGTAACCATGTATTGGTTTGCTCCAACATCTATTTATAAAACTGGACCAATCCATTTGAAGTATGCACTTTCTATGTTCCATATATAATGTCATATCATCACACATTCATTATACTGAATGCGCAGTTACTTCTAACAGTACATACAAAACATGAACTACAGTAAAAATGACAGTATGTGGTACCTAATGTAGAAAATGTCATTCCAATTGGAGAGCCTTCTTCTTCTTCTTCTGCGTACACAGTCAGACAGTAACCATTATTTTCTCGAAAAAAGCGGCGGTCATCCTGAGACTCTCGCCACTACCATAGAGCTTGTCTTGCAGTTCCACTGGCACTGGCCACATCTGCTCTCTCTGATCCTCGTATGTCGGGCAGTTCTGCAGCAGATGTTCAGTGGTCATTTTACCAGTACCGCACGGGCATTCGTCGGTACACCCTATCTTCAATTTGTTGAATAGGTGGTACCTCAGTCTATTGTGGCCAGTGCGAAGTCTGAAGACAACGACCTGCTCTCTTCGGTTCAACTGGTAATAGGCATCGTTTTTGGTGTAACCAGTATCTTCGGTTTCCCATTTAGTCATGTACCTGGCTTTGATAAGCCGTTTTGACTCTTCGTACGTCATACTGGTATCTGTTTGTGGTAGCCTTGCACCTTCTTTTGCCAGTCTGTCTGCCTCCTCGTTGCCTTGGATGTTGCAGTGTGACGGAACCCACTGTACCACTACCCTTTTTGGTGCGGACAGCTGGCACAGTTTGCAGAGTGCTGCTCTTAAGTCATTAAGCTCAGTGTTTTTCTGGCTTTTTAGCGCTGTGACTACGGCGAGAGCATCTGTCAGCAAGACTATGTGGCTCTCGTTTTCACTGTGTGTCACCATTTCTTCCACTGCCGCCCTCAGTGCCTCTGCCTCCGCTCTGAAATTGCTTGTGTACTTACCAGTAGCGAGTGACAGTGTTATTTTTCTGCCATTTGGTAGGTTCAGGAATGCTCCTGCCCCTCCGTTCTGTGTAGCGTTTGTTACAGAACCGTCGGTGTATGCATGGGTCCAGTCCATGCTTGGGTAGCTTTTCGTTATGAAGCTTAGGGTAGTGTCTCTCCTTTCTTTTTCGGTCTGGCAGTTTTTGTTTGCAATACCTGGTATATTTTCTACCACCTCTGGAAATATATCCTGCCTCCAAGTAGGTTTTCGTACAGTAGTGATGGGTTTTGGTGTTGTTAGTGCGTTTATGGGATCTTCGTGCATCTTTGCTTTGGCTATTTCTGCAAAGTTTCTCCGCTTTAGTTTCCCAGTTCCCAAATTGTTTAGTCTCTGGTACATTGGATGGTCCGTCAGTCTTCGGAGTTTCTCTGACTGCAGCTGGGCTCTGCAGTCTCTTCTGTCGGTCATGGATTGCAGTTTTGTAATCTTTTCAAGTTCTACAATTGGCGTTGACTTCATGCCACCTGTTATAATTCTCATGGCTTGGTTTTGAAGTTTGTTAACTTTATCGAAGTTCGCCTTCGCTGCTGTTGTCCATGCCGCGATGCCATACTCGAGAACTGGTCTCACTCTTCCAGTGTACAGTTTCTTTAGTATGCCTTCGTCTGCTCCCCAGCTTGTGCCAGCAAGTTTCCTCATGATCGCCATTCTTTCTCTGGCTTTCATTCGGTTTCTCTCAATCTGACTTTTCCATGTCATGCGCCGATCAAATGTGACTCCCAGATAGGTTGGGTTGTCGTTTGGCTGCAGGATTTTGCCATTTAGGCTTAATTTGGTACTTTGGGGTTTTAATGAGAGCGAGAATATTGTGCACGTGGTTTTCTCCTCGTTTATTTTGACCAGCCATGAGTTCGCCCACTCTTCCAGCGATGTTAGGGCCGTTTGCATCTGATTTCTTGCTATGGTGAGATTCTTTTCAGAGGTCCACATAGCCAGATCGTCTGCAAACATTGAGCTATGGACTCTTCTTGGTATATTCTTTGTAATATCGTTTATATATACCAGGAAGAGTGTGGGTGACAGTACTCCCCCTTGGGGTACTCCCTGCTCGAGTGTCACCTTTTTGCTCATCTGCCCTTGTACTTGGACTCTGGCCGTTCTTTGTTTGAGGTAGTGGTTGATCCACTTGTACATTTTCCCACAAACATCACTTCTTCTTAGCTTGACTCTAAGTCCATCCTTCCAGACTTTGTCAAATGCCTTTTCCAGATCCACCCAAACAGCTACTGTGTGTTTCTGTGCCTGGTAGGCATCTTCTATCTCCTGGGCTATGAGGATGACCTGGTCCTCAGTGGATCTGTGCTGTCTAAAGCCGGCTTGCTGTGGAATTAGTATTCGTTTTTCTTCCAGATGCCACATCAGTCTGGTGTTTATCATCCGTTCCATCAGCTTGCCGACACAGCTCAGTAGGCTTATGGGCCTGTATCCATTTGGATCTGTTTTGTCCTTCCCTGTTTTTGGTACTGGTACCAGTATTGCATCTTTCCATGCCTGGGGTACAATACCCCTTTTCCAGCTTTGGTTCAGGACTGATAGTAGTTTCTTCTTCGCTGTTTGGCCCAGCCCCATCAGCATTTCGTTTGTTATCCCGTCTTTTCCGGGAGATTTCCTTTTCTTTAGTGTACTCATAGCCTCTTCCATTTCGCGCATTGTAAGTTTGGCCATCATGTGCTCTTCAGGAGCCGTATTTATGTTTTCGTGTCCCTTTAGCTCTTCGCTAATGTCTGTATGCTTATCTGCAGGGACCTCGATGTGGTTTGCTCTGGCATAGTGATCGACAAAGGCGTTTGCAGCTTTCTTACCTGTGATCAAGTTCTCGCCCTGCTTGATGGTAATTTGTTTATTTGACGGGGTTTCGTCGTTCATGGCTCTGACTAGCTTCCATAGCTTGTTCCCGTCTTTGTCCAGGTTCAGACTTTCCGTTTTATTTTTCCAACTTTCTCTTGCTGTTTGCTTGAGAGTGTGTTTGTACTTCGCCGCAGCGGCTTTGAGGGCGATGTTTGCCTCCATGGATTTTTCTCGTTCTGCCATGTTCCTAGCATTTGTTACTGCATCTTCCACTTTCTGTAACTCATCATTCCAGTAGGGCTTATAGTTTTTCCTAGCTCCTCTTGGGATGGTTTCAGTGGCGGCTTGCATTATTGCCTTGCTTAGGCTCTCCACCATGGGCTTCATTTTGGTGTTTCGTGTGTTGATGGTTTCACACAGCCCATCTGTCAGGATTGCAAATCTGTCCCAGTCGGCTCGTTTGTAATTCCAACGTAGGAGCGGTTTTGTTTCCTGTGGGCTTACTTCCATGTCAATGGTTAGCCTGATCGGCCTGTGGTCGCTACCTGCCAGTTGGTTCAGCACCTGGCGGTCTATTTTATAGTGTATGTCCTGTGTGGAGAAGGCCAAATCTGGAGTCGAGGTGGTATGCCATGTTCTTGAGTAGAAGCAAGGGCTATCCTCCGGCCTATTGATTAGGGAGAGATTTGCATCTATCTCCCAATCTTCCACTTCGTCACCTCTACTGTCTGTGTCAGAGTATCCCCATCTCTCCGAGTGGCTGTTGAAATCTCCAACTACTATGCAGTTGGAGTCTCTGACCTCCATACTCGAGAGCGATAGGTCTCTGTTTGGTGGTCCGTACAGATTGAAAATGCGGAGTTTCGTCTCTTGAGCCATTATGTCAACTCCTACAATTTCTGCTTGTCCGGTGTGATTGACAGGTACCGCGCTACCCGGTATGCTGTTTCTGGTCAGTATCAGGACCCCTCCTTTGTGGCCTTCTCTATCTAGACGGAAGGTCTGGTATCCTCTGATTGAGAATTTATGGTTATGTTGAGGTGCGTTTCCTGGATACATGCCACGTCAATCTTACCTTCATGCAGGTGGTGTGTTAGGGAAAGTTTTTTGTTAATGACTCCCTCCGCATTCCACTGTAGTATTTTGAGGGTCTTGAGGTTTTGGCCAATAGACGTTACCCCATAGCCATGTGCCTTGACTCCACGACACATGGGTGGGTGACCACCAGTAGTCAAGGGTGGGCCCCTTCGAGGCGTGGGGCCCGGCGCTATCGCTGCCTGGCGGGTCTCCTCAGGATGAGCGCCATACGTTTTTCGAATAGGTTGTGCTGCCATCATACTGTGATTTACGTTGCACTGTTTTGTTAGGCTTGCGGCCCCGTGCATCCGATTTCAACAGGCGTTTCTGTAGGGATGCCCTCCTTAGCCTTTGGCTGTCCCCAGCCTATCTGCAAGGCAGCAGTTGTTTACGATCAGAGTTTTCTCTCCTATGGAAGTTGTCTTATTAGACTTTCGAGTCTTCACTACTCGTGTCTATAGGGTGCAATGATGATATGATATATGAGATGGACTGGTTTACCCGGAAGAGAGGCAGTCCAGTGTGTCTGTATCCCAGGATCGTCACGTCCTGCCAGAAACGTAGCATTTGCATGTGAGTGGGGTATCTCTTTTTCCCTTTATTTTCTTGGCTTCTATGCAGGGATGGTACGCCTAGCATTCCCCGCCACCTGGGGTGTTGACACAGTGGGGCAGGTGTGCAATGTCCGCTGGTCTGCATCTCTTCTGCGTCCAGCATGATAGTTATGGCTGATAACGTACAGAGGTAGATATCGTAGCCGGAGTGCATTTCGCCAGAGGACAAGCCTGGTAATGTCACAGAGATGTTGATCGCCTGGTGTGCGGACAACTCTCATGGTCAGTGGTTGAGTCTTGACAGTTCACAGTGAGGTGGCTGCTCTACTGTTTTCGACACCCCGACCAGGTTCTAAGTCTTTGGTTGGTGTTTTTTCGCACCCCATCGCCGTATAGGGTGAGTATCAAGCAGTTGTCCGCCCGCTTTGATTGGCGGGCGGCAAGAACCTCTTACTGTGGCTCTACCTGATAGGGCTGGGGCGCAAGCCCCAGGTCCCGAGCATGTAGGAGCCTCCCATTGCAGTGGTGCTGAGATTTTGGGCGGGATTGCGGCTTACAAGGGTTCGGCCGTAATCCCCCACATGGTAGCCTCGCGCCCTTGGCTTATCAGCCTGGTACGTGAACCAAAGTGTCTGCGGCTCCTCTCGATTTGAGCTGGTTTTCCGTAGCAACGCCCTGTCATTTGTAGGGTAAAACTGACCTGTCTTCAGATGATCTATTTCCAGCACCCATTCACTATTTGGTCAGACGAATTTATTGAGAGCTTTTGTTTCTCAATGACCAGGTATTTGAAATCTGCGGTTTCTGCGGAGTTAAACACGATTTCCGTAGCGTTCTTTCATTTGAGTGTTTGAGAGCTGACTTGTCATCCGTGAGTCTAATACCAGCGTACGTTCATTATTAGACCCAAACGGCAGTGCTCTCGATTTGTCATTTGTTCTACAGTATTGGCGTGTTCAGTCAAATTAAGCCGCAGGTTCCACACCTGGTGGTGCCCTTCCGTCAGTTCCCTTAGCGAAACAATCAAGTTTCTTAGAGGGTAGCCCCAGATTTTCGAGGGTCTAATTCCAGCACATGTTCTCTATTAGACCCCACGAGCGTGTACTTTTTGATAGTCATTCTGCAGTATTGGCGTGTTAAGTTAATTTAGGTCTCAGGCTCCACTCCTGATAGTGCTCTTCCGTCAATTCCTTTTTCAGAACACTGGATGCAGTCCAAACCGGGCCACAGGGGGCATAACCCCAGATTTCTGGGGGTCTAAATCCAGCACCAGTTCCATATTAGACCCCAGAGGAGGGGTCTCGGCATGTCAATCATTTCAGTGTTGGCCGTGTTGAGTCAAATGTTTCTTTTAAATAACACTGAGGTTTTTTTTACAAATACAATGTCAATTCTAGTCAAAGAAATGGTTATGAATTATTTTGAAGAGGACTTAAACCTGTTGAAAGGGACATAACTGTTAAATTTCCGAAAAAACTGAATTATTAAAGGGATATAACTGAAGAATACCATCCTTCGAAAATTGTTCTGAAAATAATTAGATAAGAATGTACAGTTCTTATTTCTTGGTTCTTAGTCGACATGTACTTCTACAGTGGCAGATGCCTCTGTGCAGGTCCAGCTCTGGTATGAGCTGGATGTAGCCGGGAGGAGGACTTCCTGCTTAGTCTCTTGCCTTCAAACATATGGTATACTATTGTCTTTTTTTAGGATATACAAAAGCAGCCATCCTTATGAAACCATTCTTTTGAAATGATTACCCCTTCATTACAGAGAGTATTTTTGGAAGTGTTTCACGAAATCTTTCCAACCCAAAGCACACTCCACTCATAGCAAACTGTTATAGACCATAGGTCACTAATTTTTAACAGTTCTAGTGAGCCTCCGGCGTGTCAATGTGTCAGTACAAATTGGGTCATATGCGCATCTTAACTAATTTTAAACGTTCACGACTACAATGAGTCTCAAAGTGAGATTTTTTACACTCCATACAATTACGTTGAAGATGTATCAATATTTGTGTAAAGATGTTAAGTGTTGTAAACTATATCGGAGTATCTCAAACACTGAAATGAAGACTATTTACGCTTTGGGTTTAAGTAAACGGTCATTTGATCGATTGCTCCAATACTATGGATGTTCGTGTACGCAAGGTAGAAAAGAAAGGTTAGGTAACTTTGACAGGAATGTGTTTAGAAGAGAGAATTGTAGAATGTTTTATTCCAAAGAAACAAAAACACTAAGTAAACTGAAGTCTCGTCTGAGAACACACAATGAGATTGATGTATCGAAATCTACGTTGTGGAGAACTGTAAGGCGCATATGCTATACTTTTGGAAAGTATGCTAGTGGGAGAAACGTCATCTGTGAGACGCCGCATCTAGTATTCATGAAAAGCAAGTTTTTGCGCGAAGTACTCGAAATGCGTAAACAATGATATGATATTGTGTATGTGAATGAAACCTGAATAAATGATCACCACAAAAGTAAAAATAAATGGCAGTCAGTGGATGGAACGATTAAAAGATTAGTACCAAGTGGTAAACGACAGGGCTTGATACACATGCAGGTATCAGACATACTGGGCTGGTAAAGAATGCAGAACTTGTATTTCCTTCAAATTATACGGACAATCGGGACTATCATACCGAGATGAATGGTACCATATTTAGAGAGTGAATTGAACAAACCGTTCTTCCGTCTTTAAATATACCCTCTTGTCTAATAATGGACAATGCATAATACCACAACGCAAGGACACAAGAAGACAAAATCCCGACATCTTTCAGTACAAAATATGAATTAAAGTTGTGGCTCACAAAAAAACACATACCATTTAACGAAACGTATCTAACATCTGAATTGCTTTCCCTTGTGATGCAAACACGAAAGAAAAAGATATTTCACATAGACAAGTTGATCTAAGAGTATAGTCATATGTGTTTGAATCTCCCACCTTACCACTAGCATTTGAACGCAATTGAACACATTTTGGCGAAAGGTACAAGACAGGTACCTGCTAAATATAAAATATTCAAACTATGCGATATGAAAGAACTAACCTATGCCACTCTCTCAAATATAGACAACGATTACTGGGTTAAATGTGAGGACCACGTCTTAAAAGAGAAAGAAGACTACTGAAAAAAAAAACATGGACTATCGTTCGTACATCCGAACGCAGTCCTCAATTTGTTTTAATCACCTGACTAAGTGAGAAATTAACTTCCATGTCTGTTTTCCGAGAAATTGAAGTTTCCATTACCTTGGTAAAACGGTTCTTTTCAGGGCCACCTCAATCAGATAGAAGATGGATCTCAGAACTGAATTGTAACCATGTATTGGTTTGCTCCAACATCTATTTATAAAACTGGACCAATCCATTTGAAGTATGCACTTTCTATGTTCCATATATAATGTCATATCATCACACATTCATTATACTGAATGCGCAGTTACTTCTTACAGTACATACAAAACATGAACTACAGTAAAAATGACAGTATGTGGTACCTAATGTAGTCAATGTCATTCCAATTGGAGAGCCTAAAGACACATAATTTTTTTTTAATTTACGGTGAATTATTTTCTGCAAGGACAAAATAAATTCTTTGCTAACAAAGATCAGAAAAACTAGCCGATTTAAGAAAACGACACTACCTGATAAAATGTAAATTATCAAGTCGTTTAACATTAGAAATATAGAAGTGTAAGACTGTACAAAAATTCATGTTTATCGGCTTAGGGTTCTTGAGATATTAGATGGTAATTGGGATCAAGATGCTGAGCAGCGCAAGAGCTGCAGTGGTCAGCGACCCATAGCTGACTGCTAGCGTCAGGGCCAGCGAACCATAGCTGCCAAGACCTATTTACACCTCCACGCGGTGATCATGGATAACAGGCTGCATCAGGGCAGACTGGTTAAGGAGAAGGGATCGAAGAGGGAATGCTAACCCGGTACTCAAAAAATGCTTGCTGAAGTCGGATGTGTTGGACCAAAAGGTGCAAATTTTGCAGCCAAGCTGTAAACTACGACACAACGCATTCCGTTCTCTGGACTACATTCTGCTACTTAAGCCCTTTCAGTGTTTGGTAGTGGGAGATTGAGAACGAACGACGAAGAAGAAGAAGAAGATGGTAATTGACGGCAACCATTGTGAAACGGACTATAGTCCCTAGTACGTCATTGGTAAACTAGGTTTCACGGATTATCGCCAATATTGTTATGATTGTGTTGCAAAACAGACTTACTGGGAAGACACGCATAGTCTGGATTCAGCGGTACCTGTACCGCGGCAAGGAGTAAATGATGTCATATGTTTTGCAGATGTTGGTAGTTAATACCAACATTTTGTGGTCTAGGTAACACCAATATATTATCTCCAGTGTGCATCAAGTGATCGGTCAGCAAGATTTCACGGGTCGTCATCGATTGTGTCGTGATTTCACTGCAAAGCTGACCCTGAAGTGAAAGAAACGGTTGGTCGGTTTCCATTGTTGCCCGTTTTATGATGTGACACCGCAATAAAAATGGCGGAGTCAACCGACCACAAACCGAGTAGAGAAGACTCATTAGCCCTGCAGGCAACTCTTCTGGCAGAAGGAAAACTCTAATGACAAACCACACATAAGAGTCATTGCGAGAGCTGACGTCGATGTCTCCAGCAAATGGCGCCAATAAAGTTGGATGCAGAAGGAGAGGAAGAGACACGAGCAGAGAGAGAAAGAAGAGAGCCGGAAAGGGAGAATGTCGAAGAAAGTCAGATAGACTTGGGTTTAAAAAGATGAACGTACAGGATACTGGAATTGCCGCAGCACTTCCCAACGCGATGTCATTCTCCAATAAAAGGTCTACGAATTCGACATCTTCGTGATCTAGGAGACCTGCTTGAAGGAGAATGTTACAATCAAGTGTCCATGATACAGGTGCTACAGTAATCCCTGCGGGTCCGGCAAGCAGGGACTGGCGATGTATATGAAGCAAGAACTTCCACATACCTGGAAATATACTAGCACCTGTAAAATTGAGGATGTCGAGCTACAAGGGAATGTAGTGATAATCAATCACCAAGAATAGAGAATCTATAACCTATATGTTCACGTAGACCACCTGTTCGAGGATGTAAAGTGGTAGTTTCTGTCAGAATTGTCAAAGTCGCAGGGTAAAAAGTGCCTCATTGCAGGCGACTTTAATGCTAGGTGCAAGGAGTGGGGAAATGCCACTGAAAATAGGCATTCGGCCGCTTTGATCCAGGAATTAGTCCATACAAATCTCACTGTCGTGAACGACGGATGTCCAACAAGACTAGCATCTCGGCCTGGTGATACGTATGGTTTTATTAACCTGGCGTATTTATATGCAGTGATATTGCTCCATCCACACACTGGAACGTATTAGGAGCACAAGCGAGCGACCACCTGCTATATGTTGTACTTATACCAAGATACACTACACACAGGAAAGCCAAACAGGTACTCATAAATACATATGAACATAATAATGTATTGAAAAAGCTGCGCCAGACGCAGGACGCCTAGATCCCCCTTTATCCATCCACTCTGGTAGAATAAAGTGGTTAATACGGCCAGGAAAGAAAATGAGGAAGCAACAAAAGAGTGGCGGAAAGCCAGAAATGGAGCAGGCACTAATGTCGATGCGTTGAATGAAGAGGTAAAATGCAAAGCCACAAATTCCTTTAAAGCGTTAGCCAGGGAGTCCAAAAACGAGCGGTGGGAGCAGTTCATTACAGAGGTGGGTAATGAAAAGACCCCTCAGAAGTTCTGGCACATGCATCGAAAGATGAATGGAAAAACCACAAGTCAGCTTATCCCCAACATTCAAGACACCACAGGAACTCACCTGCAGACAGATGAAGAAAAGGGTCTGGATTCTCAGTCGATATCTTTCTCAGACTGACAAAGACAACAGAGTTACCCGTCAGGAAATTAGGAAAGGCATGTTTAACGCAGTAAACAGGGAAGAGGCTTATGTAGACCTCATCACCAAGGTTGAGGTAGCAAATAGCTTACGTACCAGCAAGAACACCGCCATAGATTCTGGCGGAGTACAGTATTGCCACATCAAGCAGTTGGATGAGACAGAAATAAGACATATAGTGAAGGAGTTCAATTACACTATAGGGAAGGCATTGGTGCCTGAGGACTGGCTTCATAGCTATCTGTGCCCACTGCCTAAACATGGTATGGACTCCACGCTTCTCAGCAGCTATCGAATAATCACCATACAAAATGTATATGGCAAATTGCTCGAGAAGGTGGTGGCCAAAAAAAATGGTGTCCTACCTAGAACGGGAGCACATCCTACCCGATACGCTGGGAAGATACAGAACAGCGAAGGAGACCTGGGCTAACGCTGAAACCTTTGCGTATGATATATGTATGAATGTTTTAAGGTAAAACCAGAAACTGTCGTTAGGGTACTCGACCTAGAAGCCGCATACAACCGTATCGATTTTGGGACTATAATGACACGTTTGAATCAGTGTCGTTTAAACTCTTGGCTGGTTAGTTGGATATCAGCTGCCCTGGTGGAAAGAACAGTTGTGCTAGGCGTGGGATCTTGGACATCAGAACCGAAGCGGATATGTCCGGGGCTGCCTCAAGTTTCTCAGCTTTCAGCGATGCTGTTCAGCATTTAAACAGTAAAAATGGTCAACATTCAACCTACAGGAGCAGGACGAGCGTTAACATTTGCGGAAGACATCCTAACGTTCATGACTGGCTCTGACATGCAAGAGTTGGTCACATACATCCAGGAAACGTTGCAAGCAATCTCACAGTGGTGTGGCGACTCAAGCTTCAAGATCAATCAGAGTAAGGCATGCATGATGTGGTGCTCTTTGAATAATTCCATAGTAAAGGCTGCTCGCGGGAATCACGTTTTAGGGCTTCACCATTGACAGGTGTGACATGTTGAAATACCTCCGAGTGGCATTTGATCGCAGTCTCTCCTATAATTCACATGTCGACCAGACCGTGCAAAGATGTAAGCGAAAGCTAGGAGGACTCAAGGCTATGGCTGCTGCCAACTTGAAATAGCGCCCCCTGTTCATCCTATTTCGTCAGGTCGTGTTGTCGGGTAACGATTACGGATTGGGCATCTTCAAACAACCAAGAATACAGTATCAAAGGATGGAACGCACCCAGAATGAAGGTTTGCGATTAGTTCTGGCCTGCACAAGTGATACCCCGATTGCGGTACATGTTAGGATTGTTTTCAGACATAAACTAGCACAAGTCAAAGCCTATATTCCTGTCACCACAGACCTGCGGCACCCTCTGCACAGTAGTTTCTCAGACCAAGAATCAAGAGAGGGTCGTCACGGATGACACAGGCAGAGAAAACAATTGGACACGTCACTCCAGCTGAGACGATAGCCACGGCGGAAGAATGAGTCCACACTGGTGATAGAATGATAGTACCACAGAGTCATAATAAACTTAAGCAATTAATGCAAAGAACGGATCAACGGGAGAGCAGAGCTCGAGGTGAAACAGCTGATAAAAGAGAACAGGCAGCATATTGATGCCGTCATATACACCGACGGATAAGTGCTGCTCTACGTGACATCAGGCTGGGGCTGATTGGCTAGAGTGAGATGACAGGTCGTTGCTGAGTGCAGTAGAGCTTATATGTCAACAACCTCCAGTTTGAGAATGGAGATGGAAGCAGTGACTTCAGCGCTGATATGGATATCTGAGAATTCTTTAACAAGGGCAGCCATCATGCCAGACCCGCAAGCCGTACTTCAAAAGGTACAGCTTAGGTACGAGTTGATAGCAACGGTTGAGGCCTCAAACCTCCAGGGGTTGGCATGGAACTACAGTCCTATGGTTCAGGGCCATGAAAGAGCTGACATTTGGCTTCACAAGCTTCAATCATGAGAATGTTAGTGATGCATATGAATGACATTCTCAAATCAATCAATGACCGCCTGTTAGATTAGGGCACTGCAAAAGATAAAGCAGCAATCACAGGCTGTTATGTTTTTATTTCAAACCAGGTTCCAGCTGATTAGGCCGCATGAGAGGACATAGCAAATAGTGTACAACGAGCGAGCTACAGGGATCTTCAGCATCCTATCCTGCACCGTTTGCTGAGAGAGCCTGAGCACCTATGTTATGTCAGGAGTGCAGTGACGTCGATTCTTAGAAAAAGTGTATAATATTTTGTGAAACGACAATTTTTCTTAATTATGTTACTGTCAAATAAATGGCTTTACCTTGCGCTAACAATATAAAAAACGTTTCACATATATACAGTTTGTTTCATGTGTATACAGCTAGTCAATGCATGTCTGATATAGGACACAAGAGCCGTCAGTATTGATATCTAACTCCTCCACTCTCACAAAGTACAGCGAACACAGAAGTTTTCCATCTGAGTGAAATTATAAATGTGTGAACTCAATACATATGAGATAATAATACATTTTACAAAGAAATACTGCACAAGTGATATTTCTGTATAGCATTGGTCTCTATTTTACACTGATATCTGTGTAACATACACGTGCTATATATCAACATAAGTGTTGTGGGTGTTTAACGTCAAATCCCTACAATCACATGTCAATGACGTTTAACGTTTAACGTCAAATCCCTACAGTCACATGTCACTGACGTGAAATCTATTCATGTGTGATCTGAAGAAAGACGTACATTTATGAATAATTTCCGGTCTAGCATGGTAAATCACAGATCCGTTGAATATTTGCTACAATTTCAGATTTACAAGCTTATAGTGATTTGTATTTACTATACGTTTAATAATAATATATTAGCTGTAAACATTCTGCTGTCAGTTTTTAGAAGAAAATAAATTGTACATTTTGAATTGAAAATAAATATTTATATAAACAAATCACTTCAGTTGGATTTAATTGCATAGATGATAAAAATGGTAGAGTAAAATCGTACATTTTCATGAATCAGAACAAGTAATTGTTTAAGACAACGACTGGTATCAGCAGAGAAATATTTAAATTGTATATTTCTGTTGGTAATAAAAACCGACGACATTGTAGTTGAAGTGGACGAACAAAAGTTAGTCACGGGATGTACATGTATGATATTATTTATTACAAACAATGATGTACACTTCCCAAAGACGAATGTAGAAATTAAATTTCCAGGCTTTGTGTATTTGTTTGTTTGTTTGTCTGTTTTGATTTAAATAAGCCATTGCTGTTAAATTTATGAAATGTCATATATTCATCAAACATGTGATTGTTGTTGTGCCCTGTAACCATTTGTGTGTTTTCTCTACTACTTGCTGTGTTTTACCATGATGCATTAACGTAAAATAACTCACTCATATTGTATGTAATCCGGTTGAATCCACATAGAGAGCAGTTTGCTAGATTGTATATAACCTTGCCATTTCCAATTATATATGTCGTGGATACTATGAAGTTTCTCCCATGCTTTTAATTTCAGACGACGTTGTGAATTCTTTTTGTTGATAAAGCTCTCGTCTGACATTGGTAGAACACAGTTGATAAATATAGATTGTCTGTCAGGTTTCCTTTACTTTCTCAACAGATGTTTATCTCTTTATGTCGGAACTGCAAGTTGGTAAGTCGCTTATTAAACTTTTTGACTCAGTTTAATGTTCTGTTTCATGATTTCCATTCTCAGCAAAAATCCTTCCTAAATATTTTTATTTTTATTTTGAAGACGATACTTTAAATCCCCAATACAAAAATGTTGTATCGTGTTTAGAAATATGTTGATTAGACCTGGATACATCTGCATATCTAATTAGTTTCCGACTTCAACACACCGATCTCTTTATTATTTCCTTCACAATTTGTGGCATTTGGATTCATTTCATTATTCGTTTCTTAATTTCTCGAATATTTGGATTTGGTCGTCTGCAAGGAATAGTTGATAGATTTAGTGGTTTTCTTTGTTTCCACAGATGACCATCACGTCCGATGACACAATTTTTCTCCATTCTGTTAGTTTCTGTAATCTTTAATCCTGGTATTCAATCGGCCATTTCAAGTGCCTGATGCCAGGTAATCAAATTGTGTTTAAACGCAATACAGTATTATGCCTTGGAGTATCATGGTTAACTAAGAACATTACACAGGTCATCATCATGGTTAACTAAGAACATTACACAGGTCATCTCTCCAGCTCATTTGGGAACTTCCGCGTGGTCGCTAAAAGTTGAACGGACAGCAGTACGCTACTAGTAGTAACCACCTTTTGGTAGGCGCACACCTCGTGTTCTGGCATCTGAATTTTCTTTAAAGAACAGTATGTACAACGTCGTTGAGGATGGTTTGGCGCCTTATTTATTTCAATACTGCTCGATATATCGCCTATTGAGTAATTCCAATCATCTCTGACATCTACTTTACATAAGTCACATACCGCCTAGTTATTTACCATGATCTTTCTCACTGATTACAGAATTGCCATTTTCACTTAGGAGCAGTGTCAGATCTGATCTGTATGGACCGTAGACAGTCTGCAGAGCACTGTAAAAATGTAATATACCATACCTGTTATCAAAAGTATGAATCTCTTCAGCCGTCTTGCATATCACGGAGCTATCGCGGTACAGTCGCTCGAGCTTTTTGTGACGTCATTCCTTTTCGCCTGAGATTGAAGATCGTTAGCGTATGCACGGTGGGTGTGGTACTTCTCTTTTAGCAGGGGCTTGCACAATTTCCAGTTCTCTTCAAACCAATCCTGATGGTTGCGTTTAGAGGTACCGAGAGCATCAACAGCAGTAGAGTGAACCGTTTTGGTAAAGGTTGCCGAATTGGATTCTATGTCAGTCATAGCATTGTCCAGTTTGTTTAGCTGATCTGTCAGTTTGTTCAAAAGATTGTTGTGCACAGTTATTTCTTAGACCGGAGATGTTGAGATGTTTTGAGGTTATAGTGTTTTGTTGGCGTCTAGATACGAAGATTCATTTTAGAAATCACCAGTCTGTTGTCCGTCCAGTATTCTGCTCCATCACATATACTTTGTCACACGTACATCCTGGCGATCCCGTCTGCTCCACCACATATACTTTGTCACACGTACATCCTGGCGATCCCGTCTGCGAACAATGACATAATCAATCAGGTGCCAGTGCTTTGACCGTGGGTGCGTCCAAGTGGTTTTATTGGGGTTAGGGAGACGAAACACTGGATTGGTAATCAGAAGTCCGTTCGCCACATGTCTTCAAGAGTAGGTGTACGTTACTACCGATGCCATCCCTGCCAATCACCTCGTCCCAGGAAACAAAGTCAGCACTCACGTGAGCATTGAAGCCACCCAGAATGATCAACTTATTTTTCTTTGGTTCAGCGTCGATTATTGTCTCCAAATCATGGTAGAACTTTTCCTTGGTGTCTTCCGAGTAACTCATAGTTTGTGCATATGCACTAATGATAGAGGCTTTATTGTTTCTAGTCAAGGTTTCTAATCAGCACCATTAGACGGTCATTAATCCCATATGGAGCACTAGGGAGACCACTAACGAAGCTTCATTTTAAAGCAAAGGCAACACTCAACTCACACCCGTCTTCGACTTCACGTCCTTTCCAGAAAAAACATTGCCTGCTTCGATTTATCTAAGTTGGCCATCTTCCGCCGAGCGAGTCTCACTTAGAGAGGCTATATAAATTATGAACCTGGTAAACTCTTTGGCAAACAGACCTAATCTTCTCTCAGGTCTTTTAGCTTTTTCCCGATCCATGAGGGTACGAATATTCCATGCACCAAATATCAAGAGCACTCTTTTTGTTATTTTTCATCTTATACAGTTGTGTTCGGGACAAAGTGACGCGCGCGTGAATTTTTGATAGTGAAGGAGAGCCTCACTCTCTCGTCCTCAGCTACCCTTATTCGCCGGCAAGACATGGTGAAGACCTTCGAGGGAAGAAGAGCATGCAGATTTTCTTAGGGTTTTCTCCCCCGAAGCCTTTCCAACGGCCAGGCATCCCACAAGGCAGTGGGGTTAGATATGGCGCTGCTGAGGTCACTGGCATCCACTCAATGGTAACATACATACAAAGGTCGGCATTCCTGAAACGAATAAGAGACAGCAGGGATATTCCGACCAAATTGTGATGATGTACGCCATCCAGAGACAGCAGGGACATTCCGCCAAAATTGTGATGCTGTACGCGGACCAGAGACAGCAAGGACATTCCGACCAAAGTGTGACGGTGTACTCGAACCAGAGACAGCAGGGACATTCTGACCAAAGAGTGACGGTGTACGCGAACCAGAGACAGCAGGGACATTCCGAACAAAGTGTGATGGTGTCCGCGAATCAGAGACAGCAGGGACATTCCGCCAAAACTGTGATGCTGTACGTGGACCAGAGACAGCAGGGACATTCCGACCAAAGTGTGATATTGTACGCGAACCAGAGACAGCAGGGACATTCCGACCAAAGTGTGATAGTGTACGCGAACCAGAGACAGCAGGGACATTCCGACCAAAGTGTGATGTTATACGCGAACCAGAGACAGCAGGGACATTCCGACCAAAGTGTGATGTTGTACGCGAACCAGAGACAGCAGGGACATTCCGACCAAAGTGTGATAGTGTACGTGAACCAGAGACAGCAGGGACATTCCGACCAAAGTGTGATGCTGTGCGCGAACCAGAGACAGAGTTAGAAGCAGTGTTCTTAATGGTGAAATCTAAGCCATTTCTAGCGTCTAATGTGTTCTCTTAAAGGCAACCCACAGTTTTGAGCATTTTATTAGAGATGGGTACAGCGCTTGCTTCTCAACCGATCGGTACCCGATTCGAGCACCTTTCAGACACGCCCTAGTCGACCTAGCTGTCTAGATTGCATTTGGAGAAAGACATGCAGCTATGAATTGAACCGGCCAATCAACCCCATAAATAAACTGATATATAATACACATACGTCCTCCAAGACAACAATATATTATTTTCAGTTAACTTTTTATCTCAGAGATACAGTACATGTTCTGATTCTCATGATATTTATTTGGAGTTTTCTTCGTCTTCTTCTCGTTCGTCAATTAATTCAACACTAAGGCATATTATCTCAGCGCTTCTCAGTCACTAGTGTGTCTTTCTTTCACTCTAGTAGACGTGATACAAAGGAACTCACCAAACTCGTATATTATGGTTATGTTAATAACCAAGACCGTGGAACAGGCAATCTTCCATTCCTCAAATTGTCTGACTAACGCCAAGAGATCGAGTATCGGCACCAGAGCGGACCAGCATTACGTTCCTCGTTGTGATGTAACCTGCTGTTTACTAGTGATTGTACACGATGTATGAAGAGATGCATGGATTATCCCTTGTCGGAGAAAGAAGGACAACTCTAAAACAGGTGGACGGCTGAGAAGGTGAGTTAGTAAGGGTCACTGAGCACAATGTAATCCTCATGTGAACACGGAACAGGGGCCTAGTAACTTAACCATGTGTAGAATCCCATCCACTTTCTATGGGGAAGGGACAGCGCAGTTTGCTATGTTCTGTCCTTCTTATAAACGTATCCATGTCCGAATAGTTCAGATGTCTACCTGCTGAAATGGAAGGCAGCAGATCGAATCTACGTTAAAACACATGTTGTTATTTATGTTGTAAGTGAAATAAACAAACATAGCCTCCAAACGATGTGGTGGCAGCAGTCACGAAGCTACCTGCAATCCCCAGACTAAGAAATACTCTTAACCACCCCAGAAATGTGAATAAGGCCATACGACAGATATTTGTTTGGTTATGATCTTCGTGGGAGCGAAAAGTAGTCAGGGGCAGGTGAAACAAACTGATCAAGAACACACTCCTCCCACATTCTCGTATGTGTTCCTGGAAACATTCAGTGTTACAGCAGGCTGGTCAACCAAGCAGGAAACGACACTGTAATCCCAATATTGTTGATCTTAGTGCGATGTCTCGAATTGTACTACAGCCAGGAGGAACATGTTACATCTTCTCAAGTATGCCTCAGATTTTAAGAAGAGCCACTGCAGCTTGTTACATTTTTGACGATTGTAATCTATATTTCCGGTATTGAATTACACATGTAAGTGTATGGTGCCAAACAGCCAGATGCTGTTTAAACAGACTAATGTCAGTCTTGGAGTACTATGTTAAACCAAGGACTTTAGCTAGGTCATTTCTGCATCTTATTCATCTGTATTTTTTTAATAAACGTGGTCCAGAGTTAACTCAACTGAGCAGGATTAGCTTCTAACAACAATAACAGCAACAACAACAGCAACAACAACAGCAACAACAACAGCAACATGTGATTTTCAGATTCATTATTGCAGTTGTCATATTTCTGGAAAAAGATATCTGTTAACATGTTTGTTGCTTTCTAAAAAGTCTTATCAGAAAAGTGTGAGAGATGTACTCTTGTACATCCTGTTTATGTTATAATAAATGTGCATTCTGGGCATTGAACTTTGTCTGCAACAAACCCGCGCCATGCTCTGATTCTTGCCCTGTTGGTGCACTCCGACAGACTTGATATTAGTCTATCTCTTGATGATCCGCTACCATTTATAGCGCCCTCGCCATCTTGCCCATCTACCTTCAACCTTTCCATTCCAGTATTGTTTCCTGCGGTACATCATGTCTTTTTAAATGTACACACAATTTGAACTGTTTAATTTGTTTATCTTTAAGTATTTCACTTCCAATTCTTAATCTCGTCAGGACCTCTTTATTTATTTGCTTTTCTTTTAACGAAATGAGACCTTTTCTTCTGTATATCCACGTTTCATTTATCTCTATTTCTTTGCTAATCATCCACCTTTCCGCCTTGTTTAGCAATAATGAATATACTCGCACATAACGCTTGAGGACTCGTATTTTAGTTTTTTTGCTATTTTTCTGAATGTCAATACATTTTTTTGATGTTAAATGGGGTTTTGGTCATTCATATTGTTGTATTGATTTCCCTTTCGCACCTACCATCACTAGTTATTATTTGTCCTGGATACAGTTAAATCCTTATTTGTTCCACTATCTCTCCGTTTACTATGATTTTTATAGCGGGCTTAATTTCGGTTTTGCTAACTATCTTAGATGGTGTTTCCCTAATTCCAATGTATAATCCCTTTTATTTACTTCTGTTGTTCCTATTCTTCACCGTTCCCTGCAAATCGTGCTTGATTTCAGACAGCAATACTTGACATATGCATATCATAAGTTGTTTATTATTCTTTCATTGATGTTCAGCCCTTGCATCCCTACAATATGTCTGAACATGTTTTCTGTATGATGTTAAATAGACACGGTAAAAACGAATACACACACACACCTGACTTGCACCTCGTTTTATATCAATTTATGGTGTGTAACTCTTTCCATGTTTTTACTTTTGCTACCTGTTCTCAATACATGATACCTAGTAGTCTAGTGGCCTTCATTTGATGTAGATGTATAACTTGGAGACACTCAATGCGGTTTTTGTGATGACTACCGCCAAATGCTTCATAACAGTCTATGAAACACATATAGATACTCTTCTAAACCTCAATATACTTATCTTTCAACATTCTCATGCTTTACTAGTTCAATTATTCTTTCGAAATTCAAACTGATGTTCGTCATTTTGCTGTGAATGTTATGTATTGCGTTTCTGTATAACCGGAGTATGTTGATCATCTGGCTTGTCAGGCTGATTGTTGTATAATCTGTACAATCCACTGCTTGAGGTTTATAGGTGAAATGATACAAACGTATGTCTTCAATTCCTTGAGTGTGTAGCTTGTATTATATATGTCATTCTACTGTTATGTAATTGTGTATATGACAGAGTCATCTAATATGCTTATCATTTATATTGTTATGTTGTCCGAGACAACAGATTTCCGTTGTTTCATAATTTTCATTGTTTTCTCGACTTTTGATCTGAGATTTTAAGAGCCTTCGCTATTTTGTACTTCTTGCTTCTTGTTTCTGTTTTCCTAAAATATTTCTGACATTATTCTGCCCGTCTCTTTGAAATATCTGGCTCATAAAATATAATTTACCCATTTGTAATTCAAATTACATTATTTTGGAGGGTTTTTGGCATGATCATTATTTCCTCAAGCATGTCTTTAATATTGTTCCTAATCTCCAAGTCTTCTATTAATTTGCATTTGATCTCAATCCAAGATTGTTTAGCCAGTCCTCCAACTGTCTTACGTATAGTATTCAACGTGTCTCTTTTTAAATGGGCATACTATCGGGTGTCACCTGCCTTCTTTATTACTGCCGTTTAAATTAGGATTTCTTCTGTCATCCAAATTTGAAACTGCTTGAATCATTTTACTGACAAGCTTTCATTTGCTTTTTGTGTCTATATTTTAGGCATTCCCATTTTGTGTTTACTTTTCCGTCTTTTTCTGTCATTGAGCATTCATAATTATTATTGATGTCAAGGACATGTGTGTGCCTTTTATGTTGTTTCTATAATGCTGGCATGTTTGTATATAGTTCAATTTTTGTCTTGTTTTGTGTGCTCCTAAGGTTTAAATGTAATGTTATGTAAGCAGGATCGTGATCTGAGTTGATGTCTGCTCATGGGTATATTTTTTGTGCTCTTGCATTATTTTAACATCTCTTCCTGGTGATGATGAAGCAAATCTGATTTGCTGTTTTATTTATTTTTCAATTGCAAAAGATATAAATATTTAAAGACAGCTAGATTTTCAGGAAAATTTAGTTACACATAAAAAATCAGTTTATATTTAAAACATTACAATAGTCTGAGACTAGGCTTTTTTCGGTCTGCCAAAATATACTGACTAGAACCTTCCATGAGTGTCAATATACTAACCAATACCCCAACACTTTTATGAAGCTTTCCATTGAAACAGGCCTTTCAATGCAGTCTGGTTAACGAAATGTTGATCGACGTGATCCCCGTAGAGGTGAGCATCACGCAGATTAAGCCAAGCATATAACAACCGCCTGAATCAACCGGGTCTACTTTCATCAGTACGCTCGAAAGTTCTACTGCAATCCGCCACTAAACACTCTTTCCTTTCCAGGGCGCACGAAAGACTAAACATACTCATTGTGGGCATTCATCAACAACAGCAGAAACCGCACCAGCCAACATAATAATAGCGAGGGGATGAAGCAGACAATATAGAAATTCAAACCACCATCTTGACCCAAATCGAACTACCGTTTGAGTGGTCAAATTGTGAGACAGTCGTGATTTTACCCCTATTATCTGCACTTCAATTGTTGTTCCAGTGGCTGTTGTTTGCCCCTTTCACATACCTCTTCATTCTTCACCATGCCCTGCCACTGTTTAATCAAAGCATTCGTAGTCATTTATTCCGAAGGACTGGAGTTTTTGTTGCATGGGCTTGGTGGTTCTCCATGTCTCCACGCGATGCAGCAGCATCGACTTTAACACTGGCGTTTTCTATTGATTTGTTGGTCTTCATCTTGATTTGTCTGAAGCTCCCTATGTTGTTTAGTTTAAAGAATGTCATACTTCTCTTTCTAATTATGGCCCTTATATCTGACTATGTATCTATTGATGTGACAATTGTGCTGTTCAAATAGATAAAGGCATCCACTTTTTTTCCAACGACTCTCCTACCAACATGATCTAGTCTTTGTTGAAAGTGGAGTTTAAAGATCTTGGTTTTCTTTATGTTAATATTCAGTCCCGATTTGACTGATTGTTCTTTAGCCCTATCAGGTGACTTTTGCATCTAACAATGATTGGGGGACAAAAGTACCAGATCGTCTGCTTAGTCCAATTGTGTCAATAGTATTACACTAAACACCAGTTATTTTTACCTCGATTTACGTCTTCATTATTAAATATATAGCTAACAAGAGCATAAAGTGTAGGCATCCTTATCGTATCCTCCCCCCCCCCCCAATGGCAGTCAGTGCTCCTTTATGTACTACACTGTATATGGTTATGAATTTCTCTGGTATCCCATAGTGTGGCATTCTTGGCAGTTGCCTTTTCTCTTGTAAATATGTACGACCGATGCATCTTTCATTTCGTGTGGGACTACTCCTACAGTCCAAATGGAGCAGACACGTTCAGTCAGACCTCTGGTGAGACAGGTTCCTACTGATGTATAAACATATGCAGGCATTGCGCTGCTCCATATGCCCATCCATAAGAAAGAGCTTTGATGGCATTGTCTTTCATCTTCCGTAATGAGTTTAACCATAGCCATGTTAATTTTACAGCTGAGGCATATTTATGAACGATGAAGTGTTAAGTGCATTGCAGAAATGTTCTGCCCACATGTCGAGAATCTAAGCTGTCTCTGTTGTTAGCAATCCATCAGCACTCGAAAGTTACCAGAACGATGAGGACCATATAATGGTTTTAGTTTCTAATAAACCATTTAGAATCCTGAAGTTCAGCGAACGGCTTGATCTCGCCTGCCAGCCTGCTTAGTTAGTAATCTTAAATCTTCTAGTCTCTCTTCTGGACTACAATTCGAACACTGGTAAAGGCCGTTTTCTATTACAAGGACTATGTGTTATGTTGAAGGCCCCTATACGCTTATCGCTTTGTGTTGTAAAGGATCTTGATTTCACCAATCATTTTCATCGGAACAATCTTTGCGCTTGAGCGTCATTGAACCAAGATGTTTTAGAGTTGTATTGTAAAAATTATCCTTTAAGTTGGCCCATTTTTATCGAATTAGGAATTTGCAAGCTGAAGTTAATCCAGTATGGCTGCTAGTTCATCGTTCAAGCTGTTTCTACTAGTTGGTTCCTACTTAAGCAAATCCATATTTATTCACATTGATGCTTCTGTCTCCCGATGACGTCTCTTAGGTTGGACTTTGTGATGGACAACAGCAGCGAAGGCGAACTTCGATAAAGTTAACAAACTTCAAAACCAAGCCATGAGAATAATAACAGGTGGCATGAAGTCAACGCCAATTGTAGAACTTGAAAAGATTACAAAACTGCAATCTATGACCGATAGAAGAGACTGCAGAGCCCAGCTGCAGTTAAAGAAACTCCGACGACTGACCGACCATCCAATGCACCAGAGACTAAACAATTTGGGAAATGGGAAACTAAAGCGGAGAAACTTTGCAGAAATAGCCAAAGCAAAGATGCACGAAGATCCCATAAACGCACTAACAACACCAAAACCCATCACTACTGTACGAAAACCTACCTGGAGGCAGGATATATTTCCAGAGGTGGTAGAAAATATACCAGGTATTGCAAACAAAAACTGCCAGACTGAAAAAGAAAAAAGAGATACTACCCTAAGCTTCAAAACGAAAAGCTACCCAAGCATGGACTGGACCCATGCATACACCGACGGTTCTGTAACAAATACTACACAGAACGGAGGGGCAGGAGCATTCCTGAACCTACCAAATGGCAGACAAATAAAACTGTCATTCGCTACTGGTAAGTACACAAGCAATTTCAGAGCGGAGGCAGAGGCACTGAGGGCGGCAGTGGAAGAAATGGTGACACACAGTGAAAATGAAAGCCATATAGTCCTGCTTACAGATGCTCTCGCCGTAGTCACAGCGCTAAAAAGCCAGAAAAATACTGAGTATAATGACTTAAGAGCAGCATTCTACAAACTGTGCCAGCAGTCCGCACCAAAAAGGGTAGTGGTACAGTGGGTCCCATCACACTGCAACATCCAAGGCAACGAGGAGGCAGACAGACTGGCAAAAGAAGGTGCAAGACTACCACAAACAGATACTAGTATGACGTACGAAGAGTCAAAACGGCTTATCAAAGCCAGATACAGGACCAAATGGGAAACCGAACATACTGGTTACACCAAAAACGATGCCTATTACCAGTTGAACCGAAGAGAGCAGGTCGTGGTCTTCAGACTTCGCACTGGCCACAATAGACTGAGGTACCACCTATTCAACAAATTGAAGATAGGGTGTACCGACGAATGCCCGTGCGGTACTGGTAAAATGACCGCTGAACATCTGCTGCAGAACTGCCCGACATACGAGGATCAGAGAGAGCAGATGTGGCCATCACCAGTGGAACTGCAAGAAAAGCTCTATGGCAGTGGCGACAGCCTCAGGATGACCGCCGCTTTTTTCGAAAAAATAATGGTTACTGTCTGACTGCGTACGCAGAAGAAGAAGAAGAAGGACTTTGTGATTCTTATATTTTCACCTGAAGAGTTTAGTCGATTATTCAAACACTGCATGCGACATGTGTGTAGTCTTTTCATATTAGAAACAATTCGTTTAAGTATACAATAACACGTAGTATTAACCACGTAACGTCCCTGTGGATTATTTTTATAGTATTTGTAAATTCACAGACGGAAGTGACGGTCACTTCAGATGTCTATTAATTATGTGTTAGAAAAAATGTATTTAGTGGAACGTTGAGAAATGTTGAACAAATAAATAACTTTTATCAAGTGTCTCGTTCTCTGTTGTGATGTTACTCAGACTATGACTAGAATGGTATCTTTCATTAGATAACAATCGTCCTTCATGTCAGCATTATTATGAAAGCATTCCGGTACACTTTCTGGAAGTTGTGATTTTAAAACATTTAAGATGTTTTCACATATAGACAGTGAACGAATTCTCCATCGCTTTTCTGTTCTGCATGTTGCAATTGAAAACCCTCACGATATGTATGCAGCATGATCACCTAAGCTGTCTGTTGTAATGATATTGTACTCCAGCGTGACACAGCCATCCACGGTTCATGCAGATCTTTTGTGTGTATATGTGTATTTCTTTGTGTGCATATGTATGTGTGTGTGTACATATATATATATATATATATATATATATATATATATATATATATATATATATATATATATATACATACATATATAAATAAATATATATACACAAGAAGGGGCTATCAAGAAAAACCTAAAATATATTTATTGGGTAAATTTATTCTGAAAAAGTGAAAAACAACTATTATTTCGCGACGTAGCAGCGATTGCGTTCGATACAAGTTCCCCAGCGTCTATGCAGGGCATATATACATGTAGAAAGTATCTTTGTCACGGGAACCACTTATGCACCACCTGCTGGACCTCTTCATCGGACCTAAAAATCTTTCCTCCCAATGGCTCGTTTTGTAATCCAAAGACGTGGAAATCACGTGGGCCTAATTCTGACGGTTATGACGGATGTGGTAGACACTGGAAGTGGAGATTCGTGATGGTTGCAGCCGTTGCGCGTGCAATATCAGGTCGAGCATTGTCATGTTGCAAAAGGATACGTTTACTCAAAAATCCATGTCGTTTAGATTTGGTGGGGAGTCGAAGATGATTCATGAGAAAATGTGTCAACACTGGTGTCAGTGTTCCCCTAGGCATATAGTGCTCTAAAATAACGTCTGATTCATATAACAAGAAAGGCAGCACAACATTCCCTAAAGATTTGCTGCATGTGAAACTTGTTCGATATCGGTGAGGATGGATTGTGCCATTGCTCGATGATTCAGGCTCGTGGTAGTGAACTAGGATTCAATCTTCAATAAAATTTCTTGGAAGGAAACCATCACCTTCTGCTTCAAAGCGTCGTAAATGTTTTTGTCAGGCATCAACTAGTGGTTATTTCTTCTTCTTCTTCTTCTTCATCGTACGGTGTTTACAGCGATATTTACGTTGCACTGTTTTAATTTGTTAGCCTGTGGCTCAGTGCATCCGATTTCAACAGGCGTTTCTGTAGGGTTGCCCTCCTTAGCCTTTGGCTGTCCCCAGCCTAACTGCAAGGCAGCAGTTGTTTTTGGTCAGAGTTGTCTCTCTTAGGAGGTTGTCTTACATGACTATCGAGTCTTCCCTACTCGTGTCTATAGGGTTTGGCAATGATATGATGACTATGTACTAGTTTGTACTATCCCGGAAGAGAGGAAGTCCAGTGTGACTTTGTCCCAGGATCGTCACGTCCTGCCAGAAACGTAGCATATGCATGTGAGTGAGGTATCTTTTTGCTCCCTTTATTTTCTCGGCTCATCTGCAGTGATGGTACGCCTAGCATTCCCCGCCACCCGGGAGGTTGTCACAATAGGGCAGGAGGTGCAATGTCCGCTGGACTGCATCTATTCTGCGTCCGTTGGAATGACTGATAGCAGACAGAGGCAAAGAGCGAGGAAAGAGTGCATTTTACCAGGTGCATTCCTGCGGCTCGACCGGGCCGGACTGAGACGCAAGCCCCAGCCATGTCGTAGCCTCCTATCACAGCGGTGCTGAGATTTAGGGCGGGATTCTGGCTTAGAGGCGTTCGGCCGTAGTCCCTCAGATGGTAGCTTATCAGCCTAGCACTTGGACCAAATGTCAGCGACCTGTGATTCCTCTCGAAATAGTGCATTTGACCCGGGGACAAGCCTGGCCATTGCACGGAGATGTTGTTCGCCTGGTGCGGACATATCTCATGGTCAAGGGTTGAGTCTCAGCAGTTCGCAGTGAGGTAGCTGATCTACTGCTTAATGACCCATGTTCAACTGCTGTTCACATGGAACCCTTCTCCACTTCAGTCTTCAAAGTTCTCGTTTGAATATTTGCTACTACCACCAAGATCTGCACCCGGCGCCGGCTCCACCCAGGATCGCTCCCCAGGCTTCCACACTCACCCCGACGGCCCTCCTACTCGTCTCGGCCTCGTTTCATCGTTGCCGAGACGGCCCGGTATGGTTCCGACGCTCTAGCGCCATCCATTTTCAGGGCTGGTTGATTCGGCAGGTGATTTGTTACACACAATTCTTGGGTAAGATACTGGTACCTACCACGTAGACACTTTGCAGAGCTTTAGCGCATCATGGATGATGGTGTGTACCTAACCTTAACTGGTGTCTAGATGTGCGGAAATTTCCTTCACAGTTTATAGACCATTTTCCGATAGGAGGCAGTCAACAACTGCAATTCTGGGGTCTCTACTCGGTGTGCCTGACGGGATAGAAACCTGAGGGACTTGCTGGTCAGTAGTCGCCTACACACCAGCCCTCACAGCCTTCCAGGAACCAGGCCGTGCAAAAATACACGTGGCTGTGTTACCTGCCCTCATGTCAGTCTATCTCGCTCCATCACCTTTCCTAAAGCAGAATTCTTCATCAAAGATGGATTCACATGCAATTCCCGTAACCTCATCTATTCTATCATCTGCCGCCAGTGTGGTATGACATATATTGGGGAAACTGGTATGTAACTGCGGGAGCGTTTGCGCCAACACCTCAACGATATCCGCAACCGCATAGGTCCCCAATTGCCTGCCACTTCAATGGTCCTGAGCACCAGGGTAAGGCTGACGTTAGGTGTCATTGGTCGTTTCTTGTTTCTCAGACGATCGTCATCGATTCGCCCTTGAGAATAGACTTATCTCCAGCATGGGTTGTCTCCAACCGTATGGCAATAATATATTCCATACTTTTTCTTAAAACCTCATACTGGCCGCCATCTATTTGTCTTCCTTTGTCCCCCACTTCCCCACCCCCCCCCCATTTCTTCTATCAGTTCTCGCCCCCCTCCTCTCCTATATTAATCTCAGCCCCCTCCCGGCTTATATAACCTTCTATTTGTTCTCCCATCTGGATCACTATTTGGCCACCATTGGCTTATCCGGCGCATTCCCTTCACTTATTACGCTCTCCTGGCCACCCTGTGTTTGACCGCTGCCCTTCATTTTCTAGTCAAGCATCAGGCTCTACCGGTCGCTTAGACAGACTGGAACTACTATCAGATAAGTTTACAATTTGTTCCTTATATGATGATTTGTTAGTTCAGTATTGTTGTCTCTGATGAAGGCCTTTTGGACGTAACGTAGGTTTTGTTTGTGTTCTCGTCTCGGTGCGGATCTGACCATACCCATTTTTAAATTTTGATTAAACTCAACCTTAATCAATGTTTACATTTTTTTTTCATGTTTTTTTCCCTGACCCGGTCGTCAATAGTGTCACAGAAATTGCGCCATTTTGGAACATTCCTACTCTACTCATATACTTGCTAGAATAAAAAAGCTTGCATTATCGCACTGGACTTTTATTTGCAGATGAATGTCTATAGGCTTCACGACTTCGCTGCTCACAAAACGTATAATAGAACGTTGCTTCTCCTTGGTGCACGTAAATTGAAAGATAGCCATCTTTTAACTATGACATTATGTTTTTCGTCTGCATGGTGATGGTACGTGCCAGACACCATTGATCAGTCATATTAACCAGTTACAATACAGAAGCATGGTTATTCTAATTTTTAGATTACTTTTAAGATTTTTATTTGAAATACAGTCGTATTTAAATCATAAAATTTGGAGAGTTAGACCATGACTTTACAAATGTTTATTCAATATAAGCTTAACAATTAGTGGCAATTTCACTATGAACTTCACAAAACGAGCACAGCTTAAAACATCTAATACATTCTAACACTCGAAGCTTCTGGAATACTCTTCAGTTCTGGAAACTCCACTAGAGCTGACGTCAAGCAACAGTGTCTGCAGCAGACAATAAAACAAATTTGACAAAGAGACAAACAAAATCTGTTCCTGTGTGACCCAGATCTATCACTAATTATGTGAGTAGGTTTTTCACTTAAACATAAACACACAAATCAAATAATTTCGTCCCAATATAGACTCTGATTTAAACAATACACGGTAAACAGGACAGGCTGGATACGCTGATTCTAATTCTTGTTAGCCTATAAATGTGTTTATGATGAGACCATCTGTGCATGTTTTTACACATTAGTCTTTAAAGTGTGTTTTACCTTTGTGAGAGCATTTACAAAACATTGAGCGAAATTTCAGCTTGAATTTTGTGCTCGTGTGATAATATATCAGAATATTTGAAGACGAGTTGATCGATTCCATCAGAAGTGCAATATTACCTAACATTTTACTTATATTTATATATGTTCCACCCATACCAATATTAGGTTCAAATGCCAAAACCAAACTAATGATAGCAAGAGGAATGAAGCAAACAATAAACAGTGTAGAAACCATCACTACCATCTTGGCTGTCTTCTGGTTACGAGTTGAAAATCCATCTTCTCTAGCGTTGGTAAATGTTTTGCGCCATGTATTTCTCTTTTGCAGTTTGATAGCGATTGTTATTGTACACATAATGACGATAATAAACGCAACAAAGGGTATTATGAAGTTGTTAATTGCAAATGTTATGCTTTCAACTGTTTCTCTATCTTCAGTGGATACCAATTCCAGAACTGTTCTATTGTTAGATGGTGAATATACAACATCCAACCAGTTGACAGCATAAACTGGAGCTCCACAAAATATAAAGATGACGTAGATACAGATAATGATAATGATCACTCGTTTTGGTATGAATATATTCTTGACCTGGTGAACAGAAATAAAATGTGTCATTCGTTGTGTATAGAGCTTTTCACACAGTAAAAATGTTTTCGAAAAATGACAAAACATAGTTGACTAATTGTGAGATTACAAATACGAGGCGTGTTCAAATGACACTGGACCTAACTGCAACAAGTGAACATACGTACGATGCGCATAATTACGTCACTTCAGGTGTAAACAGCACATACCAACTGTCATATTTGCATAGTTTCCTCAGCCGACCGTTGAAAAAATGGCGGGTGTGATACGGAATCCGTCCAGAGTTGATCAGCGAGCGGTCATTCGGTTTCTAATAGCTGAAGGATATCGACCAGATGACACTCATGGCAGAATGCAGGCGAATGCAGAATGATGGTGACAAAAGTGTGTCGAAGACAACATCGAAGAAATGGACAACGATGTTTAAAGAAGAATGTGAGTTAACAAAAGATCTTCCTGACCAGGTCAGGCACACATGTTGCGTCAGAAGTTGCCATCACCAAAATTGATGCAGCAATTCGATGGACAGTCGCCGGAGCTTACGTTCGCTAGAGAGAAATTCCCTGTGTCGCTAGGGACAGTTCAAATGATGGTTAGCAAGAAACTGAATTATCGGAATTGTTCACAATTGGTACCTTGGTTGCTGACCAACCACTATAATGAAGAAGAACGCATGGGATGGAGCTTGAACCACTTACTGCGATACGAGTAGTAGGATGATTCGGTTTTTTTGGTTGCGCATAGTGGCAGGTGATGAATTTTGGTGCCACCACTTTGAGTCGAGCAGCAAAATTGCTAGCATGCAATGGAAACATTCCAAATCACCAAAACATTCAAGTCCCATTTTTCTGCTGGTAAGGCTATGCAGGACAGCGTTATTTTGACCATGAGGATCTTTTGTTGGTAGACTTTAAAGAGCCTGGCGTGAACAACAAAGCCATCCGCTACAATGACACCTAGACAAGCTGTATACAGCAATCAAGAATACACGACCAGGCATGCTTTCGCATGGTCTGATTATGTTGCGCGACAATGCGCGTCCACATGTCGCGAACATTGTTCAGAAAGTGTTAGCACATAAAAGGTGGGAAATACTGTCACACCCATCCTTTCGTCCCCTTATGAGCCCGATATGCCCGTTGTGAGCACCGATATGCCCGTTGTGAACCCCTATATGCCCGATGTGAGCCCCCATATGTCCCCCTTGTGAGCCCGATATGTCCCCCTTTGAGCCCCGATATGTTCACTTGTGAGCCCCGATATGTCCCCTTTGTGAGCCCCAATATGTCCCCTTGTGAGCCCCGATAAGTTCCCATTGTGAACCCGATATGTACCCTTATGAGCCCCGATATGTCCCCCTTGTGAGCCCCGATATGTCCCCTTGTGAGCCCCGATATGCCCGTTGTGACCCCGATATATCCCCTTATGAGCCCCGATATGTCCCCCTTGTGAGCCCCGATATGTCCCCTTGTGAGCCCCGATATGTCTCCTTGTGAGTCCCGATCTGCCCGTTGTGACCCCGATATGTCCCCTTATGAGGCCCGATATGTTCCCTTGTGAGCCTAATATGTCCCCTTCTGACCCCGATATGTCCCCTTGTGAGCCCCGATATGTCCCCTTGTGAGCCCCGATATGTCCCCTTGTCAGCCCCGATATGTCCCCTTGTGAGCCCCGATATGTCCCCTTGTGAGCCCCGAAATGTATCCCTTCTGACCCCGATATGTCCCCTTGTGAGGCCCGATATGTCCCCTTGTGAGTCCCGATATGTCCGTTATGACCCCGATATGTCCCCTTATGAGCCCCGATATGTCCCCCTTGTGAGCCTCGATATGTCCCCCTTGTGAGCCCCGATATGTCCCCTTGTGAGCCCCGATATGTCCCCTTGTGAGCCCCGATATGTCCCCTTGTGAGCCCCGATATGTCATTTCAGTTCAGTTCATTCTGTGAACTCTTGAGATCATTGGGACATTCATGCTGAGACCGCCACAATTATGCGCCACACCTTTCTTTCTGAGCTTGGTTTTTGTGCCCCCTCGGATGGTATATTAGTCCACTCATTAATGTTGTCTTCCCATCGTGTTCTCGGACGTTTCAGACTTCGCTTGCTTTGGAATGGGCTCTGAAGTATGGTATATTCATACTAAGTAAGCTTTCGTCTTTTGATAGTTGTGAGGCGTTCACTTACATTCTCCATTCTTCGTCATATTTCATCATTTAACAAAGTATAACACATTATATATTAGATAATGTTTGAATTTCTAATGACGCATTACAGAGTCATTAAACAATACAGTCATACCTGTCCCTTCCGTCCCCTTCCGTTCCAAGAAAGTCACACATCAAACTCACCTGATCACAATATATTTGACGTCAGTCCAGTAGATGTGTCATATACATGGAAGCAAACAATATTATGTATACGACCTGATATTTTGCAACGCAGTACCAATGTGGGTCTATGCCTTTGGTCAGTCGTATAGATGAGGACCCCTGGAACTTGTGCAGCAAATGTATATATTTGTATCTGAAGTTACATAAGTTGGTAATGTCCGTAGGTCGAAGACCTGTGTTTTTAAACCTTCGATGTAGAAGGTTCACGAAAGAGTGAATATGTGCTATTTAGACAATTGTAAAATAATATGAAAAAGCCTATATCCTATATCCTTTCCCTATTCTCAATGGCAAATGTAAGTTCACAATTTTACTCACTAGTTGTTGACCCTAATAGAGAGATTTGCTCAGTGCTTGTATACATTGCTCACTAAGTTTAATCATTTTTCTTTTATAAATAAGATAACATCATTGTAACTTATATTTTTTATCTTTACCAACCATTAATATGACTTCTTTGAAAAATAGAATTAACAGAAAAAAACTGGAACAAATAAATTGATATGCACTTTCATATTAGCTGAGGCCCATACGAAGAGTCCAAAAGGCTTATTAGGGCCAGATACATGGCCAAATGGGAAACATAACATACTGGCTACACAAAAAATGATGCCTATTATCAGTTGAACAAAAGCGAGCAGGTCGTGGTCTTCAGACTCCGCACAGGCCACAACAGACTGAGGTACCATCTATTCAATAAACTGAAGATAGGTGGCACCGACGAATGCACTGGTGGTACCTGGAAAATGACCGCTGAGCATCTGCTGCAAAACTGCCCGACATACGAGGACCAGAGAAAGCACATGTGGCGATCACCAGTGGCAACACTAGACAAGCTTTATGGCAGTGTCGACAGCCTCAGGATGACCGCTGCTTTCTTCGAAAAAATACAGGTTGACGTTTGACAGCGTACGAAGAAGAAGAAGAAGATATTAGCTGAGGCCGAACAAAGACATCATACTGAGCATAACACAAGAAGAAAATAATATTTGTCAAAGCCTTGTTATGTTCATTTCAACTGGCATCTGCTGTTATGTATTACACTATGTTATATCAATCGAAGGTAAACAGTAAAACAAAAATGATTTTACTAACGAAAACAACGACCACAAGAAAATATGGCAGTGACTTCATACCGATAAATGTACTAAACTAATGAAGAAAATATACGAACTTACCTTCAAGGGAGCAGTTATGCACACACATCTCTCTACCGTTATTAAAACTGTAATCCATGTGTTTACACGGCTGAAAGCAAAATGTGGCAATGCAGCTATCATATAGGAAACGTCCAGAATGTTAAAAGCAACATCCGCTGTACCGGCCATAAGGGTGAACGAGATGTTAATAAAAATCTGTGTGACCAGGCAACCCAGATCAGAAAGTGCCAAACCTAAGTAAGTACATAATATAATGTGTTAGTTGGGGAACGTGTTGAAAGTACATACGGCACTTATGTTTATTTTTAATGTTACGTATTTTTATATAGTCTGAATTGTTCGTACAAGTTACATAATCTTATCTTTCGCTTATTATTAAATTGCTGTTACAAAATAATCAATAAAAATCAATTGTGTCTATAGTTTTCCGAGTGGGTTCCTAACGTCATCAATCAATTAATCAATCAATACATCGTGAGTACTGTTTTCAAAACATGTCAACAAGACTTTAAATCCTGCGGCATCCTGTCTAGCGGTGTGTTCGTCTTCCCTAGCACTTTTATGTTTGTAGCCACTTCTTCTCAATGAGTGCTTATGTCTGGTTCTACTTCTCTAGCCTTGGGGATTCCAGAACAGAGAGTGTCTTGTTATGTTAAAAGCTATTTTCCGAAATGTGTGTTTTATTAAACACCAGGGCCTAACCTTTATATCAAGTCCCACTGGCGTCTATCCGGTGCATCTCCACAGTTCCATTTAAGTGACTTTTTCATTTCATGTAATTCTCTCTGTTTGGTACAGATGTACACATTAATAAATACTTGAACATTTGTTGTTGTGTTGCTCGTTATTTCCCACGTTACAGAGCCACATAGTAGGACGCAATTTACATTGGAGTTGAAGATCTGTACTTTTATGATGGACTTAATTTCTTTCGATTTTCATAAATTCACAAAAGCTAATGAAAGCCATACACGTTTTTAGGATTTGCAATTTGATATCTGTATCTGGACATCCTAAGTTCTCTACATACTTGAAAGATGGATGAACTATTCTACCGCTGGCAGCGTACTGTCTCACAGTACAATCTGATTGCCGCTGCTTGCTTCCATTGTCATAAGCTGTGTCTTGAATCTGTGTTGCATCAGCCCCAATGTGTGTGACAGGATCATCAAGTATACGTAAGTGTGCGTGCATCTGGCTGTCGTTGTGGGACCACGAGCCAAGTAATTTGTAAAGTCCACAAATCATCAAGTCGTTTTGCCAAATGCCATTTACGCATGTTGAAGTTATGTTGTACATCATCCAGTCAATAGCCAAGAGAAATTGGAAATTGGTGATATGACATATTCCTGTCGCATTACAAGTTCCTATCTCAAATCGCCTCGAACGCTCTTCATGTCAAATTGTTATAAGCTTTTGTAATTATGTTAGCTCTTCTTCGTTCTTCTTCGTCGTTCGTTCTCAAACTTCCACTACCAAGTCCAGAATATGGCTTTGCAAGTAGCGCTATGTAGCCGGAGAACGGAGTGCGTTGTGTCGTAGTTTGCAGCCCAACTGCGAAATTTGCAACCTTCGGTCCGACACATCCGACTTGAGCTGAATTATGTTAGTGAACTTCAGGGACACACATAAGGACCAAAGAAACGTTCACGGTAATTCACAGTCTAAATGTCTAAAGTCGTTTCATAATCTACGAACCCGATATATAGAGACGAGTTTCATTCCCCACTTGTTCTACTATTGTCCGCAGCCTTGATATCTGATCTGTAAATAATATATTTTGCCGAAAGCCACCTGTTTGTCTCTCAGCTGTTCATCTATTGCTTTTTTTCTTTCTCTGAAATGTGCTTGTTCAATATCTTTCCATGCACCGATAACATCAGCATACTTCATATGTAAACTGCTGCAGATCTATCTTCTTCAGAAACTTGACTATATATTATTTCTGCCACTGCGGGTATTTCTTGTCTTTTACAAACTTTGCTATGTAATTTGTATGTTTCCATTGAACATTGGATTGCCTGATTTCGTTGCTTCTGGTGAGATACTATCTAGACCAGTGTCATCAACATCGTTCAAAGTGAAAAGTAACTTAAATTTAATTACATAAATAAAAAACGACGGTTTATTTGATTTTGGTTCTTAGAATATGTAGTTACTATTACTAGAGCACGTCAAATGTTCGTAATATTGTTTGATGAAGAGAATAAGGAGATAGTAAATAAGAAAGTAAACTATACTGACATGTTTAATGAATCTTACCAAATAGACTGATGTTGATCGATTCATTGAAGCCTTGCTTGATAAAGCACATAATATTGATTCTGTTCGTGATAACTCCAAAAATGTCAATCATCTGACACACACCAGCTATGACAACCCAGATAAAAATTGTTATTACATGATCACTTATATATGATATGTTGTCGTCTAAGACTTCTGTAGTTGAAGAGGTGTTAACTTGAACCATTTTACGTTGGATCACAGTCTATAAAATGATCTTTAGGTAAGGTTATTGTTGGACTTTAGTTTTCTGAAGTTGCAACACGTATGTAATTCTCAAGGACATGCTCTGTCATTCCTGTGATTTACATATGATACACACGTGAGACAATGTAGATAACGAGGTACATTTTAAAGTACTTATTCATTAAGTGCTCATGTGGCACTGTAAAGTCATGAGGTCCAAGACAAACAGCTTCGTAGTGCGACAAAGTCAAAATAGCCACCAAAGAAAAGAATAATAGAGACATAGCATGGACTACAAGCAAAAAAGATCAACACTATGTCAACAATGAGGTAGCAGAAAAGCACGCAAAGTTGGAAATTAAGGAGGCTAAATCTAAATATTGGAAAGAGTATGGAGAACATTTTAATTCCGATTTCAAAAATGCATTAAGAAATATCTCCATGAAAATCAACAGTATGAGAGGCAGAGATGATTGTAACAATCCAACAAAAATTATCAAAGACGCCAATGGAGTCGCAAACTATTTCGTAAAATATAATTAAAATATATTATGCTACATCATAAAACCTCAGCTCAACTATTCTCATATGGGCTATAGACATAAAGAAGCTGTAAGGATGCAATATTCAACTCTCAAACAATTGATGGGCAAAACAATTAAACATAATTAGTAACTGCGAGGGGGGGGGGAGTGTAGCGAGGTCTGGGCTGGACGTCCCGCTCGTTAAAGGAAAGTGAAGCATCTATTATAGCCTCTCATTTCCTGGTGTAGAGATCGTCGCTGCGTTTACTGTTCGGCTTACCGTGCAGAAGTTCCTATGCCAATGGCCTCTCCTACATTATTGTATCCCCATCAGCACCTTCCAGAATTGACAAAAATGGTTCAGAAGAAGATTAGCTATGGCAATGCAGAGACTGAATAGCCTGAAGAAATTATGGCAGAGCACCAACAAAATGATAAAAGTAAAAGTCTTGAGAGCCTGTGTGTTTCCTGTGATAGCTTATGGCTGCGAATCATGGATAATTACCAAAACTTCCAGACAAAAGAATGTAATCTTTCGAGTCAAAATGTTACAGAAATATCCTCAGAATATCCTGGACAGAGAAAAAGATATCAAGGAATGTCAGAGGATGACTGTGGCGGAGGCTCGAGTTTTGTCAAGAGAACGAGTTTGTTTCAGACAGACTGTGATGGGAGCGACGTTCTACAAAGGACATGCTACATGATGAGCACCTTCATGAGGTGCCCCCTGTTTCTTACAGAGCCTGCTTTGGGGCGCGACCGAGTAGTTGGCGGTATAATTGGGTGGGCATATTGGGCTCATTAGCCTTGGTTGGCAGCCAATCTAAGAGAAGGTAAATTTTGACTAAACCTGGGTAGACGAAGCTCGTTAGCTTGCTCAGGCAGTTCACCTTGGAGAGAGGGAACTCTGATTTTAAACTCACAAGTGACAGCCTCACAAAGGCTAATCCTTTGTCAAAGAGAGTATCATCGGATGTCTCGAATAACGAGTATCTGCGCGCAACGACTTCGCTGCTTAGTGGAAACCTCGAGAGAGGGTAGGGCTACGTGAGTAAACCCAAACACAAAATCCGAAGTCGTATTGTCTAAGGTGGATGGTTTCAAAATTGCAAAACCAAAATCATTCTGGCTGTTCCTGCAGCTAAGCTGGTGCCACATTGTCATGCTTTGCATTCCTTTGGATTACGCCAATGAGGCAGAGAGGGGGGTTCTGCAGTTTGGGCAGCCCAGGGTCTCCATATTTAGCCCAGGCTTGCGCCCTGGAGAGGCTACTCCAGCTTCGCTCTTGAGTCAGGACACAACACGGAAGCTGGCAGTTGACGAGTTATAATTCTCACCCGATTGACGTGGGGAAGGGGCGCCACTGGTCAGCTTCGACGGTGGAAGGGATCATCACATCTCATTGGTCGACTATCGCCCGCCTCAGCCGGGCAGCCCCCGGTCAGTGGGTGTCGACTCGGCAACATGTGCCTGCTCCAGTGGGTGCCTAGAGCTTAGTGCATGCATGACAAGCGGATGTTACTTTTGCATCAAACAAAACCAAAATGAAAAAGAAGACTCAAGCTCTTCGACGTGCAAGCGTGAACGTGCGTACTATGCGTACGGGAATCTCCGATGATCTTCGTGAGATTGGAGATACCAGAAAAATAGTTATCATTGATAGGGAGCTCTCTCTATTGAATGTGGACAAAGCTGCTCTACAGGAAACCAGACTTGGCTCTAGTGGTACCTGCTCTACAGGAAACCAGACTTGGCTCTAGTGGTACCTGCTCTACAGGAAACCAGACTTGGCTCTACTGGTACCTGCTCTACAGGAAACCAGACTTGGCTCTAGTGGTACCTGATCTACAGGAAACTAGACTTGGCTCTAGTGGTACCTGCTCTACAGGAAACCAGACTTGGCTCTAGTGGCTCATAAAGAGAAAAAAACTACACTTTTTTCTGGAAGGGTCGTGAACCTGAGGAATCTCGACAGCATGGTGTTGGTTTTGCTACTACAAACACACTTATGGCCTCAGTCGATCCTCCTTCGGAGGGCTCTGAGAGGATACTGGCCATTCGCCAAATCACCGCTATATTCCCTGTTAATATCCTCAGCGTCTAAGCCTCAACCCTGACATCTCCGAAGGAGACATTCTATGGACAGCTTGAGGAAATGATCAAGAACAGCCTCAAGGAAAAAGCACTCATTCTTCTCGGTGACTTTTATGCTAGAGTAGGTGGGGATCACATAGCATGTCCCACCTACCTTGGACATCATGGTTTTGGCAGATCAAATTACAATAGTCAGAGGTTGCTGAAACTGTGCACTCAACAAGGCCTATGAATCACAAATACTTTCTTCAAGGGCAGGTGGCAACATAAAGTATCCTGGTAACGCCCAAGGTCACATCGATGGCATCAAATCGACTTGGTTGTCACCAGACGTTCAGCTCTAAACATAGTCCTCTCCACTAGAAGCTATTACAGTGCAGGCTGCGACTCTGACCATGCTCTTGTATGTAGCGGCGTACGCTTGCAGGTTTGCAAAATATGCCGCTCCAAACAGATGAGCCATCCCGGGATCAACACTGCGCAGATGGTGATTCCTTTCAAGGCGGAGAATCTGAGTGTGACGTCACAGCTAAGCGGAACTCTATGAAAGGTGCCATCTATAATACAGCATTAGCTACGTTTGGCATGACGGAACGGGCCAATCACGACTGGTTCAATGCACATCTCGCAAGAATGGAACTAGTAATTGAGGCCAAGCGAGACGCTTTCATCAATTATACAAAAGGTCAAAATGATAGGTCGCGTGCTGCCCTCATGATGGCCTGGGGCATCAATCAAAGACAATAACTACCAAAACAGCTTTATAAAACACGATTTTCGTCCCGATACTATGCTATCATTGTCGAAACTGGACACAAACATCAAGTGAAAAATGACACATCGTAACACAGAAATGAAATGCTTGCGAAAAATAGTGGGATTCAGAAGTAGAGACATGCGTTGAAGCTATGACATCAGGGGACTATTACGCACAACACAAGCATTAGAATACATACATGACGGCAACTAAAATGGTTTGGCCACCGAGCAAGACTACCGCCACACAGCACACACACACACACGTTCCCCCAACACATGAATTTAAGGCGGAAAGCAGACCACGAAAAAGGTGTCTTAAGGGAAATATATAAGGTGGTGAATGCAACAGTGCATGAGGAACACAGTCGGACTTGTTCTAGAAATCTCTTCATTACATGACGCTGAAAGGCAAAACAGGATTAGCGAAAGGAAAGAAGTACTCAAACTTCTAACAAAAAAAAGGCCACTTGTACAATTGTATATAATTATACATAAAAGTACATTTTCAAATGCATACAGAATGAAAAATTATGTCAGGCAAGGAAGGCTATACTGTCGGTAATTGTGAAATACGGCAGACACAAGATGACAGGAAACAGGAAATACAAAGATTCAAAAACTAGCTAGTGAATCTTGAATTCCCATACGATATCTCTACTATCACATTAACATAATATATTCAAGGAAACATAAATAGGTTAATTGTGAAATAAGTAGTATTAGGAATTTTAAACAACGTGAACATAACCGTATTGGATGATGTAGCTACTTCATATATACTGTCAGTATGTGTAAGTAACCATGGCTCCTCACAACCTTGAGCCCCCTTTTATTACTGATTATTAATTCTTGATTGCCCAATTTGTTTGCATGTTGTGTATCTGTCGACATAGTGGAAATGTCACTTCCGTCAAAGTGAGCTAAAAATCTATAGTAAAGCACCGCAACAAAATAGCAGCAACTCAGAACTAAACATACAGGTGAGAATGGACTGATTCTCTGTCGCATGCAAAAATGTTGGTCTGACCATAAATGCCAAGAAAACAGAGCTCATGTACCAAGCAGCACACAAAAGCAAAGACTACAGTCATCGGGCAGACTCTGAATGGCGTAGATAAATTCACGTATCTAGGCAGCAGGCTCTCGAAATATGATGAGGTGGTAAGCAGAACAGCTAGAGCGAGCATAGCCTTTGGTAGAATTCTCTCGACCGTGTGGGAACGTCGTGGTATCAGCGTCAAGACCAAACTCAAAGTTGGCGGACCTCATCGACAAGCGATTGTTTTGAAAAATACATTTTTTAACATTTGTATAAAAGTAAAACTGTAAGCCTTTCGACCCATAAAATCTGCTGCAGAACTGCCCGACATACGAGGATCAGAGAGAGCAGATGTGGCCATTGCCAGTGGAACTGCAAGACAAGCTCTATGGTAGTGGCGAGAGTCTCAGGATGACCGCCGCTTTTTTCGAGAAAATAATGGTTACTGTCTGACTGTGTACGCAGAAGAAGAAGAAGAAGACCCATAAAATCCTGTTTCAAGATAGGTCAATAGAGACGCTGCTAATCTTAAGCTGGCCCTTGATGTCATTAGATAATAATAATTATACATCGTCGTCGATGAGGACCGCCAACATCGTCCTTGTTACGGCACTTTCACCATAGATCGTCCTTGTTACGGCACTTTCACCACATATCGTCCTTGTTACGGCACTTTCACCATAGATCGTCCTTGTTACAGCACTTTCACCATAGATCGTCCTTGTTACGGCACTTTCACCATAGATCGTCCTTGTTACGGCACTTTCACCATAGATCGTCCTTGTTACGGCACTTTCACCATAGATCGTCCTTGTTACGGCACTTTCACCATAGAGTATGGGTGCGCAGGTGGCTCATCAAGCCAATGCGGGCGGAAACAAGTGGGTTTTGCTGGACTACGGCTAGGGCGCACAAGATCAGCTGTTCGGTTATCCTGCTGTGTGTAAATTCTGTTCCAGACGTTTCCTATGCACTGTCAGCTACGCCCTTTCTGTTCGTCTTTCCAGTCAATTCGCTTTTGCCCAAGGTCTTCCAAATTGGTGAAATTTATTTGTCATTCCCTCAAACTATCCTGACATTGTTTATTTGGGCACTTTATCTTGCACTGACGCTCCCTTGGCTCGCTCTACAGAAGCTTCATTGCGAGTCGTGAGTCTGTCATACGAAAAAGATGTCCGACCCATCGCAGTATTTCCTTTTTCTAATACTGCATATACATGCATACGTAAAACGAAAGTGAAACATAAGAAATGCTAACTTTAACAGACATCAAGTTAGCTTTTTAACTACATCATTTTTGTCCGATTTACAACAGAAGAGCATCAATGTTAGTGTTATTGTCGTGTTCTTCGAGTCTCGCAAAAAGGGTAGACCAGGAGCACGCTCTATCTGATTGACAATCTATTTAATATAGGCGCACAATTAAATTGACTCAGTTGTAGTTTGCTCTAGACATTTCAGAGGAACATTCATCAGTATGTAACATGTATCTGTTTGCTGTCAAGAAATAATGTACAATCTTCCTGCTGTCAAGGCACTGAAATAATGTAAAATCTTCCAGCTGTCCGTATCAAGTGTCAAATAATGTCTAATCTTCCCGCTGTACGTATCAAGTGTCAAATACAGATAACTTTGTTTTGGGTCATTTGAAAACGGATGTGCTTTCAGAAATGACCGCATCTCAGTGATTTGAGACCACGTGATTTCTAATCACTGTGAATTTCAACTGACAGTTGCATGTCCATTTTTAGATATAAAGACATGTTAGAGTGAGTGTACTGACATTAGTTTAATTTCAATAAATTTAGCTTGACTAATCCATGACCCACCATCAAGATTAACATTAATAGTCATTTTAGAATCATGAACCACGAGATCGATACGTATAAACAAATGACTTAATGGTCTTTTTAATTACATATGTTATATAAATATAGTGAACGGCTTCTGAGTTAAATAGATCATGCAGATCAAGTTTAACAATGCCTTGACTACTTAGTCACATGTTATGCATTGAACCAGATACTAAAGGAAATACATTTCTTTATCCGTGATGGCATTTATGTGTGTTTTCTAATAATGCATTTATTCATCATCTATTTCAGTTCTCGCCTGTCGGCGATATTTAAAAAATGTTTCTTCCTTCGAGGCCAGATAAATGGAACACTGTGTATGGTACTCGACAACAACTGACAAACACGTGAAGATAACATTGGGCAAGGGCATATGCCCAGATGCTGCTGCTGGATCTGTAAGAATAACAACAACATCTATGCATTCATTAACAATGTTGCACTAATTAAAGAGTTCTCAGAAAGGCATCTCACAGCTTTGAGCATTTTAGTTGAAGATGGGTAGGGTGTTTGCTTGTACCGGTTTCAAAATGCCATTATCAAACATTCCATTCTTCTTCTTCTTCTTCTTCTTTGTTCGTTCTCAATCTCCCGCTACCAAACCATAAAAGGGCTTAAGTAGCAGAATGTAGTCCAAAGAACGAAATGCGCTGTGTCGTAGTTTACAGCTTGGCTGCGATATTTGCATCTTTCGGTCCAACACATCCGACTTCAGCAAGCATTTTTTGAGTACCGGGTTAGCATTCCCTCTTCGATCCCTTCTCCTTAGCCAGTCTGCCCTGCTGCAGCCTGTTATCCAGGATCACCGAGTGGAGGTGTAGAAGGGTCTTGGCAGCTCTGGTTCGCTGGCCCTGACGCTAGCAGTCAGCTATGGGTCGCTGACCACTGCAGCTCATGTGCTGCTCAGCATCTTGATCCCAAACATTCCATTCGACTCACCTGTAAATGGATACCTAGTTTACTACTAACTAATAACAGGCAGCGAGGAAGGGAGTTGAACACACATCCCCGAAAATAATAAGATGCTTAGTAATAAAAAAATTATAATACCACATCCCAGACAACATTACCTGATTTGGTTCTATCTTATTTGGTTCTTCTCGTCTACAGTAGCATAATGTTAATTACAATAATCGGGGTTATCGATATGATAGCTACTGTCTACTGCCTCACTAAAGTAACTTAACACTGCACTTTAGGAGAGCCATTCTGGATGGCGAAGAATGTACAATAAATTACTATTTCACTTCCTATATATTTAAAACTAGAGATAACAACTGAGTGTATGCTAAGACATATATCGATCTACTCTTTTTTATGAGAATTTGTTCAGAGACTAATGTCCATCTACTTTTTATTATAGAAATAAATAGGTTAGTTCGTCATTCTGCTTTGGCCAAGGTCAATATCTCACGCAGGATCAAGACGCTGAGCAGCTCAAGAGTTGCAGTGGTCAGCGACCCATAGCTGACTGCTAGCGTCAGGGCCAGCGAACCATAGCTGCCAAGACCCTTCTACACCTCCACGCGGTGATCCTGGATAACAGGCTGCATCAGGGCAGACTGGCTAAAGAGAAGGGATCGAAGAGAGCATGCTAACCCGGTACTCAAAAAATGCTTGCTGAAGTCGGATGTGTTAGATCGAAAGGTGCAAATATAGCAGCCAAGCTGTAAACTACGACACAACGCATTCCGTTCTCTGGACTACATTCTGCTACTTAAGCCCTTTCAGTGTTTGGTAGTGGGATATTGAGAACGAATGAAGAAGAAGAAGAAGAAGAAGAAGATATCTCAAGCTGATAATATTTCCTTGGTTTTACAAACTGTTGACCAATTTGTAATTTAGTCTATATATTGAAAAGTCCTTTTCGTTTGCATATAAATTATTTTTAAACCTGTGGATTAAGTTATATATCGATAAAATCATATATGTTTTATACACATCCTGTCTGGTTTGTTGAATAATGATAAATTATTGTTACTTTTGTGGATACAATGTTTTTATTTGTTGTCTTAAAAACATTTTCTATGTTTTAAATTCTGCTGCTAGGATGTCCTCATTCTTCATTTTTCGTTTCCGCATTTCCAGTAACCTAAGATGTGAATGGGGGAGAGGTGAAGGGGTTGGGGGAGGATGAAGAGAGGGTTGCAGTGGGAGAGGACGTTACATCTGAGTACATGATGAATTGTATGTCGTAACCTGATTCTGTCTGTCGCCACAGTCTGTCTATTTACACGTCAGTCTCTCATAACCAGGGAGGTCCAAGGAACAGCACCTGCAAGGACCTATTTTCCATTGTTCAGATTTGTTGTTCCACCTCAGCGTAAATGGAGGATTACGACCAGTGAGCTGTCTACGGAGATATCAGCGTCAATTCTTTTGGAAACGATAGTGGCAACGTTAGAATATGACAACGTTTGGGCCAGATGGGTTACGAGAATGCTTCCATGGGAACAGAAAGAACATCTGGAACCTTTGCGAGGATGAAGATGATTGTTTCCTGGATATCATCATCATTGGTGTTGAGACTTTGTGTCACTACTACAATTCCGAGTCAAAACGGCCATCCATTGAGGGGTGACATGTAAATTCCCCACTCGATGAAAACGCCTTCAGCGAGTTGAGTAATATGCACTGTGTTTTGAGATAGAAAAGGGGTAATTCATCTTGATTTCCTGAAACCTGGACAAACCACCAATTCTGACCGTTATATTGCAACGCTGACTAAGTTGAAGGCTTTAATTTCCAAGGTCATGTCAGAGAAAAATACAACCTGTCTTTTGGAACACGATAACGCCAGACCCCATACCAGTTTGAAGACGGTTGAGCACATTGTCAGTCTTGGCTGGACTGACCTACCACACCCACCGTATAATCCTGATTTGGATCCTTCTGACTTCCATCTGTTCGGGTCAGTGAAAGATTGACTGCGTGGGCAACATTTTCGTAGCAACGACACCGTCATAGCAGCTGGGAAACAGTCGGTCACTTTCGCTGTTGCAGATTTTTACGAGCGTGGCATGAATGCTATTGTTCATCGTTTGAGAAAATGTATAGCCAAGAGTGGCGGTTATGTTGAAAAATGTTTTTTTCAAAGACAACTTTGTTCCAAAACATGGTGTTATTGTGCTCTTTTTAACTGTTATGGTTTTTATGGAATAAAATATGAATCATTCCTTTGGGAGCATCCCTCGTATAATGCAAGTCGTTGCATGGGCCGAACGAAAACAACAGGTTTTCTCTGAGGGAGTAAACCTTTCTCAAGATGACCATTTAGGCGGTTGAGCAGGACAATGGAAAGAATTTGTCTTGCGAATGATAACAGAGAGATACCATGGCTTATTTCATCTCCTGTGTTGCTGTCTCAGATTCACAAATGCAACAAAAGAGTGTTGTCAGTTCCTGATGAAGCACAAGATCCCACTGTTTGGAAAATCTCTGCCGGGATGGAATAAGAACAGGGCGCCTTGGCTTTGGACACCGAGGAGAAAGCTTTCCTGACCTCTGCCTAAGTTGATTCAAGGTCAAGCCGCTGGCTAATAGTAGCCTGCAGTATGCTAGCTATGTCTTGTGCGCTGATGATTAACGTACAGTTAAGAATGGCATCAAAATGACTCAACACACACGTGTGACTGTATATATATTACTTCTTACCAAATAGCAATGTGCTACTGCAATATATAACGTGGTAAAGTGTCTGTAGGATCTGTTAGTACCTGATCTTGAAGTATAGATAATTACGTTAGTAGGTTTCACAGTTATTATGCACACAAGTTTAACACTCACACCAACATACACCCATGACTGTTGGAAGTTAATTTCCACATAAAGCTGTGATAGACGCTAAATTAATGCAAGTATTAAAGTATTTGTCTTTTTGTGCACATAATATTAATCCAGTAATAGGTTCCGCACTTTGCATTTACCGAAAATTAAATGAAATGTCTCCTTGTATTTCGTGCTCATGTGGTAGTAAATAAAAATATTCAAAGACGAGTTTGCAGATTCAATGAGAAGACCAAAACTACCTAATACTTTGCTAATGTTGACAAACTTTCCGTCGAAACCAAGTCTTGGTTCCAACGCCAACGCTAACATAGAGGTAACAAGAGGCGTGAAGCAAACGATAAACAGTGTTGCAATCATCACAACCATTTTAGCCGTCTTCTGTTTACGGTTTGAAAGATCAACTTGTGTTGCAGTCATTGACGTTTTTTGCCATTTGGTTCTCTCCCGCAAACTGATAACCAAAATTGATGTGCATAAAATTATAACAATAAATGCAACAAAGGGAATGATAAAGCTGTTAATGATAAATGTCATGACTTCAACTTGCTGTTTATCTGCAGTCGACACTAGTCCCAGAAGAGTTCTGTTCTTTGACGAGAAGAATACCATGGCCAGTCTATTGACAGCATAAACTGAGGCTCCAGATATATATGAAAATAACGTAGACACAGATGATGATGATTGAAACTCGTTTTGGATTGATTATGTTTTTCACCTAAAACAAATAAATCAAATCTGTCAATTATTTTGTTTCAAACATTTTACACATGAGAAACTGCATGTACATTTAAATAACAGACAAGACCTAATGTAACGTAAATGTATGCAAATCCTAAGCTTCATAACGAAAAGCTACCCAAGCATGGACTGGACCCATGCATACACCGACGGTTCTGTAACAAACACTACACAGAACGGAGGGGCAGGAGCATTCCTGAACCTACCAAATGGCAGAAAATAACACTGTCATTCGCTACTGGTAAGTACACAAGCAATTTCAGAGCGGAGACAGAGGCACTGAGGGCGGCAGTGGAAGAAATGGTGACACACAGTGAAAATGAGAACCATATAGTCCTGCTGACTGATGCTCTCGCCGTAGTCACAGCGCTAAAAAGCCAGAAAAACACTGAGCTTAATGACTTAAGAGCAGCACTCTGCAAACTGTGCCAGCAGTCCGCACCAAAAAGGGTAGTGGTACAGTGGGTCCCGGCACACTGCAACATCCAAGGCAACGAGGAGGCAGACAGACTGGCAAAAGAAGGTGCAAGACTACCACAAACAGATACCAGTATGACGTACGAAGAGTCAAAACGGCTTATCAAAGCCAGATACATGACCAAATGGGAAACCGAACATACTGGTTACACCAAAAACGATGCCTATTACCAGTTGAACCGAAGAGAGCAGGTCGTTGTCTTCAGACTTCGCACTGGCCACAACAGACTGAGGTACCACCTATTCAACAAATTGAAGATAGGGAGTACCGACGAATGCCCGGGCGGTACTGGTAAAATGACCACTGAACATCTGCTGCAGAACTGCCCGACATACGAGGATCAGAGAGAGCAGATGTGGCCATTACCAGTGGAACTGCAAGACAAGCTCTATGGCAGTAGCGAGAGCCTCAGGATGACCGCCGCTTTTTTCGAAAAAATAATGGTTACTGTCTGACTGTGTACGCAGAAGAAGAAGAAGAAGAAGTATGCAAATCATGTTCATGTATCATATATTACAAGATATGTCATAAACTACATTGAAAATTTTCTAGTGAAAATTTATATCGTCTGCTAGTAATCATGACATGATATTATTTTTATTAATAACAAATATGCACTCAACGTAGGTTCATACAAATAAAGCACTGCAAAAATGGTGTCTGTAATGCTTCTGACGTTAAATATATGGAACTTTGAGAATTACATTAAAATTAAAATAAATAGTACATTTTGTAATGGTGCTTAAGTGACATTCAGAATAAAGAGAGAGAGAGCACAAAAGAGAAAAAGGAAAAATGTATGTGTGTATTGTATGTATGTGTGTATATGTATATATATATATATATATATATATATATATATATATATATATATATATATATACATATCACCATTTATCATGTGGGTACAATAATGAAAGTGTATGGGGAGAAATAGAAAGTAGGGGTGAAAAAAACAGTCATTGGAGTATGCTATAGTTGTCGATCAAGTCAAAAAGAGGAAGATAAGGAGCTGATTGGTAGTATTGAAAAGAAAAGTGAAGGGAAGTTATTATTAATGGGGGATTTCAAATTACAAAATTACAATTAGATATAGCAGAAGTACTTGTAGAGTCAAAACCTTTTGTTAAGTGTATAGCCTACAATTTGTTAATTCAACATATAGAACGCAGACACCAGAGGCAAAAGCACACTCGCCTTAGTTTTTACTACAGAGGAAAATATGATTGAAAAGTGTACCATTAGGGAACTGTTTGCCTCATGTGACCATCAAATCATCCGTTAGGATCTTAAAGCAGAGAAAAAAGGAAACATAAACACGATAACATACTACTCAAAGGCAAATGTTAAGAAGATGAAAGAGGCAGCGATCCACATTATCTGGAAAGATATTATCGGAGGAACAGATGTTGAACAAGAGAGGGAGAGTCGTAAAACAGTTCTAAAAACGCTAAAACAGGAATGTGTTCCATGTAGGGAGGTAAACCCCAAGTGTGAAAAGTGGATAACTAAATGTGTAGTTAAATGAAGAAGAGCTAAAAATAAAGCATGGAAAAAATATGGAGGCAGGTAAATAAAAATTAAGTTTTTAAAATATTTGGACAAGCAGAACATAGCTCAGAAAGGGAATAAAACAGCAAAAATAGAATTCGAAAAATAACTTACTCAGAAGATCAAGACTGATAGTAAAAGGTTCTTTTCTCATGTTAGAAATAAACAAAGAACCAAATGCAAAGTACATCGTTTCATAGACAGCACAAGAAAAATAATTAGTGAAAATAGGGAGGCAGCTAATCTACTCAATCAGTACTTTGACACAGTCCACACAATTGAGGACTGCTCGAAGATCCCAGAGCCTATACACATTTTTCAACTAGACGTGGATACAATGGGATTAAAATCAATCCTGGGACACAGACACACTGGACTGCCTCTCTTCCGGGATAGTACAAACTAGTACATAGTCCATCATATCATATCATCACCACACCCTATAGACACGAGTGGTGACGACTCGATAGTCCTGCAAGACAACTTCCCTAAGAGAGACAACTCTGACCACAAACAACTGCTGCCTTGCAGATAGGCTGTGGACAGCCAAAGGCTAAGGATGGCATCCCTACAGAAACGCCTGTTGAAATCGGATGCACTGGGTCACAGGCTTAACGAAACAGTGCAACGTATATCGCTGTATGATGACGGTACAACCTAACAGAAAAAAGTGTGGCGCTTATCCTGTGGAGTCCCACCAGGAAGCGAGAGTGCCGGGCCTCACGCCTCGAAGGGGCCCACCCAATGCTACTGGGGGTCACCCACCCATGTGCTGTGGAGTCAAGGCACAAGGTGGTGGGGCAAAAACTATTGACCAAAAACACAAGACCCTCAGAATACTACAGTAGAATGCGGAGGGACTGATTAACATAAAGCTTTCCCTAACACATCACCTGCATAAAGGCAAGATTGACGTGGGATGTATCCAAGAAACGCACCTCAACAACAACCACAAATTCTCAATCAGAGGATACCAGACCTTCCGTCTTGATAGAGAAGGTCACAAAGGAGGGGTTCTGATACTGACACGTAACTGCATACCAAGTAGCGCGGTAGCTGTTAATCACACCGGACAAGCAGAAATTGTAGGAGTCGACATAATGACACAAGAAACGAAGATCCGTATCTTCAACCTGTATGGCCCACCCAACAAAGACCTGTCGCTCTCGAGTATAGTAATCATGGACTCCAGCTGCCTAGTAGTTGGAGACTTCAACAGCCACTCCGAGAGATGGGGATATTCAGACACAGACAACAGAGGTGATGAAGTGGAAGACTGGGAGATAGACACAAATCTCTTTCTTATAAATAGGCCGGAGGACAGCCCTAGCTTCTATTCTAGAACATGGCATACCACCTCTACTCCAGACTTGGCCTTTTCCAAGGTGGATATTCACCCCAAAATAGACCGCCAGGTGCTAAAATTGGCAGGTAGATATCACAGGCCAATTAGGCTAGAAGTTGACTTGGAAGTAGGCCCACAGGAAATAAAACCGCTCCCGCGTTGGAATTATAAACGAGCCGACTGGGACAGATTTGCAATCCTGACAGATGGGCTGTGTCAAACCATCAACACACGGAATAACAATATGAAACCCATGGTGGAAAGCTTAAGCAAAGCAATAATGCAAGCAGCCACTGAAACCATCCCAAGAGGGGCAAGGAAAAACTACAAGCCATATTGGAATGATGAATTGCAGAAAGCAGAAGACGAAGTCTCAAATGCTAGGAACATGGCAGAGAGAGAACAATCTATGGAGGAAAATATCGCCCTAAAAGCCATCACGGCAAAATACAAAATAACACTAAACCAAATAACAAGAGATATTGTAAAAACAAATCAGAAAGCCTCAAATTAGATAAAGAAGGGAACAAACTATGAAAATTAGCCAGAGCCATGAATGACGAAACTCCATCAATCAAACAAATCACCATCCAGTAGGGCGACAACATGCTCACTGGAAAAACAGCAGCAAACGCCTTTATAGAACATTATGCCAGAGCAAACCACATTGATGTCCCTACATATAGGCATACAGACATTAGTGAAGAACAAAAGAGCCACGACAACATCAATATGGCACCAGAGGAGCACATGATAGCAAAACTAACAATGAATGAAATGGAAGGGGCCATGAGAACTTTAAAGAAAAAGAAATCGCCCGGAAAAGATGGGGTAACAAACGAAATGCTGATGGGGCTGGGCCAAACAGCAAAGAGGAAGTTGCTATTAGTCCTAAACCAAAGCTGGAAAAGGGGAATTGTACCGCAGGCATGGAAAGATGCTGTAATTATACCAGTACCAAAGAAAGAAAAAGAAAGAGCAGATCCAAATGGATACAGGCCTATCAGTCTACTGAGCTGTGTAGGCAAACTGATGGAGCGTATGATAAACACCAGACTGATGTGGCATCTGGAAGAAAAACACATACTAATTCCACAGCAAGCAGGCTTTAGACAGCACAGATCCACTGAGGACCAGATCACTCTCATAGCCCAGGAAATAGAGAATGCTTACCAGGAGAAAAAGCATACAGTAGCGGTTTGTGTGGATTTAGAGAAGGCATTTGACAAGGTGTGGAAAGAGTCAAGCTACGAAGAAGTGAAATTTGTGGGAAAATGTACAGATGGATCAGTCACTACCTCGAAAACAGAACAGCCAGAGTTCAAGTACAAGGGCAGGTGAGCAAAAAGGTGACACTTGAGCAGGGAGTACCCCAAGGAAGAGTACTGTCACCCACACTTTTCCTGGTGTTTATAAATAACATTACAGAGAATATACCAAGAAGAGTCCACAGCTCTATGTTTGCACACGATCTGGCTATGTGGACCTCTGAGAAATATCTCACCATACCAAGAAATCGGATATAACAGGAGGCATGAAGTCAACACCAATTGTAGAACTTGAAAAGATTACAATCTGCAATCCATGATCGACAGAAGAGACTGCAGAGCCCAGCAGCAAGTAGAGAAACTAAGAAGACTGACAGACCATCCAATGCACCAAGAGACTAAATAGATTTTGAAATGGGAAACTAAAGCGGAGAAACTTTGCAGAAATAGCCGAAGCAAAGATGAACGAAGACCCTATAAACACATTAACAAAACCAAAGCCCATCCCTACTGTACGCAAACCTACCTGAAAGCAGTATATATTTCCGGTGGTGGCAGACAATATACCAGGTATTGGAAACAAGAACAGCCAGAATTAAAAAGAAAGAAGAGATATAACCCTAAGGGACATAACGAAAAACTACCCAAGCATGGACTTGACCTATGCATACACTGACGGTTCTGTAAAAAACACAACACAGAATTGAGGGGCAGGGGTATTCCGGAGCCTACCAAATGGTACAAAAATAACACTGTCAGTCGCAACTGGAAAATACTCAAGCAATTTCAGGGCAGAGGCCCTGAGGGCTGCAGCAGAAATAATGCTGACAGGCAAAGGAAATGAAAGCCAGAAAGTCTTGTTTACAGATGCCCTGGCCGTAGTCACAGCACTAAAAAGTCAGAAAAATACTGAACAATGATTTAAGAGCAGTACTCTGTTAACTATGCCAGCAGACCGCACCAAAAAGAGTAGTGGTACAGTAGGTTCAATCTCATTGTAACATCCAAGGCAACGAAGAGGCAGGCAGACTGACAAAAGAAGATGCAAGACTACCACAACCAGATTCTAGTGTGACCTACGAAGAGTCTAAAAAGCTTATTAGGGCCAGATACATGGTCAAATGGGAAACAGAACATACTGGCTACACAACAAATTAAACCTATTACCATTTGAACAGAAGAGAGCAGGTCATGGTCTTCAGACTCCGCACAGGCCACAACAGACTGAGGTACCACCTATTCAATAAACTGAAGATAGGTGGCACTGACGATTGCAGTTGTGGTACCGGAAAAATGACCGCTGAACATCTGCTGCAAAACTGCCCGAAATAAGAGGACCAGAGAAAGCAGATGTGGCCATTACCAGTGGCAACACTAGACAAGCACTATGGCAGTGTCGACAGCCTCAGGATGTCTACAATGTTGATACTGAAACAAAAAATCTAGGCCCACATTGGTACAGCGTTACAAAAATCTGGACACATACACATTATTGTTGGATTCTCGCATATGCGCATACGACACATCTGCCTGACTGACGACGGTGATAATGTGATGTGTGATAACTGTTGAAATTGTAACATTTGTGGACTATAGAACAAAACAACTAAACTGTGTTTTTATTTATTCGTATAAACATGATAAAATTGTGTTGACAAACCATTAGTGGAGCTGTTACACACACGCATCTCTCTAGCGTGATGAACGCGGTGATCCAGATGCTAACGCGGCTGAAAGCAAAATGTGGGATTCCAACTACCAGGTAGCTAACCTCTAGAGCGTGGAATGACAGATCAGCGTTACTGGCAGTAAGAGTGTAACTGGTGTTTATCCCAATCTGTGTTATAAGACAACCCAGGTCAGAGAATGCCAGGCCTAAATAAAGATAAGAATAAATATATTTGGTATAGGTTTAGTTCCAACATTCATCATTCAAACGCATTATAAATTACGAGGCGTTTTAAAATTAAACCGGAACAATCTTCAACAAGTAAACATGCGTACGATGGGCAAGATGACGTCACTTATGGTCTAATAGCACATACCAACCGTCAAGTTTGCAAAATGTAATTATCCTTCGACTCATAGTTTCCTCACCAGACCGTTGAAAACATGGCGGGTGTGATACGGAATCCGTCCAGAGTTAATCAACGAGCGGTAATTCGGTTTCTAAAACAGCTGAAGGACCTCTACCAGTCGACATTCATCGCAGAATGCAGACAGTGTATGGTGACAAAAGTGTGTCGAAGACTCTGGACGGATTCCGTATCACACACGCCATGTTTTCAGCGGTTTACTGAGAAAACTATGAGTCAGATAATAATGAAATTTTGCAAAACTTGACGGTTGGTATGTGCTGTTTATACCTGAAGTGACGTCATCATGGGCATCGTACGTATGTTTACTTGGTGCAGTGTGGTCCGGTTTCATTTGAACACGCCTCGTATACTCGTAATAAATGGTTTATTGTTACATTAATAATCAATTCAATTATTTCCATTTTTTTTTTCCAGGAGCAATTCTGTGTCCGCCGGAAATGTCCTTCATCGTTTAATAAACGCATGTAGTGTCTGTCGACCAATCAGAAAATAGTTTTACGGGAGTTGCAGGCATCATCAAAACGTATTTCGTGTGACTGAGTGTGCTACCACAACGTTGACTCGTATCTGTTATTGCAATTGTAGAACTTGAAAAGATTACAAATCTGCAATCCATGACCGACAGAAGAGACTGCAGAACCCAACAGCAAGCAGAGAAACTAAGAAGACTGACAGACCATCCAATGCATCAGAGACTAAATAGATTTGGAAATGGGAAACTAAAGCGGAGAAACTTCGCAGAAATAGCCAAAGCAAAGATGAGAGAAGACCCTATGAACACCATAACATAACAAAAGCCCATCCACACTGTAGGCAAACCCACATGGAAGCAGCATATCATTCCGGAGGTGGTAGAAAATATACCAGGTATTGGAAATAAGAACAGCTAGACTGAAAAAGAAAGAAGAGACTTAACCCAGAGGTACATAGCGGAAAACTATCCAAGCATGGACTATACCCATGCATACACCGACAGTTCTGTACCAACAAACCACAACAAAGAATGGAGGGGAAGGGGTATTCCTGAGCCTAACAAGTGGTAGAAAAATAACACTGTCAGTGGCAACTGGAAAATTCTCAAGCAATTTCATAGCGGAGGCAGAGGCACCGAAGGCTGCAGTAAAAGCAATGCTGAAAGTCGAAAGCAATGAAAGCCATATAGTCCTGTTTACAGATGCGCTGGTCGTGGTACATCACTAAAAAGCCAGAAAAATACTGAGCTTAATGATTTAAGAGCAGTACTCTGTCATCTATGCCAGCAGTCCGAACCAAATAGAGTAGTGGTACAGTGGGTTCCATCCCACTGTAACATCCAAGGCAACGAGGAGGCAGAGAGAATGGCAAAAGAAGGTGCAATACTACCACAACCAGATTCTAGTCTGACCTACGAAGAGACCAAAAGGTTTATTAAGGCCAGATACATGGCCAAATGGGAAACAGAACATACTGGCTACACAAAACATGATGCCTACTACCATTTGAACAGAAGAGAGCATGTCGTGGTCTTCAGACTCCGCACAGGCCACAACAGACTGAGGTACCATCTATTCAATAAACTGAAGAAAGGTGGCACTGACAAATGCACCTGTGGTACATGGAAAATGACCGCTGAACATCTGCTGCAAAATTGCCCGACATACGAGGACCAGAGAAAGCACATGTGGCCATCATCAGTGCCAACATTAGACAAGCTCTATGGCAGTGTCGACAGCCTCAGGATGACAGCTGCTTTCTTCGAACAAATTCAAGTTGACGTCTGACAGCGTACGAAGAAGAAGAAGAAGAAGAAGAAGAAGAAGAAGAAGAAGAAGAAGAAGAAGAAGAAGAAGAAGAAGAAGAAGAAGTATATGTTATTGCATTGTATGTATGGTCACTTGCCTTGGTTAACATTCCGTTCACGTTATGAAAAAGGTAGAGTAACTTTCTATCAGAGCAAGTGTGTAATCGCAATGGTGATAAGCAAGGCTACTTCCTGTCCCTGACATTGTTCCGAATCATCTTTGCTTTGCTACTAAAATCGAAATCTGCCTTCACACAAAGTCAGATTGTCAGTTGTTTAATTGTGCACGTTTCAAAGTCAAAGCGAAAATCAGGAAGATCCCTATCATGAACTAACTATTCGTTAAAGAAGCTGCAATTGTCACCCAGAGGCAGCAGAAATTTCATAGCTCGACAGATCCCATGTCTCAGGTTTATAAAAACGATTTTAGTCTCACAAGGAAGGGATATATATGCCACACCAACTCTTAACATCGACGATTCGGCAGTAGTGCACCAATTCAAATACATAGGATCTGACAGACGGGCTGTGTGAAACCATCAACACACGAAACAACAAAATGAAGCCCATGGTGGAAAGCCTAAGCAAGGCAATAATGCAAGCCGCCACTGAAACCATCCCAAGAGGGGCTAGGAAAAACTATAAGCCCTATTGGAATGATGAGTTGCAGAAAGCGGAAGATGTAGTAACACATGCTAGGAACAGGGCAGAGCGAGAACAATCTATGGAGACAAACATCGCCCTATAGACACGAGTAGTGAAGACTCGATAGTCTGGTAAGACAACTTCCATAAGAGAGAAAACTCTGATCGTAAACAACTGCTGCCTTGCAGATAGGCTGGGGACAGCCAAAGGCTAAGGAGGGCATCCCTACAGAAACGCCTGTTGAAATCGGATGCACGGGGCCGCAAGCCTAACAAAACAGTGCAACGTAAATCACAGTATGATGGCAGTACAACCTAACCGAAAAACGTATGGCGCTCATCCTGAGGAGACCCGCCAGGCAGCGATAGCGCCGGGCCTCACGCCTCGAAGGGGCCCACCCTTGACTACTGGTGGTCACCCACCCATGTGTCGTGGAGTCAAGGCACATGGCTATGGGGAAACGTCTATTGGCCAAAACCTCAAGACCCTCAAAATACTACAGTGGAATGCGGAGGGAGTCATTAACAAAAAACTTTCCCTAACACACCACCTGCATGAAGGTAAGATTGACGTGGCATGTATCCAGGAAACGCACCTCAACAATAACCATAAATTCTCAATCAGAGGATATCAGACCTTCCGTCTAGATAGAGAAGGCCACAAAGGAGGGGTCCTGATACTGACCAGAAACAGCATACCGAGTAGCGCGGTACCTGTCAATCACACCGGACAAGCAGAAATTGTAGGAGTTGACATAATGGCTAAAGAGACGAAGCTCCGCATTTTCAATCTGTACGGACCACCAAACAGAGACCTATCGCTCTCGAGTATGGAGGTCAGAGACTCCAACTGCATAGTAGTTGGAGATTTCAACAGCCACTCGGAGAGATGGGGATACTCTGACACAGACAGTAGAGGTGACGAAGTGGAAGATTGGGAGATAGATGCAAATCTCTCCCTAATCAATAGGCCGGAGGATAGCCCTAGCTTCTACTCAAGAACATGGCATACCACCTCGACTCCAGATTTGGCTTTCTCCACACAGGACATACACTATAAAATAGACCGCCAGGTGCTAAACCAACTGGCAGGTAGCGACCATAGGCCGATCAGGCTAACCATTGACATGGAAGTAGGCCCACAGGAAACAAAACCGCTCCCACGTTGGAATTACAAACGAGCCGACTGGGACAGATTTGCAATCCTGACAGATGGGCTGTGTGAAACCATCAACACACGAAACACCAAAATGAAGCCCATGGTGGAGAGCCTAAGCAAGGCAATAATGCAAGCCGCCACTGAAACCATCCCAAGAGGAGCTAGGAAAAACTATAAGCCCTACTGGAATGATGAGTTACAGAAAGTGGAAGATGCAGTGACAAATGCTAGGAACATGGCAGAACGAGAAAAATCCATGGAGGCAAACATCGCCCTCAAAGCCGCAGCGGCGAAGTACAAACACACTCTCAAGCAAACAGCAAGAGAAAGTTGGAAAAATAAAACGGAAAGTCTGAACCTGGACAAAGAAGGGAACAAGCTATGGAAGCTAGTCAGAGCCATGAATGACGAAACCCCGTCAAATAAACAAATTACTATCAAGCAGGGCGAGAACTTGATCACAGATAAGAAAGCCGCAAACGCCTTTGTCGAACACTGTGCCAGAGAAAACCACATCGAGGTCCCTTCAGATAGGCATACAGACATTATTGAAGAGCAAAAGGGGCATGACAACATCAGTACGGCACCTGAAGAGCATATGATGGCCAAATTAACAATGAGCGAAATGGAAGAGGCTATGAGAACATTAAAGAAAAAGAAATCTCCCAGAAAAGACGGGATAACAAACGAAATGCTGATGGGGCTGGGCCAAACAGCGAAGAGGAAACTGCTATCGGTCCTGAACCAAAGCTGGAAAAGGGGAATTGTACCCCAGGCATGGAAAGACGCAGTACTGGTACCAGTACCAAAAAAAAGGAAAGGACAAAACAGATCCAAATGGATACAGGCCTATCAGCCTACTGAGCTGTGTCGGCAAACTGATGGAACGTATGATAAACACCAGACTGATGTGGCATCTGGAAGAAAAACGAATACTAATTCCACAGATCCACTGAGGACCAGGTCATCCTCATAGCCCAGGAAATAGAAGATGCCTACCAGGCACAGAAGCACACAGTAACGGTTTGGGTGGACCTGGAAAAGGCATTTGACAAAGTCTGGAAAGATGGACTTAGAGTCAAGCTAAGAAGAAGTGATGTCTGTGGGAAAATGTACAAGTGGATCAACCACTACCTCAAAAACAGAACGGCCAGAGTCCAAGTACAAGGGCAGGTGAGCAGAAAGGTGACACTCGAGCAGGGAGTACCCCAAGGGGGAGTACTGTCACCCACACTCTTCCTGGTGTATATAAACGATATTACAGAGAATATACCAAGAAGAGTCCATAGCTCAATGTTTGCAGACGATCTGGCTATGTGGACCTCTGAAAAGAATCTCACCATAGCAAGAAATCGGATGCAGCAGGCCCTAACATCGCTGGAAGATTGGGCGAATTCATGGCTGGTCAAAATAAACGAGGAGAAAACCACATGCACAATATTCTCGCTTTCAATCAAACCCCAAAATACCAAGTTAAGTTTAAATGGAAAATTCCTGCAGCCAAACGACAACCCAAACTATCTGGGAGTCACATTTGATCGGCGCATGACATGGAAAAGTCAGATCGAGATAAACCGAATGAGAGCCAGAGAAAGAATGGCAATCATGAGGAAACTTGCTGGCACAAGCTGGGGAGCAGACGAACGCATACTAAAGAAACTGTACACTGGAAGAGTGAGACCAGTTCTCGAGTATGGCATTGCGGCATGGACAACAGCAGCAAAGGCGAACTTCGATAAAGTTAACAAACTTCAAAACCAAGCCATGAGAGTTATAACAGGTGGCATGAAGTCAACGCCAATTGTAGAACTTGAAAAGATTACAAAACTGCAATCCATGACCGATAGAAGAGATTGCAGAGCCCAGCTGCAGTCAAAGAAACTCCGAAGACTGACCGACCATCCAATGCACCAAAGACTAAACAACTTGGGAAATGGGAAACTAAAGCGGAGAAACTTTGCAGAAATAGCCAAAGCAAAGATGCACGAAGATCCCATAAACGCACTAACACCACCAAATCCCATCACTACTGTACGAAAACCTACCTGGAAGCAGGATATATTTCCAGAGGTGGTAGAAAATATACCAGGTAATGGAAACAAAAACGGCCAGACTGAAAAAGAAAGGAGAGATACTACCCTAAGCTTTTTATCGGAAAACTACCCAAGCATGGACTGACCCATGCATTCACCGATGGTTCTGTAACAAACACTACACAGAACGGAGGGGCAGGAGCATTCCTGAACCTACCAAATGGCAGACAAATAACACTGTCATTCGCTACTGGTAAGTACACAAGCAATTTCAGAGCGGAGACAGAGGCACTGAGGGCGGCAGTGGAAGAAATGGTGACACACAGTGAAAATGAGAACCATATAGTCCTGCTGACAGATGCTCTCGTCGTAGTCACAGCGCTAAAAAGCCAGAAAAACACTGAGCTTAATGACTTAAGAGCAGCACTCTGCAAACTGTGCCAGCAGTCCGCACCAAAAAGGGTAGTGGTACAGTGGGTCCCGGCACACTGCAACATCCAAGGCAACGAGGAGGCAGACAGACTGGCAAAAGAAGGTGCAAGACTACCACAAACAGATACTAGTATGACATACGAAGAGTCAAAACGGCTTATCAAAGTCAGATACATGACCAAATGGGAAACCGAACATACTGGTTACACAAAAACGATGCCTATTACCAGTTGAACCGAAGAGAGCAGGTAGTCTTCAGACTTCGCACTGGCCACAATAGACTGAGGTACCACCTATTCAACAAATTGAAGATAGGTGGTACCGACGAATGCCCGTGCGGTACCGGTAAAATGACCGCTTAACATCTGCTACAGAACTGCCCGACATACGAGGATCAGAGAGAGCAGATGTGGCCATCACCAGTGGAACTGCAAGACAAGCTCTATGGCAGTGGCGACAGCCTCAGGATGACCGCCGCTTTTTTCGAAAAAATAATGGTTACTGTCTGATTGCGTACGAAGAAGAAGAAGAAGAAGAAATACATAGGATCTTTTTTCACCGATGCGCTGAATCTCTAGACCCGAAATTGATAGTTACGTGTGCAAAACTGCTGCCACATTTGCTAGTCTCAAAAAGTGTGTTTGGGAAAATCAATAACTTAGAATTAAAACCAAGGCCGTGAATGTCAAAGCATATGTCGTCAGCACGATGTATATGGTAGCGTAACTTGACAACCTGTGCCAAACAAGAGCTCAGGCTTAGGACCTTACATCTACGTAGCCCGCGATCCATTCTTGAAATTGAATGGAGAGACAGAGTGACATATGCAGAGTTTCAATACTGTGACGGTCTCTCAAACACGTACACTGTCCTTAAGCAAAGAAGAGTACGACGGCGTGGTCACTTTCGTCACACGGCAGTTTGTCACTTCCCCAAAGATATTCTCCATGGATAGTTGACGTATGGCGAACGAGCAGTCAGTCAACCACAGCAGTGGTTCAAAGATGTGTGTATGCAAGATATGAATGCACTAGCATGTGTCTGACATGGGAAATACAACGAACTGCAGACCGATTCAAGGATGAAAGGAAACATTAAACAATATATTCAGTAGAGAGTTACCCTTGCTAGGCCATGGTCGATCCAATTTTAACGTGGGGATGTTAAGGTGACATGAATGTAATAGTCATTCGTATGATTTCATCAGGTTCTCTTCTTTCAACATGGTCTATCCAATGTTAGCATGAGATGTCAAGACAATATGAAAATCATAGTCCCCTCTGGATATATCATTAGGATCACTTCTTAGACCATGGCCGATCCATTTTTATCGTGGACATGCTAAGATTGAGTCAATATCATGATGGCCATGGACAAGGACACCTGGACGTTTAATGTAGGTTAACACGTCATTGTTTTCGTAGATTTACGTATTGTTTTTTGTACTTGTCGTGCTAGTCTGACAGCGTCACACTCATTAATCAAATAATATTTGCAGAATATGGATGTAGTAATCATAATCAAATGGAAAGGACATATGTTTGCAAGTTAAAAATGTCATTGTTTACCTAATAGACTTATGTTCACGGGTTCCTTAAAGCCCTGTTTCATAAAGCACACGATGCTGATAATGTTTGAGGCAACTCCAAAAGTGTCAATCACTTGGCACACACCAGCTATAACAACCCAGGAAATTACTGTTATTGCTTGATCACTAATGCCTGACAAGTTGATTGTGGATACATTTAACGTTGGAAATTGTGCGCTGTCCATTATTTTGATTTGAATCAGTCTGTCAACCAGATTCTATAAACATAAAATGTTCAGAAATTACAATGTATTTGCTCTAATTATAATACTCTAATGCAAGTATCCCGAAGATACATTATAGCTAGCCCTTGTAACATGTTTCAAAACATTATAGTTAGGCATATGCATCAAGCACACTAACATTATTGAAAGTCGTGAGGATGTTGTTGTTTTTGGTATAGAAGACTCAATTATTTTAAGATCAATAGTTTTAGTAAACATCACTGAAAGGATACATTTTTCCTGCCTGTAAATCTATTTAACAAATAAAAGTAATTTTGGTGTGTGTTCTGGTGTAAACCTCGTTTTCAGATAAACATGAACTCTGGAAGAAAACATGCAAGAACGTTTCAGCATTTCTGAAGTTTTGAGGATTAGAAATAAAATAGGAAGATGAAGATATATATACATTGTGTAGCTAGTTTTCAAACTTTGAATTATCTTCTCTTTGTGCATCGTCCCGTTCTAACAGAAATGGTCTACAGAGCTTTCCGTTGTAATGATGACAACAGAAGGTGAAGATATATTTCATGTTCCTGAATGACGATTTGACTTTCAATATTGTGACTTGACTTTCAATAGTGTGAACTGACTTTCAATAGTATGACTTGACTTTCAATAGTGTGGCTTGACTTTCAATAGTGTGACTTGACTTTCAGTAGTGTAGCTTGACTTTCAGTAGCGGCGATTTAGTTTAAATATTGTGACTTGACTTTCAATAGTATGACTTGAATTTCAAAAGTGTGACTTGACTTTCAATAGTGTGGATTGACTTTTAAAAGTGTAACTTGACTTTAGTCATTGTAATTTGACTTTCATTTGGTTGATTTGACTTTTAATTGGGGGACTTGACTTTTATTAGTGTGATGATTTAAAGTTCAATTGTGTGACTTGACTTTCAACAGTGTGACTTGACTTTCAATAGTATGACTAGACTTTCAAAAGTGTGACTTGATTTTTAATAGTGCGACTTGACTTTCAACAATATAACTTGACTTTCAATAACATGAACTTGACTTTCAATAGTATTGATGGACCAATAAACATCTAGGCTATGGAAATTATAGAAACGTCTCCCGGAGTTCTGTAGCAAGAGCTCAGCAAGTTTACAAGCGCTTCTCGTCAAACTGATGTTTTTTTGGACAATTTCTTCTCTTCAAATGTAAACTTTAGATCAAACACTCCCAGGTCTACCATTGCAGATGACTATCTACACTTTTCTCAAGATTTGGTATGACGAACTGTTCAGCAAATTCGGGATTTTCTTCTTAGTCTACCTCGTTCTTTTTTAAGGATCAAATAGGCTATCTTTTTCAGACTTTACAGTCTGCCATGCAGTGTTTTCCTCGTTCAGGTCGGAAATGGTAATGCTTTCAATTGATTCTGTAATTGAAAAGACAGACTTGGAAAACATGTTCTACTGTTTGTAAAATAATGGACGAAAGTGACTGATAAATTTATCTCTATAAATATAAGGTTAACTACTTGAAGATTTTAATACTAATTGAATCATGTTTTACTCTGTTTATTCCCTCTTTCGAATTCTTTCTCTTATAAAATGCATTTAGTCTTCCGATATTCGAAACTCTAATGACCAAAAAAACTTTAAAGTTTCACTGCTTTTATTCAAATAGATTGTTAGAGAATTAGGAGTTTTTAAAGTAGATTTCATTGGCTTTTGAGTCGCATTTCTTTTGTAGATGTTCATTTAAAAACAGAAACACATTCAAACTTGAAACTGCTTAAGTGTTTTTTAATGTATTACTGTTATTTGAGAAAAAGTGTATAGACCGTTCAACTATAGAACAATTGTTTAGTTATGGTCGTTTATGCGTTTTGTTGTGTGCATTGATCACAAGCATGTCTTGATAAATGTATTCTACTTGCAGAAGTTTATCTTTCACAACAATAGACGCTGGAATAACCAAAAAATTAGAATAGAATTCAAATCTGGTGATGCCGTCGAGAGGCAGATTACGAAACAATAGTTCGTTCATTGGTTACGCCGCTTTTGTTCTTTGAGGCGGAATTAGTTTTCTTTATTCCCAGCCCCAATTAATTCTACAACATGGAACAGTCGCAATGAAAAAAATTGAATACTATTATCATACATGTTTTTTTTAATGACAGCAATTGAAAACACATTACGTTCCCCGGACTACATCCTGCTATTTACAAAGCCCTGTTCAGGGCTTGGTAGCGGGAGATTAAGAACGAATGCAGAAGAACAAAAAGAAGAGAATCGTTTTTAATGGATTGAGAAATTAAGTTCCTGACACACAGTCCTAGAGATAAAACGTTAGCCTACCATACAGCTCAGCGGGATAAGTGGTCGAAAAACGTAACGGAACGATTTATCGTGAACATAATTTATTTTTTTTAATCTGCAAGACCTCACACAGCATGCAGACATCTGTGTACTATGATGTCATAGTTATAACAACAGCTAAAAACAACTGTCCGTATGACTAAATAACAACAGCTAAAAACAACTGTCCGTATGACTATTTTCCCATTGATAGAGTAGTCGAGGGGTTTTTAGGCTATAGACTACAGGGCGCTTCGCCACTGCAGCCGCCACGCTGTGTGCTGGTTATGTTTCTTTATTTCAGCCCCAACAAAAAAATAACGTATATCTTACTCGATCTGCTGCCGTCCTTGCCAGCAGGCAGACATCGGTCACTTGCTCCTCACAGTTCTGCCAGCAGACAGACATCGGCCAAGTGCTCCTCACAGTTCTGCCAGCAGACAGACATCGACCACGTGCTCCTCACATTTCTGCCCCCAGACATACATCGGCCACGTGCTCCTCACAGTTCTGCCACCAGGCTGACATCGGCCACTTGCTCCTCGCAGTTCTGCCACCAGGCAGACATCAGCCACTTGCTCCTCACAGTTCTGCCACCAGACAGACATCGGCCACTTGCTCCTCCCAGTTCTGCCAGCAGACAGACATCGGCCACTTAACTTAACTTAACGTCTTTATACTGGTTTAGAAGACCCTGCAGAGTCTGTATACAACCAGTTACATTTACATCACCTTGCTCTAAAAGCTATGCGCATCCAGTTTATTCTTAAATGCATTAACTGTCCCTGCCTCCACTACCTCCCCTAACAATGCATTCCAAGCAGACACCACTCTCTGACTAAAAAAATATTTCCTAATATCTAACCTGGACCTCTCTTTAGTCAGCTTGTAGCTATGCCCTCGTGTTATTGTAGGTGGCTGTATTTTAAAAAACTTGTTATAGTCTAATTTAATGATTCCTCTGATCATCTTATAAACCTGTATTAAGTCACCACGAATTCTTCTCTCTTCGAGACACTGTAGGCCGGTTTTTCTGAGTCGTTCCTCATAACTGTAATTCTGGAATCACACTATCATCTTTGTCGCTCTTTTCTGTATTCTTTCTAGCATGTTTATGTCCCCTCTATGATAAGGACTCCACACCTGTACACAGTACTCCAATCTAGGTCTAACTAAAGCTTTATACAGTTTGACGATCACTTCCTTGCTCCTATGTTTAATATTTCTTTTTATCATACCTGACATTGCATTTGCCTTTTTCACTGCTACCTTAACTTGCTCACTCACCTTTCCTGTATGATCTATTATAACCCCTAGGTCCCTTTCCTTATCTATCTTTCTAATATTGTTTTCTCCCATTCTGTAATTATGTTCCATATTGGATCTACCCATGTGGATGACTGTACATTTATCTACATTAAACTCCATTTGCCAGCTTACAGACCATTCTCGAATTTTATCTAAATCCGACATCAATATATCCACTTCCGCTTTAGATGAGACACTAATGCATAGTTTTGTGTCATCAGCAAATTTTGCAATCATGGATCTCATTTCAATGTCCAAATCATTTATATATATCAAGAACAAAATTGGTCCCAAAACCGAGCCCTGTGGCACACCACTTTTCACTTCACTCCACTCAGAGTACTCCTTATTTATGCCCACCCTTTGCCTTCTTCCCGTTAACCAATTTTCAATCCATTTGGCAACTTCCCCACCTATTCTATGTGATTTTAACTTTCGAAAAAATCTTTGATGAGGTACTCTATCAAAGGCCTTTGCAAAATCTAGATAAATAACATCCACTGGCTCCCCTTTATCTATGATTTTAGTAACCTCCTCCATGAATTCTAATAGATTTGTTAAGCATGATCTCCCTCTAGTAAACCCATGCTGACTATTTCTAATTAGATTAAATTTTTCTAAATGCATTACTTTTCTTTGATTATTGACTCTAACAATTTACAGACTATGCTCGTTAAACTCACCGGTCTATAATTTGCCGGATCTGATTTTTTGCCTTTTTTGAATAAGGGGATCACTCCTGCATCTTTCCAATCCCGTGGAACAATCCCTTTTGTAAGTGATTGAGAACATAATATAGCCAATGGTTTTGCTAGTTGGTCTCTAATTTCATACAGCAATTTTGGGTGAATACCATCTTGACCTGGACATTTATTCACTTTCAACCCCTCCAATTTTTTAAAAACCATTTCCTCTGTAATACAGATTTATCTTAATCCCGCTGTATCCATGTCTCTTTAAAAAATATCTATAGGCTCTGGGATCTCGGAGCAGTCCTCCTTTGTGAAGACTGTGCCAAAGTACTGATTGAGCAGATTAGCAGCCTCCATATTCTCACTTATTATTTTCCCTGTACTGTCTATGAGAGGGCCTACTTTGTCTTTCGTTCTTTGTTTATTTCTAACATAAGAGAAGAAGCTTTTACTGTCAGTTTTGATCCTCTGAGCAAGTTTTTTTTCAAAGTCTATTTTTGCTGTTTTATTCGCTTTCTGAGATATGTTCTGCTTGTCCAAATATTTTACATATGTTTCTTTTGATTTACCTGCCTCTATATATTTTTTCCGAACTTTATTTTTTGCTCTTCTACATTTCACTACAAATCTAGTTATCCACTTTTTACGCTTGGGGTTTACCTCCCTACATGGAACACATTCCTCTTTTAGCGTTTCTAGAACTGTTTTAAAACTTTCCCACTCCTGTTCAACATCTGTTCCTACAAGAATATCTTTCCAGATTATGTGGTTCGCTGCCTCTTTCATCCTCTTAACATCTGCCTTAGAGTAGTCAAATGTTCGTGTGTTTATGTTTACTTCTTTCCCTGCAATAAGATCCCAACGGATGATTTGATGGTCACTTGAGCCAAACAGTTCCCCAACGGTAACGTTTTCAATCATATTTTCCTCTGTGGTAAAAACTAGGTCGAGTATGTTTTTGCCTCTGGTGGCTGCTTCTACATGTTGAATTAAAAAATTGTCAGTTATGCACTTAACAAAAGGTTTTGACTCTACAAGTGCTTCTGCCATATCTAATTTTATTTCTGGATAGTTGAAATCTCCCATTAATAATAATTTCCCTTTACTTGCCTTTGCTATGCTACTAATCAGCTCCTCATCTTCCTCTTTTTGACTTGATGGACATCTATAGCACACTCCATGCACTGCTTTTTCACCCCCACTTTCTATTTCTCCCCATACACTTTCATTTTTGTTACCACATGATAAATAATCTTTGATCGTTATATTAACAGAATTTATACAGTATAATAAAACGCCACCTCCCTTAGTCTTGTCTCCAATTATCCTATCTTTCCTTAACATTGTATATCCCTCAATTTCAAGTTCACTATATGCAATCTCCTCATATGTCCATGATTCTGTTAACCCTATTATATCTGGTTTTTCTTCTTCTACATACAGTTCCAATTCTTCTCTTTTATTTACTATGCTTCTCACATTTGCATAAAAACATTTTAGTTTGTAATGTTGTTGGTTTTCCTCTTTTTGCTTCTGCTTTATCATTTTAGTGTTTGCTTTTCTACTATGTATTTCACACTTCCCTGACACGAACTCTCCCCTTTGACTACATCCTCTATAGCACCCTATTGTAGGCCTATCTTTAGTCTCATACTTCATAGGCCTTACTAGTTTAAATTTCTAACACAATGATAGAACATATACTTTGCTACAACATGCTGTCCTATCTCATTTAGATGTAAACCTCCACTATCTAACATTTTACTTTTGTCTACTTTAACATCAATAAATTCCATTCCCATGTCCGCACACATCACCTGTAACCTAAGGTTGATACCTATTATTTTGCTATCTAGATAGTCTGACCCATCTGCTCTGTCTAAAATGCCCATCATTGTGACCTTTCTAAACGTTTTTCCCTTAAGTGTTCTCATAAGACTTTTATATTTATCCATAATTATTTCTGTACCATCTCTCTTTACATTATTTGTACCTGCCAATACTACCACATGACTGTTTCCTTTGTCATCTATCCTCTTTATTATCTCCTCTATGTCCTCTATTTTTGCTCCCCCAATATCCATTCTTTCAAACATGTTGTGTTGCTTAGACAAATGTCTGCCAACCTCTCTCACCATTGAATCTCCTACTACCAATACTGACCCCTCACCTATATGTGCATACTTCTCTCCAAAGCTCTCTGCCCTGTGAGCTGTTTCCTCACTCAAATCTCCCTTACTTCCTTGACTACACCTTGACTGCAGCTTCTTTAAAATTTCCTCCATTTTCACTTGTTTCCCTTCTATTTCCATCTGCCTCTTTTCTATCTCCTCTAATCTCTTCTCATTTTCCCTTATATTGCACTCCATTTGTGCCTGCCTCTCTTCAACTCTACATATCCTACATAAAACGGTTCCTTCATCTTCCAACGTTGTAGTAATACTAACATTTTCACCACACAAATAACATAATCTGACTTGGCCTTTCCTCGCAGCAGTTCGTCTCGTCTTAGTGGCCATACTAATTTTGCTATTTATTTCCGTTAGCCAATAAGTTATATTAATACCTAATAAAATGTATACTTCTTAAAGCAACGCCAAAAAAGGAACAAACAAATGTCGCTGGAATTTACCTTTCTACAAAGTATCAAAACGACTAGGCCTAGTGTTACTTGAGTGTTATTACCGCTCACTGTTCCACGCTATTTAATTCTGTCAAGTCACTAACTATCTGTTATAACAAGGCCACTATATTTAAAATTACGTATGCTACAATAAACTACAATCACAACTATGTTATTATTACACAAATTAATTTTCAGCACTAATACTTATCTGAAACGTTATAAATCTCTGTTCTGTCAATTCAAACCAACCACCATCTTGAACAACCGGAAACTTGTTCCTAACAGTTCTGCCAGCAGACACACATCAGCCACTTGCTCCTCACAGTTCTGCCAGCAGACACACATCGGCCACTTGCTCCTAACAGTTCTGCCAGCAGACATACATCAGCCACTTGCTCCTCACAGTTCTGCCAGCAGACAGACATCAGCCACTTGCTCCTCACAGTTCTGCCACCAGGCAGACATCGGCCACTTGCTCCTCACAGTTCTGCCACCAGGCAGACATCGGCCACTTGCTCCTCACAGTTCTGCCTCCAGGCAGACATTCACCACTTGCTCCTCACAGTTCTGCCACCAGACAGACATCGGTCACTTGCTCCTCCCAGTTCTGCCAGCAGACAGACATCAGCCACTTGCTCCTCACAGTTCTGCCAGCAGACAGACATCGGCCACTTGCTCCTCACAGTTCTGCCTCCAGGCAGACATTCACCACTTGCTCCTCACAGTTCTGCCACCAGACAGAGATCGGCCACTTGCTCCTCCCAGTTCTGCCAGCAGACAGACATCGGCCACTTGCTCCTCATAGTTCTGCCAGCAGACAGACATCAGCCACTTGCTCCTCACAGTTATGCCCCCAGGCAGACATCGGCCACTTGCTTCTCACAGTTACATCGTGTCTATTTTCATGTATAAATAAACGTGTGCCAAAATTGAAACTTCTGAATCTGTTAAGCTGTTTGAATGGTGTCATTTAAAAGACCGGAAAATGAGGCTCCCAGTAGACCTTAATTTGAGCCCCTTATTGTAGTTACGTCCGTGAAACTTTACTGCCCTTATTTCCTCTTATGTCTATCTGTCCACATATATATATATGGCCTCCCCACTCACTTCATCCACCGTTCCTTAACACATATGAATGATCTCGCTGCCAATGCAATACACTGACACGCTGAATGGAACATAATTTTTCTCACGGTCGTGGCATATATATATATATATATATATATATATATATATATATATATATATATATATATATCTTTCCTGTGTACATGTACGTGTCCCTGCAACAATGCTGTTTCTGGATTCTGCAATTCGTAAAGCAGACACAGCTAAGAACATACATGACAACGATTTACACTTATTTTGTTTCTAAGAATTGACGTCATTGCACTCCTGCACTTCCATAGGTGATAAATCTGGATCAGTAAATGGCGCACGGCCGGGATGCTTATGGTCTCTGTAGCTCGCTGGTTGTACACTCTCTTGCTCTGTCCTCTCATGCGGCCTACTTCACTCGAACCTGGCTTAAAGTCAAAACTTTGGAGCCTGTGGGTTGGTATTTCATCTAATGCAGTGTCCACGCTCAACAGGCGTTCATTGATTGATTTAAAAATGGCATTTCTATTCATCACTAACATGTCCACGATGAGAGCTTGTGAAGTAAAGATGCCAGCTTTTTTATTGTCCTGAACGTCTGCATGACCAGGACAGTAGATCCGTGTCAACCCCTGGAGGATTGAGGCCTCAATAGCTGTTATCCACTAATATCTACGCAATCTCTTCTGTTCTTTTTGAAGTACAGCTTGCGTGTCTGTCACGATGACTGCCGTTGTTAAAGAAGTCTCAGATATCCATCTCAGGTCACTGCTTCCATCTCCATTCTCAAACTGGAGGTTGTTCACATGTGTGCCACGCTACGCTCGGCAACGACATGTCCTCTCACTTTAGCAGAGAAGCCCCCAGACTGATGTCCTACTGCGTAGCACGATTATTGTACAAAGCTCATTCAGTGGTTGACTATTCAAACATAACAAAAAAGGTTGGCCATTAAATGAAAAACATTCCACTGTAACAGATAACATAACACAGTCACAAATTGTATATGTTTTTACTTGATCTAGACGTATAACCAATTATGTTATAATAGTAGGTTTATCAGTGTATACAAAAATGTCCACAAATGTCACCAACATTTTCACTGACAGTAAGACGTTAGATGAAAGTGACAAATATTTCGGTAGATTTGTGCAGCTGCATTACAATTAATCTGTTCAAGTTTCCACCACTTTGTATTTCAAGAAATTTAATTAAATATGTCCTTACATTTCGTGCTCATGTGGTAGTTGCTTACAGAGTTTAAGTCAGTAGTCATTTTCACATTCCCTTGCTAGTCTCTGTACTGTACTTTATGCGAATTTGTGAGCCTCCAAAGTCGTGCTGCTCGTGGAAATATGAAACTCCAGGCACTTTTTAATGGCTGGTGCAAGGATGGCAGACTCACCCTCAAACCAGTCATTTCTTCTTGTTGTCTCCTTCCCATAGACTGCCAAGGCTGGGGTGTGTATTGACCCTCTGACGTGTTCTCACCTATCTGCAGCGCTTCCAATAGGGCGCTGTTTTGCCATTAATTCCGAGAGGGATGTTGTGAATTCTTTCACCCTTTCAGGAATATCCGCTCCTGCTGTATCTATGCGGCATTTACCCACAGGTCTTGCGCGGTGGATCTTCTTAGGCTGGAGTCTCATTTTGCAACAGACCAGTGAGTGGTCAGTATTGCAGTATACACTGTGAAAAGTGCGGGTTTGCAAATCATGTTTCAATGCAGACCGTCTAGTAATGATCAGGTCCAACTGATGCCAATGTCTGGAGCGAGGATGTCTCCAGGATACTTTGTGTTGAGGCTTTGTTTGGAAGAAGGTGTTAGTGAGGCACAGGTCGTAGTAGGCACACAGCTCCAATAGCCGATGTCCATTTTCGTTCATTTTTCCGACACCTTACTTTTCCATGTTCATAGGTCAGGAGTCGTAATCGGCCCCCACCCATTGAAGTACTCAAGTAGAAGCAGATTGCTACTCACTAGGGATCTTTTTGATGAGTGAGGTCAGCTGGTGATAGAACTCATCCTTGGAGTCAATAGTGGCGCCAAGTGTAGGAGCATTCACGCTGATCAGATTAACTATGGCATTGGATGTGTGAAGACGAAGAGATAATAACCGCTCTGTACCCTTTTGGAATATCTCTGTCGATTCTCGAATGAGTTTTTAACGGCAAAGCCGACGCTATGTTCTATGAGGACCTCCACTCCTTTCCCTTGCCAGAAGAACGTGTACTTCTTTTCCACGAGAGACCCAGACTCCACCAGACGCGTTGCTTGGAGGGTCACTATGCCGACTTAAAGTTAAGTTCCTTGTCTATCAGGGAGGTGGTCTTACATCGCTTAACGCTTGGAGATCCTACGTTATAGCTGCGGCCATAGTGCGAACGTTCCAGCAACAAAGCTTCATTGTAGACTTCTTTGCTATGAGTTGGGTTCTGACGTGAACACTCTCTAGCGTCTGCCTGGGCGTATTGATGTGAGGACCCTTGTTGCCCGATCAGGAGATCCTCCCTCTCCGCGCAGCCGGTGTATCCAAAAGAACGACAAGTCGATACTACTTGGCACCGGAGGCATCGCAGGAGTTGTCAGACTGTCATTGAGTACAGTGCATGGCTGCCTAAAGTACTGCGACTCCTGATTTGATAGATGGGTTAACTTCCAAAGCCTTTTCCACAAGTGGATAAAACCGCAAAGCAGTAGAGGTCAGTTTCTGAAGTTGTTGGAAGCACGAACGGAGATAATACAGCAGATTGTTGATGACCAAAACAGCGCAAGTCGGCGGTGATTTCACTATCGCAGGTTAGGACACTCACTTTGACGATATGCCGTACTGGTGTGCCTTGTTCCAGTACTACTAATGTAACACAATCAGCTAGTCCATACATCAATCATTGATCGTTTACTACGTACGTGAATCGTACAATGTCGAAACCGGCAATTTTACTGAAATCGTACTCTATATTCTCTATATACAAAAAGGTTGATCTCACAATATGTCTCAACAAAACAAAAGTCCTGGGAAGGGAGATAGAAGCCATGGAAACTCTTGACATCCGTAAATATGAATTAGCAGATGTGTACCAAGCTAGATATTTAAGGTCCCTCACCAACGACAAGCTCTTTATATATCTCTCTCCCTCTATCTCTCTCTCTCTCTCTCCCTCTGTTTCTCTCTCCTCTAGACCCAGAAATAGATTGTCACAAAAACAAAGCTGCTGCTTCTTTATCTTGAATCATAACGCGTGTTTGGGAATGCAAGAAATGTAAAATTAAAACCAGTGACACAGTTTGTAATGCACGTTCCTATATGGTAGTGAAACGTAGGAAAACTATACCAACAACAGTACATACGTAACAGCTTCATCTTCGGTGTCTGCCATACATTCTCGGAATTACATGGAGGGTCAAAGTGATAAATTCAAAGGTGCACTCTACCCACCGGTGCATGGAAGATGGTCGCATTTCCAAAGATGTCCTCTATGTACAATTAACGGATGGCAAGACAACAATTGGCATACCACAGCTGAGGTTCAAAGATGTATGTAAGCGCGAAATGAATGCCCTGGACATGAGTCTGACATCCTGGGAAGACGAAACCACAGACTCATCCAAGCAAAGATGTACCCAAAAGAGCCACCTCGTACTGGGTGAAAAGATTCTCTTGCAGCACGTTGAAGTGAAGCGACCAGGCCGCAAGGAAAAAGAAAACGATAAGCTCAGTAGAGAACTAAACCAATTGAAGGTCATATTTTCCTCTAATCAGTCATAACTGGTAGGGACTACTACTACATTTTACATTGTGGGTTGAGACTTCTGTTCACATGACTATTGTTTTATCCACCTGAGGGAATGCCGCCAGAATCAAGTACAGATAGTCAACTCTCTGTGTACACGTGTGTGTATTAGTATGTGTGTGTGTTTGGGTGGATAGGCGGATGTGTAGCATGTAGATTTGTCACGAGTTGGGGATGGTTTCCTGTCAGCTGGAGTCTTTCAGACCCACAACAGGGTGAGGTGAGGATATTGTTCGAATCTTCGATCACATGTTTGACTTTAATGAATCTGAATTTAAAACATGTTTTCTCAATCCACGAAGTGTTGATCGCAAAAATATGTCTACCTTTCATGTGAGATAATGCATCATGGGAGATAATACATGTAAATAATATTCTGTAAGGAACAGAGCTAATTTATTTCCCGTGACTGGCAATATATATTCATACATATCGGACCACCAACTACATTCTTAATTGACTAGTTGCATGTATTTGTTGTCCATATCTAGCGTTATACACAACATTTTAAAAGATTGACAAAGGCAAAAAGAACCACATGTATAGTCACGTGGTATAGAGATATATTTTCCAGACGCTCTCCGTATGCTTGTGGAGCCGATCACGAGACGACAAATCGATGAACCGCAAGCCAAGCCAAGAATCATTTATTTTACTTATCCGATACTTCATTTTAATTACTTTCCTTTCTATATATTTTTGGCATCTTCATAATCATCCCATTCCATAGATCACCTTTATACATATCATCTCATACCATAGATCACCTTTATACATATCATCTCATTCCATAGATCACCTTTATACATATCATCTCATTGCATCTTCACTATTTTTGCAAATATATGATGATGATTTGAAAAGAAAAAAAAAGAAAAAGAAAAAAAGGTCCCTATCACTTTTATTTATTTTTTTTAAAAACACCGTGAGATGCGATACTTAAAATAAATATACCCATTCCCCCTTTTTGGCACAACAATCACTGGAAATCGAACGTAAGACAGAACCTCCGAATCTGGACGAGAGTACCTTCAACTCAAACGAAAAAAAAAAAAAAAGGATTTGCCAACCACCAATCACTCACAGGAAGGATCAAAGAGAGAACCACCAAATGACATGAAAACACTCCTGCAACAAGGAAAACACTAGGTTAGGTACATACAGATACACACACGCATCCAAGAACTGGTTTATGCGTCCTGATATTGCCCAATGGACTAAGGTCTGGGGTGGAAAATGGCGCGCCTCCGCCAGTAGAAACTAGTGAGGCAAACATCTAAACAAAATTTTTTTTAAAAAGGATGCTAGGGGACAAGACAACATCAGTAGAAATTTCAAGTTTTGAAAGTTTTACACAAGTTATATCACACAACAATTGAAATATCACACGACAGTAATTGAGTAAAAGGAACATGTAAATGTCTCTACACCCGGTAGGCGACTATCACTTGGTTTTTAACACGAACCACGATAGTTACATTTCTGTCACGAACTGTCTTACAGCTCGCAGTATTCACATGTCTACAAACATCGCTTACTTATCGCAGTATTCACATGTCTACAGACATCGCTTACCTATCGCAGTATTCACATGTCTACAAACGCTTACTTAATGCAATGTTAACTTCGAGCTCAGTTATTTTGTTTTCAGTGGGAATTGATGTCAGAGGAATACTACAAAAGAACGGATTGAAGCCACTAACGGCCATAAAGATGGCACACGATATTAGAATGAACCTCACACCCCCGTCCACTGACATAAGTAAACAGATAAGATGATCTGATGTTAAGTAGTTAGCCCCATTTGAAGGTGAGACGTACAACCAGAGCGTGTAGCCTAGGTGACAGTAAGCTTGTTTGCTAAGACAACCGCACCTTTGTGCGAAATCACGGCGGACCACACAAAAAATCCGTGCGTCGGTTCGTTCCTGGTACCACCGCTCCTCCAGTCGACCAAGCTGTAAATTGGTATCTGACGTATGTGTTGGGGAAGTTATAAATAGCAAGGAAGGGAACTGGCCACCCCCACCTCACATTAGGCTGCGGCTCAGTCCATGAAGAGTTATCTTCGTCCCGACGGCAATTGTTGTCATGGAGCCCACCTTGACCTTTACAACCGGAAGACTAGCACTACGTGTGCTCATACGTTTAGACATACTTTCCGTTACATAATAGCCATTCTTAAAGCCAATCACTGTTTACTTGATTTTAACTTGAATGTTGCATGTTTTGATACACCACTTCTATATGTGAAGCGTGGAGGGTATAGAGAGGGGGGCTTCTCCACTACATTGAAGGGGAAAGTCGCTGCCTAGGCGAACAGGACATACATGCATACATATATATAAACACTCACACAACTGGATTGAAATCAACTTTTATATAATTAAAACTAGCATAGCAGAAATAAAATAGCGACTGTCAATATCTGTAATCGGCTTTGATTTGTTGTCTGGGAAGTATTATTAAGTACTACCACGTTTAAATATCGTTTCCAGTAGACAATAATCAAGTAAATGTTTTACAAGAATGAACGTAAGAAACCGTTCGTCTTGTATTGCTATACCGGTAAATGACACAAGACGATAGAGTTTACAATTCGGCACTTTAGTTTGTAGACTGAAAGGGATAACCATGTTGTATAACATTATGTCCATCATTTTAATAGTCAATAGTCACATTGATGGTGTATGTAACTAAATATGACATGTAGTGTTTAGTATGTTGCGCCCAGGCAGAAACTGCCATAGCGTCAGATTAGAATTGGTCAGTATATGTGCACTTTAACTGCCAATCACGACATGAAGATGATTTTTGTCAGAATTTAGTTGTTCTAGCAATTTAACGATCCATTTTAAACGAAAGCATATATATATATATATATATATAACTAACATAATAACGGATGTTTACCGTCTGTCATGTTGAACAGATTGAAGTCAGCAGCAGAGAATAGGTCTATGACTAAATACAAAATGTAATATCTTCTTGACCAATAAGATTACTGTAATTACCGGCAATTCTTGGAATCAAATATTCTGAATGTATATCTATGATAGATTATAACTGTTGCTCATATTTTAATTTCATAATTCTAGCTCTATCAATATGTTAAATAATGTGTTGTTGTGTCACGTTCTGTTTATTACGCGGATAACAATAAAAAAAAAGGTCTGTAATCTGCGAAATAAATATCTAGCGTTTTAGCTCTGTTATGAAAGCACATACACATACATGTAAAATATGTGAGTCGTTCGTGAGCTGACTTCAGTAGAACTGAATATCAAGGTTTGATAATTGTGTGTTAATAATTCATTACAGTCCTCTTTTACACGTCTAAAGTCTCTACTTTGTTTAAATTCGATGATCGCCTATCAGCAATGTTATAGCTGCCAACCTCAGTCTCAACAAAACAATAGACCGACACAAGTCCTCAAAGATGTTAGGCTTGTATGCCATCCATTATATAATCGTGATGGTTCTTCCCAATTTTTTACTGAGACTGAGAGACAACAACTACCTCAAGTTAAGTGGTCGCAGATCGCCCTAACATCCTCTTCTCTATCAAGACGACATTACAGTTATATTGAAAATTGATAGTAGTAACATTCTGAAGTCGATTAATGTTCAAATCGTAGACATTCACATTCATCAATGGAATGGAGATCCAGCGACTGGAGATTTTTCTCTATGCTCTTTCGTCCTCCGAAGACGCAGTAAGTTACATTACCACAGTCAGACACTAATATATGGCCGCTGGCGTCATTGCCAAAGAATGATAGCTGGCTAGGATCGTATTCCACTTCCAAGTGGAAACAAACTGCACTATTCCTGCTGGATGAAGAAATATAAAGACAATACCAAAATGTAAATCCTAAATATGTTGTGCTGAAACTGGTTGTGTCGTACAAAAAGTCATAAATTGCAGCTTCGCTGTAAACTACGACACGACGAAACAAAACGTCCATTTGAAGACGGACAAAGAAAGAAATAGAAGACTTCTTTGCTGAATTAATTGCTTTTTGGTGTGTCGGCCACAGTGTTACTAGTCTAGTCTCTTTGCAAATCTGCTTTCATCGTTTTTCTTTCTATGATCGCGCGCAGCGTCGCACTAAACAATCCAGTAGCTATTCCATCCACAAGGTCCAACCCTATTGTTGACCTAGATTCCGACACCCTTACCATTGCAGAAGTAGTTGATGTTCTGCACAAGTTGAAAGGCGTATGGGCCGCAGGGCCTGGTGGCATTATTCCCCAGATGCCGAAATGCGCACGTGACCCGTTGAACGTCATCTGCATTCAACAGTTTGGTCCACCAGACAGGTTCCGGCTTCATAGCAGGACGGAATCATCTCCCCATATAACACAAACTATAGGACTGCACTCTGAATGTAGCAGCTACAGGCTCATCACATTACTATATGTCTTCGAAAAGGCTTTGCTCGCATACTTCTCTCTCGCATCCAGTCTTTGCTGACAAAAAAATCAGCGTTCCCAAGAGTTTGGCTTCGCTGCCAGCCGTTTCTCTGCTAATGCCACTCATGCTCCTCGCAACGAGATGCACAACGGAATTCAGTCGCTCCTCTGCGCGTTTACGTTGACCTTCAGGAAGTTCTTGAATTCGTCGACACATCTGTCTTCTGGAATGCCTTAAAACAAGCGGATGTCCACAGTGCACTGCAACGTGTAATTGAACAGATGTACTACATAACTGGAGCAAGAGTCCTCGTGGGTCACAATCTATGCGACAGGTTTACTACATCATCCAGTGTCCATCAGGGATGTGTTCTTGTCCCGGATGTGTTCTACCACATCATGAACTGGACCCACGGTTATCTGGAGATGCTCAATCCAGGGGTAACCAGCTGACAGCTACGTGTGACCGACCTTTACTACACGAATGACGTAGTCATACCAAACACCCCATTCTAAGGCATTAATAAAACTGCTGGAGCACACAGAAGACATTGCATCTAGATTAAGCGTCCACGTCTAATGGACAAGAACAAAATTGCATAACCTTGTCTGCATCTCCAAAACGACAAGAATTACTGTCAATGGCAACCATGCCAACTCCACTGAGGATTTATTGTATCTGGGCAACAATACAACTTTGAATCACGGAGTCGCACAGCCATAATTCGAATAGTCTCTATGAATCCGCTACAAAGAGTCTGCAATCAGTAGAGGTTATCATTGAAAACCAAGCTTCGTATTTACATAACCGGTTTCGTTCTCCTCCAACTGTACTGTTTCGAAACCTGGACTATTTTGCAGAACGATCAAAAGTACATTGAAGTTTTCCACACGTGCAGATGAAGGCGCATTCTCACGATCTATTGGTATTTAATCGAGTCTCAAGCGACGAGGTCACTGTACGGACATATCTTTAAATCATAGCCATCACGTCAATAGCCGTTTGGCCATATTTGGACATGTGATCTGCCTTGCCGATGTGCCCCCCGCCTCCTTCCCCTTCCAACTGTTAAAGCAGGACATGGACCTCAATTATGGTAAACAATTCTTCATATCATGGTCCCACACCTGGTGACGTTAATGCTTCACCTGGTTTAGTCAAATAGCAAAGAGATCATCCTATTTTCTTGCAGCCTGGAACTTAGCAACTCATTTGTTCATTGACGGTTGGCGTGACAACCCCTTGACTACCTACCTTGTTATTGGCTGGTGTATAACGCTGGATTATGTTTATATTCATCTTCTTGTTGGTAGTTTTGAAAGTAGACAGTTTCATCCTGGATATTACTGACTTCCATTTCATAGGTGCCTTATATCCTTTGTTGTTAGAAGTAGGGTGACACTTTTACAAAGTAGTGTAACCTACTCGTTGTGCCATGAGGACTCCAACATTTTTCTATGTGCACAGTTTCATCCTGTTAACTCATTTCACCTTGTTACCGATAGCCCATGGATACAAATTCTATAATTCCTCAATTCATATATTGTACGAACATTCCAGCTAGCATAAATAACGATTTTCCGAGAAGAAACTCGGAATGCCAGTAATGCTGATTCATTGCAGATTTCTCTGCGTCATGACATTTATCCTGTTGAAAGAGGACATGCTTCTGTCTTGTGATGGTTAATTTGAATGTTTATTATGTATTGTAAATGATTTCGTAGCCTAAAGTGGCGTGGGGAAAAGTGGGGAATTTCTCTAAAATCAGTCTCGCATCTTATATAGATTTCCGTCTTCAGCATCCAAACCCTTGTCTTTACGGGCACACCTGTTTATACTAACTAGAGAATGGATGACAGACGAGCATATGAAGCCCAACATAAGATAGATAGATAGATAGATAGATAGATAGATAGATAGATAGATAGATAGATAGATAGATAGATAGATAGATAGATAGATAGATAGATAGATAGATAGATAGATAGATAGATAGATAGATAGATAGATAGATAGATAGATAGATAGATAGATAGATAGATAGATAGATAGACAGACAGACAGACAGACAAACAGACAGACAGACAAGCAGGCAGGCAGACAGACAGGCAGACAGACAGACAGACAGACAGATAGATAGATAGATAGATAGATAGATAGATAGATAGATAGATAGATAGATAGATAGATAGATAGATAGATAGATAGATAGATAGATAGATAGATAGATAGATAGATAGATAGATAGATAGATAGATAGATAGATAGATAGACAAATAGATAGATAGATCCTTCAGGTAGATGTCTCATCAGACTGAGATAAACCAGGTAGTTGAGACTCATTGACTTCGTAGGCTGTTAATCTAAGAGAAAGAAGACTGACTCCAAACAATCTTTTTTTGCAGATAGATCAGGGACCGTCAAAGGCTCTGTAGAGTTAAACCGACAAATAGAAGGGGGTGCGCCGGCCGAAATGTGCAGCTATCTCAGAACAATTGTAAAATGCAGCTCACCTCAACTCACGTTCGAAGAAGGAAATGACTAACATTTACTATAGATGTAGCGTTGCGACCTGGGAGTACCGCCAGGTAGAGGGTATGCCGGAGAGGTCCATCCAGGGCTACCGGTGGGCACGAGAACAGAAACCAAGGACAAGCACTACTGGTCAAAACACCAACAGTGTAAAACTACTAAGCATCCAGTAGAGTTAAGAAGGTGTAATGAATAAGTAGAGAGACCTTGTAGCAAATATAGATGCTAAATGTACTTATATATCGTGTATTCAAGAGACATCCCTGAAACCTGAACAACCAGCAATAATATGATGATCTAGCTTTATGGGTAGTCAAATAAGATGAACATTTGCAGATGCATGAAACCTTTCAAATTATAGATCAGTGAACTAAGAAATGAATGACATACAGGAGAAGACAACAATATACACTATTTTTGCACTTTTAAGTAAGGCAAACAAAGTAATACTGCCACTAATTTGACACGAACTACCAGAAGAAAAGAATCTCCCACATAACTGGAAATAACACTAGGGTCAACAAAAAGATAGACCGCGATTAACCGTATTTAAAAGTGTTAGCCTGCAGTACACGTGGTAGACATAAGCTAATACTGAAATAACTGTACGTATTAAGTGTTAGAATTGTTTTAGAATATGGAATCCTAGCCTGGACAACATTTTCAAATTCAACTTAGAAAAAAATAATCAGATTCAATTGAAAACCAAAGGGACGCGTGGGCTAGTGGTTAAGTGACGCGGCTGACAACCAGAAGGTGCTGGGTTCGATCCCCATTACAGCACCGGCCGTTACCCCGCCGAAGCTGGGGGATTTGAGAAATAAGGCGAACGCGAAAAAAAAAATTACAGGAGCTTTAGAATCAACACCAATGAAAGAAACGAGGAAAATAAATCTACAATTATGATTGCTGACAGAGGACACCACAGACTACAACAACTGGTAGAAACAATTCAAACCGCTACAAAATCTCCCAGTGAATAAAAGAGCGTGGGTGAGACAGCGTGCAACGAAGCCGATTTATATAAAAAAAGCAAAATATATAGCTACATTTATACTAGATCTCGCACAGACAGACGCAGAACCCCTATTGCATTGCAGAGCATTTCCATCGTGGAAGAGAACACGATTCCAAGAGTTCGCAAACAGCATATCAGATGTGGCAAAAAGGAATTTAAAACAGGTGCAAAGAGAAAATAATAGCTTGGAATATCTTCAAAAGACAAAACCAATCACACAATGGAGCAGCATATGCAATGACGAATGAGCAATTATAACTATGAAAAATCAAGTGCGAGGGAGGGTGGAGTTTTCTCAAAATTGTATCAAAATAGTGGACAGGAAATCAAAATCTCAATGTACTGGAAAATTCTTAAACATCTTCAGAGCTGAGGATGAGGAACTAAGAACAGCAACAATAGATGTCGTGTATAAACAAGGGAGATGTTAGAGGGATAGTTATTCTCCTTACAGATTCCCTATTAGTCATAATGGTCCACAGAAACTATAAAACCAATTAGACCACCAGGATTGTAAAGGAAATAGATGGGATTATTCGATATTGAACAAAGAAAATGGCTTTTATTTCTTAGTTTAATTATCTAAATTTATTGACATGTTTAGTTTCTTTAAGTTTCTACAGGATAAGGTAGGCAGTCACATTCCCAAACTCCTTAGACGTTTCTTACAACATGCTTGGTGTGTTTACAGTTTGGCTACTCTTTGTTCTTGATTCAGGCCCGGGCAGCAAGCAGAGGAATCAGGCTTAAGGAATGCGTCTACGTCTATAATGGTGATTCGGTTTCTAACAGCTGATAGGATGTCGACCAGTTGACATTCATCGCGGAATGCAAGCAGTGTATAGTGACAAAGTTGTAGAAGACAACAGAAACAAACTGGACAACCATGTTTCAAGAAGAAAATTAGTTAAGAAAAGATCTTACGTGACCAGGTCTGGCGCATATTGTTGGGTCAGAGAATGTCATCATCAAAATTTATGCAGCAATTCCGGTCACCATACACTGCCTGCGTGCTGCGATGAATCTCAATTGGTCGCCATCCTTCAGCTATTAGACATCGAATCACCGATCGCTGAACAACTCTGAACTGATTCCGTACCACACCCGTCATGTTTTCAACGGTCTGCTGGGGAAACTAAGAGTAAGAGGATAATGGAATTTTATAAAGCTGACGGTTGGTATGTGTAGTTTACACCAGAATTGACGTCATCATGCGCATCGTACGTATGTTCACGTAGGGAAGTTAGGTCCGGTTTCATTTGAACACGTCTCGTGTATATATATATATAAATAGTGACCTTAGGTTAGGGATAGCTCTCAAATTGAGTCTTTAAGGCACCTTCTCTAGAGTTGAGCAATGAACAAAAATGAATGTTTACATCGGAATATTTTGTTTTTCAGATATTCTAATAGAAAATCAACATAAACTGTGAGATGTTTGACAGTTCAGGCAGTCCAACTACAGTTACATATGATCTTGACACACTCGGCATAAGTTATCAAACGATATCAATCTTCACATGGATTGTTATAGCGGGAATGTGTCAGATTGTTGCCATTTTTGGAGTAATCACAAACATTATCAACATAATGTGTTTCATCAAACAAGGCTTCAAGGAACCAGTCAACATCAGCCTGTTAGGTAAAGAAATGTAATTCTCTTTCTTCAATTCTTTGCTGTTCCAAATTGTAAGTTTTTGCTATCTCTTAACTCACGCTTACACACACTTCTTTAGTAAACAAATGTGGCAAAGCTAAACGTGTGAGAATGAATAATAGAAATTAGTCTAATTTTGAGACAAAAAAAAGACAAAACGACAAATTACTCACGATTTAAATAACTTCTGTTAGAGACGTTAATGCTTCTAATAATTATCAATATTTATCATATTCATCATTGACGTCTCAGTCTCTGTAGACATCGCGCATTGTGAATTGTATCCAGCTCTGTCTCCTGTATTTCGACATTGTCTGTTATGACTGTAAAGTCCAACCCACGAGTGGCAGTTCCTGCCACAGATCGTACAAACATATTGAGGAGGCTTGCTTGCCGGGTGTTTCTCGATCTCTTCAGTCTTTTTCTTTTCTCTGCAGCATCAGCAGCCATTATGTCCCTTCCAACTGACTGTTTCCAAATAGCTCGACCCTGAGCAATTGCTTCCCATTCCTTGGATGGAATATCGCTGTCCCTCTTACATACGTCCTTGATTCGCAATGTGGGACAGCCGATTGTTCTAGCTCCAATGGCCAGCTGTCCATAGAGGATATCCTTTTTCAGCCTCTAATCTTCCATGCAGTAAACACCGAAGACGTCGTTTGCTCATCAGCAAGTACATGATGTGAGTGCTTGCGCGCTCTAAGACCACATTATGTAGCACTCTTTCTTGCCACCCAATCCCCAATAGACGCCGTAGGCACCTCACGTAGAAGGTTCTGAGCCTCCGTTGCTGCTTAGTGTAAGTGCTCTGAGTCTCGTTTCCATATTTGAGAGTAAAAAGAACACAGGTCCGATAGACCCTGAACTTGGTGTAGTAAGATTGCGCATTGTTCTCTCATACTCGCTTTGTCTTATATATAACATGTTAGTAGCATCCCCTTTCAGTCATGACTGACCATAGGATGATGTGATCATGGAGTGGTAACTCTCATCCTGAGTTTTTGTTGTTCTTTCTTTCTGTGACGTTGTCGTGTCACTTCTCTGTGTTGCAAAAGCTTTTTTTCACCCAATGTAAGGGAGCACTTCAGGGCACATTTCAGCTTAATTGGTGTGAAACTTCGTCTTCCCAAGAGTAAAGCGAAGTGTAGACTTGCCCTCAGACAACCACATGTTGGTTGTGACGTTGCAGCTCAAACTAAGAAAGTACGCAGTACAAGGCACAAAAAGAACGTGATATAGCGTGCATCTTCTACAAGATGATGAAAGAAAAATAGAATATAGCATAACACTTAATAACAGATACCAAGCGCAGGCGACATGAGGGCGAGGTGAAGGGCATTAATAGTATGTGGGACCAGGCTAAAGAAATGTGGAATAAAACAAGTGAAGAAACTGGAGAATTCAAGTACACCCAACACATGAAATGGATCACATTAGAGACATTACATAAAATAGAAGAAAGGGAGAAAAAAGAAAACTATACTCAACAATTGCCGAACCCGAATGAACAAAAAAGAAACAGAAACATTATATTGCTACAGACAAAGAGGTCAGGACATGTACAAGAAAATATAAAAGGAAATACATTGACAAGTTGGTACATGAGAGGAAATATTAGAGATGTCTGCTCATTAACAAAGAAAATTCAATTATATATACAGACGGACAAACCAATCAAAGATAGAGACGGCAAGATATTAACACCATGAGAGTTTCTACAGAAACGATGGGTTGATTATTTCAAAGATAGTCTAGACAGACCTACACCACAAGAAACATCAAATATCCTACTTGAACTTCGACTGCAATCCACTGAGTAAAATACAAATTTAAAAGGCCGTGTCTGAACTCTAGAAAAGGAAAGCGGCAGGACCAAATGGAATAGCAGGAACAGCTATAATGGTAGATATAAAGAAGCTCACCGATACATTGCAAGGATTATTCAAGAAGATATTGGTAAAGAAGAAAGGGCTCATATAATTTTTAAAAATGAGATGTGAGTAAACAGTTTCTTCTTCTTCTTCTTCTGCGTACACAGTCAGACAGTAACCATTATTTTCTCGAAAAAAGCGGCGGTCATCCTGAGACTCTCGCCACTACCATAGAGCTTGTCTTGCAGTTCCACTGGCAATGGCCACATCTGCTCTCTCTGATCCTCGTATGTCGGGCAGTTCTGCAGCAGATGTTCAGTGGTCATTTTACCAGTACCGCACGGGCATTCGTCGGTACACCCTATCTTCAATTTGTTGAAGAGGTGGTGCCTCAGTCTGTTGTGGCCAGTGCGAAGTCTGAAGACAACGACCTGCTCTCTTCGGTTCAACTGGTAATAGGCATCGTTTTTGGTGTAACCAGTATGTTCGGTTTCCCATTTGGACATGTACCTGGCTTTGATAAGCCGTTTTGACTCTTCGTACGTCATACTGGTATCTATTTGTGGTAGCCTTGCACCTTCTTTTGCCAGTCTGTCTGCCTCCTCGTTGCCTTGGATGTTGCAGTGTGACGGGACCCACTGTACCACTACCCTTTTTGGTGCGGACTGTTGGCACAGTTTGCAGAGTGCTGCTCTTAAGTCATTAAGCTCAGTGTTTTTCTGGCTTTTTAGCGCTGTGACTACGGCGAGAGCATCTGTCAGCAGGACTATATGGCTCTCATTTTCACTGTGTGTTACCATTTCTTCCACTGCCGCCCTCAGTGCCTCTGCCTCTGCTCTGAAATTGCTCGTGTACTTACCAGTAGCGAATGACAGTGTTATTTTTCTGCCATTTGGTAGGTTCAGGAATGCTCCTGCCCCTCCGTTCTGTGTAGTGTTTGTTACAGAACCGTCGGTGTATGCATGGGTCCAGTCCATGCTTGGGTAGCTTTTCGTTATGAAGCTTAAGGTAGTGTCTCTCCTTTCTTTTTCGGTCTGGCAGTTTTTGTTTGCAATACCTGGTATATTTTCTACCACCTCTGGAAATATATCCTGCCTCCAAGTAGGTTTTCGTACAGTAGTGATGGGTTTTGGTGTTGTTAGTGCGTTTGTGGGATCTTCGTGCATCTTTGCTTTGGCTATTTCTGCAAAGTTTCTCCGCTTTAGTTTCCCAGTTCCCAAATTGTTTAGCCTCTGGTACATTGGATGGTCCGTCAGTCTTCGGAGTTTCTCTGACTGCAGCTGGGCTCTGCAGTCTCTTCTGTCGGTCATGGATTGCAGTTTTGTAATCTTTTCAAGTTCTACAATTGGCGTTGACTTCATGCCACCAGTTATGATTCTCATGGCTTGGTTTTGAAGTTTGTTAACTTTATCGAAGTTCGCCTTCGCTGCTGTTGTCCATGCCGCGATGCCATACTCGAGAACTGGTCTCACTCTTCCAGTGTACAGTTTCTTTAGTATGCCTTCGTCTGCTCCCCAGCTTGTGCCAGCAAGTTTCCTCATGATCGCCATTCTTTCTCTGGCTTTCATTCGGTTTCTCTCAATCTGACTTTTCCATGTCATGCGCCGATCAAATGTGACTCCCAGATAGGTTGGGTTGTCGTTTGGCTGCAGGATTTTGCCATTTAGGTTTAATTTGGTACTTTGGGGTTTTAATGAGAGCGAGAATATTGTGCACGTGGTTTTCTCCTCGTTTATTTTGACCAGCCATGAGTTCGCCCACTCTTCCAGCGATGTTAGGGCCGTTTGCATCCGATTTCTTGCTATGGTGAGATTCTTTTCAGAGGTCCACATAGCCAGATCGTCTGCAAACATTGAGCTATGGACTCTTCTTGGTATATTCTCTGTAATATCGTTTATATATACCAGGAAGAGTGTGGGTGACAGTACTCCCCCTTGGGGTACTCCCTGCTCGAGTGTCACCTTTTTGCTCATCTGCCCTTGTACTTGGACTCTGGCCGTTCTTTGTTTGAGGTAGTGGTTGATCCACTTGTACATCTTCCCACAAACATCACTTCTTCTTAGCTTGACTCTAAGTCCATCCTTCCAGACTTTGTCAAATGCCTTTTCCAGATCCACCCAAACAGCTACTGTGTGTTTCTGTGCCTGGTAGGCATCTTCTATCTCCTGGGCTATGAGGATGACCTGGTCCTCAGTGGATCTGTGCTGTCTAAAGCCGGCTTGCTGTGGAATTAGTATTCGTTTTTCTTCCAGATGCCACATCAGTCTGGTGTTTATCATCCGTTCCATCAGCTTGCCGACACAGCTCAGTAGGCTTATGGGCCTATATCCATTCGGATCTGTTTTGTCCTTTCCTGTTTTTGGTACTGGTACCAGTATTGCATCTTTCCATGCCTGGGGTACAATACCCCTTTTCCAGCTTTGGTTCAGGACTGATAGTAGTTTTTCCTTCGCTGTTTGGCCCAGCCCCATCAGCATTTCGTTTGTTATCCCGTCTTTTCCGGGAGATTTCCTTCTCTTTAGTGTTCTCATAGCCTCTTCCATTTCGCGCATTGTTAGTTTGGCCATCATGTGCTCTTCAGGAGCCGTATTTATGTTTTCGTGCCCCTTTAGCTCTTCGCTAATGTCTGTATGCTTATCTGCAGGGACCTCGATGTGGTTTGCTCTGGCATAGTGATCGACAAAGGCGTTTGCGGCTTTCTTACCTGTGATCAAGTTCTCGCCTTGCTTGATAGTAATTTGTTTATTTGACGGGGTTTCGTCGTTCATGGCTCTGACTAGCTTCCATAGCTTGTTCCCTTCTTTGTCCAGGTTTAAACTTTCCGTTTTATTTTTCCAACTTTCTCTTGCTGTTTGCTTGAGAGTGTGTTTGTACTTCGCCGCGGCGGCTTTGAGGGCGATGTTTCCCTCCACGGATTTTTCTCGTTCTGCCATGTTCCTCGCATTTGTTACTGCATCTTCCACTTTCTGTAACTCATCATTCCAGTAGGGCTTATAGTTTTTCCTAGCTCCTCTTGGGATGGTTTCAGTGGCGGCTTGCATTATTGCCTTGCTTAGGCTCTCTACCATGGGCTTCATTTTGGTGTTTCGTGTGTTGATGGTTTCACACAGCCCATCTGTCAGGATTGCAAATCTGTCCCAGTCGGCTCGTTTGTAATTCCAACGTGGGAGCGGTTTTGTTTCCTGTGGGCCTACTTCCATGTCAATGGTTAGCCTGATCGGCCTGTGGTCGCTACCTGCCAGTTGGTTTAGCACCTGGCGGTCTATTTTATAGTGTATGTCCTGTGTGGAGAAGGCCAAATCTGGAGTCGAGGTGGTATGCCATGTTCTTGAATAGAAGCTAGGGCTATCCTCCGGCCTATTGATTAGGGAGAGATTTGCATCTATCTCCCAATCTTCCACTTCGTCACCTCTACTGTCTGTGTCAGAGTATCCCCATCTCTCCGAGTGGCTGTTGAAATCTCCAACTACTATGCAGTTGGAGTCTCTTACCTCCATACTCGAGAGCGATAGGTCTCTGTTTGGTGGTCCGTACAGATTGAAAATGCGGAGTTTCGTCTCTAGAGCCATTATGTCAACTCCTACAATTTCTGCTTGTCCGGTGTGATTGACAGGTACCGCGCTACTCGGTATGCTGTTTCTGGTCAGTATCAGGACCCCTCCTTTGTGACCTTCTCTATCTAGACGGAAGGTCTGGTATCCTCTGATTGAGAATTTATGGTTATTGTTGAGGTGCGTTTCCTGGATACATGCCACGTCAATCTTACCTTCATGCAGGTGGTGTGTTAGGGAAAGTTTTTTGTTAATGACTCCCTCCGCATTCCACTGTAGTATTCTGAGGGTCTTGAAGTTTTGGCCAATAGACGTTACCCCATAGCCATGTGCCTTGACTCCACGACACATGGGTGGGTGACCACCAGTAGTCAAGGGTGGGCCCCTTCGAGGCGTGAGGCCCGGCGCTATCGCTGCCTGGCGGGTCTCCTCAGGATGAGCGCCATACGTTTTTCGAATAGGTTGTGCTGCCATCATACTGTGATTTACGTTGCACTGTTTTGTTAGGCTTGCGGCCCCGTGCATCCGATTTCAACAGGCGTTTCTGTAGGGATGCCCTCCTTAGCCTTTGGCTGTCCCCAGCCTATCTGCAAGGCAGCAGTTGTTTACGATCAGAGTTTTCTCTCCTATGGAAGTTGTCTTTCCAGACTATCGAGTCTTCACTACTCGTGTCTATAGGGTGCAATGATGGTATGTGATATATGAGATGGACTGGTTTACCCGGAAGAGAGGCAGTCCAGTGTGTCTGTATCCCAGGATCGTCACGTCCTGCCAGAAACGTAGCATTTGCATGTGAGTGGGGTATCTCTTTTTCCCTTTATTTTCTTGGCTCTATGCAGGGATGGTACGCCTAGCATTCCCCGCCACCTGGGGTGTTGACACAGTGGGGCAGGTGTGCAATGTCCGCTGGTCTGCATCTCTTCTGCGTCCAGCATGATAGTTATGGCTGATAACGTACAGAGGTAGATATCGTAACCGGAGTGCATTTAGCCAGAGGACAAGCCTGGTAATGTCACAGAGATGTTGGTCGCCTGGTGTGCGGACAACTCTCATGGTCAGTGGTTGAGTCTTGACAGTTCACAGTGTGGTGGCTGCTCTACTGTTTTCGACACCCCGACCAGGTTCTAAGTCTTTGGTTGGTGTTTTTCGCACCCCATCGCCGTATAGGGTGAGTATCAAGCAGTTTTCCGCCCGCTTTGATTTGCGGGCGGCAAGGACCTCTTACTGTGGCTCTACCTGATAGGGCTGGGGCGCAAGCCCCAGGTCCCGAGCATGTAGGGGCCTCCCATTGCAGTGGTGCTGAGATTTTGGGCGGGATTGCGGCTTTCAAGGGTTCGGCCGTAATCCCCCACATGGTAGCCTCGCGCCCTTGGCTTATCAGCCTGGTACGTGAACCAAAGTGTCTGCGGCTCCTCTCGATTTGAGCTGGTTTTCCGTAGCAACGCCCTGTCATTTGTAGGGTAAAACTGACCTGTCTTCAGATCTATTTCCAGCACCCGTTCACTATTTGGTCAGACGAATTTATTGAGGGCTTTTGTTTGTCAATGACCAGGTATTTGAAATCTGCGGAGTTAAACACGATTTCCGTAGCGTTCTTTCATTTGAGCTGACTTGTCGTCCGTGAGTCTAATACCAGCGTACGTTCATTATTAGACCCAAACGGCAGCGCTCTCAATTTGTCAGTTGTTCTACAGCATTGGCGTGTTCAGTCAAATTAAGCCGCAGGTTCCACACCTGGTGGTGCCCTTTCGTCAATTCCCTTAGCGAGATGTCAAGTTTCTTAAAGGGTAGCCCCAAAGATTTTCGAGGGTCTAATTCCAGCACATGTTCTCTATTAGACCCCACTAAGGTGTACTTTTTGATAGTCATTCTGCAGTATTGGCGTGGTAAGTTAACTTAGGTCTCAGGCTCCACTCCTGATAGTGCTCTTCCGTCAATTCCTTTATCAAACACTGGATGCAGACAAAACCGAGCCACAGGGGACATAACCCCAGATTTCTGGGGGTCTAAGTCCAGCACCAGTTCCATATTAGACTCCAGAAGAGTGGTCTCGGCATGTCAATCATTTCAGTGTTGGCCGTGTTGAGTCAAATTAAGCCGCAGGCTCCACTCCTGGTGGTGCCCTTCCGTCAATTCCTTTAAGTTTCAGCTTTGCAACCATACTTCCCCCGGAACCCAAACACTTTGGTTTCCCGGAAGCTGCCCGCAGAGTCATCGAAGCAACTCCTGCGGATCGCTAGTCGGCATCGTTTATGGTCAGAACTACGACGGTATCTGATCGTCTTCGCGCCTCTGACTTTCGTTCTTGATTAATGAAAACATTCTTGACAAATGCTTTCGCAGTAGCTCGTCTTGCGGCGATCCAAGAATTTCACCTCTAACGCCGCAATACGAATGCCCCCGTTTGTCCCTGTTAATCATTACCTCCAGTTCCGAAAACCAACAAAATAGAACCGAGGTCCTATTCCATTATTCCATGCACCATTATGCAGGCAGCCGAGGCCTGCTTTGAACACTCTAATTTTTTCAAAGTAAACGCGCCGGCCACCCAGGACGCTCAGCGAAGAGCACCCGTGGGAGAGAGCCGGCAGACGGTAGGGCAGGAGACAACGGGCAGTGAACCGGCGCGAGCCGGACCGCCCGCCTGCGCCTGAGATCCAACTACGAGCTTTTTAACTGCAACAACTTTAATATACGCTATTGGAGCTGGAATTACCGCGGCTGCTGGCACCAGACTTGCCCTCCAATAGATCCTCGTTAAAGGGTTTAAAGTGTACTCATTCCAATTACGGGGCCTCGAAAGAGTCCCGTATTGTTATTTTTCGTCACTACCTCCCCGTGCCGGGAGTGGGTAAGTTGCGCGCCTGCTGCCTTCCTTGGATGTGGTAGCCGTTTCTCATGCTCCCTCTCCGGAATCGAACCCTGATTCCCCGTTACCCGTTACAAACATGGTAGGCATGTCACGTACCATCGACATTTGATAGGGCAGACATTTGAAAGATGCGTCGCCGGCACATGAGGCCATGCGATCAGCACAAAGTTATCCAGAGTCACCAGTGGGGACGCCGCAACCCCGCGAGGGGAAACGACGATTGGTTTTGAACTAATAAAAGCGCTCTTTCCGCGAGGGTCGGAGCTTGGTAAGCATGTATTAGCTCTAGAATTGCCACAGTTATCCAAGTAGGATCGTGTCATCTAAGGAACCTCGACTGATTTAATGAGCCATTCGCGGTTTCACCGTGAGACAGTGTGAACTTAGACATGCATGGCTTAATCTTTGAGACAAGCATATGACTACTGGCAGGATCAACCAGATATCTGTCGGAGACGTACGTACAGCACACACCGGTCGGCGGAGGAAGGGTGTGTAAAAAGCCTCGCTGGGACGACGGCCGCAGGGACCGACTGACGGGACGGACGGTTTGTTCCACCCGTCCCTCACTCCGTCGACCTAGGACCGCCTGACAGGGGCCTCCCACACGCACCAGACGACCGACCGACCGGGCTCGCTCGAGGAGGGATGGCAGCGCTCTGTGCAGAACGGATCCCAACGACCTCGGCGACGAATTTCACTGGGACTAGAGACACAATTTGGCCTGCCGGCCCTTCTTCTCCGTAGGGAGAACGCAGGGCCTCGAGGCAACGATTCCTGCTTTCCATTTGCCGGTCACAAGCTCTTTGCGAGAGTCGGACCACCAGCGAGACGTACTGTCGAGCTCTGCTATAAGCCTTAGATAAATCACCACGGACGGACCACGTTTCCTGATACGGACCAGACTAGCGCACCTCGGTGGAGGAGCCACTACCACAAACCGCACCCAATTCGCACTACGGGGAAAGGCAGGCGAGCGTTTTCCGCAAGCCCGCGCTATAATGGTAGATATAAAGAAGCTCACCGATACATTGCAAGGATTATTCAAGAAGATATTGGTAAAGAAGAAAGGGCTCATATAATTTTTAAAAATGAGATGTGAGTAAACAGTTTAAGAACGGAGACCTATCATATTGCTATTATAGGGGGATTACATTGCTGCCAATGTCATGCAAGAATCAACAGAATCATCTTGGACAGATTTAAAAGCGGAAGTACACAAAACGCGCCAAGAGGAACAGGCAGGGTCTCTCGAGGGAAGATCATGCACATACCATACAGTACGCTGTGACAACTGTTGAAAGACTATGGGATGTCGGAGAAGTTCATAACTAGGGTTAGACATTTTCTTCATGGAATCCTCAATGGAAAAGAGAGCAAGATGGGCCCATAAGTACATGGAGAAGAAAATGTTAAAAAGAACTAAGATTGAATGATTACACCTGGAGAGAGGTCCAGCACAAGACCGTGTATGCAGGTGGAGTGTTGTCAATGGCCAATACACTGAGAGTAGGACCGGGAGTTGATTTGTTTAATTGCAATGTAGTGTTTGAGAATGTGTTTGAAGTAACAGATAAAATGTTTACCTTTCACAGTTTGTCTGCAACATGTAAAATAGGTGAAAAGAGGATGGGGGGGGGGAGGGGCATTGAGCCCCTAATAGCATAGCTCACAACCCAAACTTGCTTGTATTAGGGGTAGGGGGAGAGGGTTGTCGTCGCTAGAAGCATAGTTCACAACCCGATTCAGCAATGTTGTGCCTCCTTGGGAAATAAACCCATTTTATAAATGATTATTGAAGTCGGATTCACTAGGCCGTTAAAGCAGAATATGCAGTACAACATACCCAGTCCTAGGTAAATTAGAAGGCATTTAATCATGAACACACTAAAATCGACTTGAAAGACAATGGAAAATGGTTATTGTACCGATATTATTCAGCAGGACCTATATGAACTCAATTCCTTTTATTGCTGAAAACAAAGAAGATGGAAAACGAACTTTGTAGTCGCACAAGTTGATCTGAAATTTCCACTGGCTGTGTCAGTTATCTGTGTATAGCTTGTTCAGCTAAGAAAAGCGACAAGATTTGAGCAAAGTTAGTTAGGATTGTAAACAAAGCTCACAAACTCAATGCCACATGCTCCACCATAAAATATATTAAATAAAGAACGTACAACTAACATATTAATATTGTCTATTTGCAGGTCTGGCAGTCTCTGACCTGGGATGTGTCGTCACCCAGATTATTATTAACATCTTTTACACTCTTGCTGTTGGTAACGCTAATCTGTCCTTTGACTCACTAGAAGTTTGCTACCTCGCAGCTGCTGCTCCACATTTAGCCTTCAGTCGTGTAAACACCTGGATCACGGCATTGATAACGCTTGAGAGATGTTTGTGTATTACAACGCCACTGAAGGTTGGTTGACAAAATTTACAAAAGTGATTGCGTGTACCAAAATAAATTGTTTGTTTGTTTGTTTTCAAAAATACTCGTATACGAGATATTCACTCTAGATTATAACGTTCTCTCCCAGCGGGTTTACAGTAGTTCCTGTGATATGTCGAGGCTGATTGAAGGTAGACTTCTCAGTACGTGGTAACTACAGTGATCATAGTGTCGATCCCCACTTCGTATACCAAGCTACAGCAACATAGCCTGTTATCAGATGTACATCTTGAACGGTAATTGAAATGTGTGCTAATTTGTTGCATCCGGCTTTAGCGCGAGTCTTGACACCTACATGCCAGAATGCTATTAGTATTCTGTCATTGAAGAATATTACGTGTCCTCCCATTATAATCATTGGCGTCTTAGTCTCTGTAGACCATGCCCTGTGAGTTTTGTCCAGCTCTGCCTCCTGAATTTCGACACAGCTTGTTATGACCGAAAAGGTGCATCCGCGAGTTACACTCCCTGCCACGCTGAGGAGGCTAGATTGACATGGTATCCTCGATCTCTTCAGTCTTTCTCCTTTCTCTGCAACCAGAGGGCCTCTACGAGCGCCGCCAGTCACATTGCCATCTCCAACTGTCTCTAAACCGCTTATGCGTGTCATCAATGTATAGGAATTTCAATTTTCCTGATAAACAAACATACATGAACACTAAAATAAAAGTGTGCTAGCATTGTAGATTTCCTTTTGTTTGATGTCAAAACCTAATTGCCAGTAACTCCACTGTTTTGGCCATCTTCGCTTCGCGATGAGCAATAATAACGAAATGATTTATGCGGAACGATGAGGCTAACGTGTTGGTCAGGCAAAACACACTGATCAAACAATGTTAGCCAGGGTCAGGCAAAAAACACTGATCAAACAATGTTAGCCATGGTGTCAGGCAAAACACACTGATCAAACAATGTTAGCCAGGGTCAGAAGAAATATAGTGGCCAAGACCCTCACCTGACCGGACGATGAGGCTAACGTCTGGTCATGCAAAACACACTGATAAAACAATATTAGCCACGGGTCAGAAGAAATATACTGGCCAAGACCCTCACCTGACCTCCTCGTTGGTCGTCCTGGAAACGGGCTGTTTTCGAGGACAACAGTCTGGCTAACAAGGTCGGATACGATGTGAATCCCCGTAGTAGTGAGTGACACGCAGATGAAGCCAAACATTGCCCAGCCGCCTGGAGGATCCCGGTCCACTTCATCAGCACGCTCGGGATGTCAGGAAAGCTACTACATTCTGCCACAAGTTTCGTTTTTTCAGGGCGCACAAAAGGGTTACCAACCTATTGTGGGCATCAGCAACCAACCAACCAACCATATGCTTTATGCTCGCTAATATTCAGTTCTGGTTATACCTTCGATGTCCTCCTCTTATTTAACCAGTTAAGTGGTTAGACCTTGTTTACTTCAGCGTGCAGTCTTATTTATGTGCCATATGCGTGAGCTTTTCTACTATCAATCCATGCGCCTGTAGTGTTTTATGAATTGAACCTATCTATCACTTTCTAGGTCTTCCTCTTGCACAAAAATCAAACTGTAAAGTGTTGTAGACTTTTGTTGCGGATATATTATTATATATTATTGTTAGATGTCCAGATCATTTAGTTCTTTCTCTGGTTATATACCAGCGTACATATGTGTCGTGTATATTTGATGTTCAATCTGTCTCTTCTAGAACCCTATCTACTTTACGTAAACAAATACTTTCGGAATTTGTGATTTGTATTTCTTGTACATTGGTGAGCGATTATGTCTGACACCAGTAACATACATTTCATTTGAGCATACTGTTGGCCATTTCGTATATTTCCATTATACTCTGTGTTTGTCTTCGTAATGGTGATAGCTGCTTCGTCAACCTGAGTAAGTCTCAGATGCTTATTTGCCCATTTAAATGTGTAGATATTTACAAATGCGATAATAGTGCATATAGCATTCCACGCGCTGATGGTGACGCAAATCTAGTTTGTGTGTTTATGTGCTGCTCTTACAGGTTGTGGACTATATTTATGTGTTATTTTATGTTGCTCGGAAACTGCTCATGTAATCTTCTAGAATTCTCTATATTATGTTTCAATTGACTCCATAAATAACCTTGTCTTGGTCAACAAAAACAATAATCTGTTATTAATTTGGTTGAAGACCTTGTTCACAAAGATGTCTTACCGCCAAAAATATGCAGTCTATGCTTTTATTACATTTTTTAGTTGCGTCTTTTAGCTGCAATTTGATAATGCACCGTTGTTTATTTGCTTGTTTTTTTTCTAGGATCTCTGCAAAAATTTTATATGACTCTGCAAGCATTTTTCTAGGATCTCTTCAAATATTTTTATAGGATCTCTACAAACATTGTTAAAGGAACTCCACAAACATTTTTATAGGATCTCCACAAACATTTTTCTAGTATATCTATAAACATTTATTTAACATCTCTACAAACATTTTTCTAGGATCTCAACAAATATTTTTTATGATCTCTGCAAGAATTTTTTTAAGATCTCTGCAGGAATTATTTTAAGATCTCTGCAGGAATTTTTAAAGATTTGTTTCTGCAAGTATCTCTCCAGTATCTCTCTAGTATCTCTCTAGTATCTCTCTAGTATCTCTCAAGTATCTTTCTAGTATCTCTCTAGTATCTCTCTAGTATCTCTCTAGTATCTCTCTAATATCTCTCTAGTATCTCTCTAGTATCTCTCTAGTATCTCTCTAGTATCTCTGCAAACAGTATTCCTGTGTGGCTCATATAATAGATGCTGTTATAGGTTTTATAATCTTTTCTGGTTTGTTTACAGAGTTATAACTAATGCATGTGACTTTATCTGGACTTTTCTCTCTGTCAATAATTTACTGAATATTCATGTCCACTTCATCCCTCGTAAGTCCCACATGCTTGCTTGAGATTGGTACTAAACTATTGATAACTATTGTCTTTTTACCTTGCTGTGTTTTAAAGTCTGCATTGACCTCGGATAATGTAACTGACAGTTCATTTTATTGGTCGTGTCTAGGTATGGACATATGACGTTCGTTTCTCTCGATCACATTAACAGGAAACAATTCGTCATTTGTATTTCTCTTTATATAACCGTAATCTACATTAAGTTTTATATTTGTTTTACATTTGACATATAACATAACTACAACAATGTAAATAATAATTGTCCCTTTATGTTCTCATGTTATCATGTATGTTTCTATAATTCTTAATTTATTATTATTATTAATATCTGATAACTGCCATTATTTAATTATTCCCCATAAGGTCAAGAATATAGTCACGCCGAAACGAGTGTCTATCATCATCATCTGTGTCTACATAATCTTCATATTTAGCGGATCCCCTGTTTACGCTGTCAACAAATTGGATGTGAAATATTCCATATATAAAAACAGAACTCTCCTGGGACTTGTGTTCACTTCAGAGAAAGAACAAGTTGAAGGCATGACTTTTGCTATCAACAACTTCGCTATACCATTTATTGCTTTCATTATCATCATTACTTGCACAGTTGTACTAGTTATCAATCTCCAGAAGAGGATTAGATGGCAGAAAACATCTACGACTGTCGCACACGCTGACCTTTCAACCCGTAACCAGAAGGTGGCCAAGATGGTGGTCGTGATATCCACTCTTTTTATTGTCTGCTTCATCCCACTGGCTGTCACTATGTTGGCTGTAGCCTTTGAACCAAGTCTTAATCTTGGTGGAAAGTTTGAAAGTATAACTAAAATGTTGGGAATAACGGGGCTTCTTATGGAATCTGTGAACTCATCTTCAAACATATTTATTTATTATTATATGAGCAGTAAGTACATGCAGACATTGCGTACAATTTTAAACAAACACAAGTGCTGACCACCAATCCTGAGCTGACTCTTGTTTCTTTAATTTGACAGCAAGGAAGGGAACTGCCTTGTGGAATAAATAAATAAGGCAAAGGCAATAAATATTTAAAAAACAAGTTCCTGTAATTCTTGCTCACTTTTTGCCATACAAACTGAATTTGCCTTTTGTATCTTTCTAAATTCATTTGACATTTGTTACATTTGGCTTTTGTTTAAATTCATGTGACCTTTGTGTCAATCAATTGGTCACTATTGCATTATTTGGACTTTGTTTCATTCATTTTGGGCTTGTTTAATTCATATGACGTGTTTCATTCAAATGTTTCTTGCTAAATTCATTTGGTTTTTGTTTCATTATTGTATGGAAACGCAATAAACCAAATTCATTGTTTAAAAACAACGCAATTTAAAAATAAAACTTCTATATCTGCTAATTTAATTATTTCAAATAAAAATTGATGAAATTACTGAACCGTTCAGAGTGAGACTTAAATATATGAAATGAAACATGAGTAATTTTTTGAAAATTATATCTCTGCTTGTTAATAATTTATATTATTGTTATGTTTTCCATAAGTACAATGTGTGTTCAAATCCTATCCGACTTTGGACCCGAAACATGCAATTTACTTACCTGGAGGTATAAAACCCTAATCACCTTCCAAGTACTTTCCTTGGGACTCCACAAACTTCTCCCAGCGGTCATTGGGACTCCCCACACGGGACTCCACACACGGGACTCCACACACGGGACTCCACACACGGGACTCCACACACGGGACTCCACATACGGGACTCCACACACTTCTCCCAGCAGTGCTTGATACTCCACACACGGGACTCCACACAAATCTTCCAGCGTTCCTTGGGACTCCACACACTTCTCCCAGCGTTCCTTGGGACTCAACATACTTCTCTCAGCAGCGCTCCTTGGGACTCCACACACGGGACTCCACACAAATCTTCCAGCGTTCCTTGGGATTCCACACACTTCTTCCAGCAGTCCTTGGGGCTCCACACACGAGAGTGTTATGTGTTATATCTATTCTGTACTGTGATGCTAAACCTCTCTTTCCTGTCTTTGTCTGATTTAAGCAAGTCTATGTCAAGTTTCATGTTCTTTTCGGTCTTCTTCGTGTTCTTTAATTGTACTATTAGTTTGGCAGTTATTTGTGCTTGAAAACTGCTGCACTTTGCTCTTGATCTTGTCTTTGTAGAAACAAGCCAATGTCAATATATTCTGGACACCAGTATGTAATCAATTTGATTATGTACATTGATTCCCTAGCTCTTTCATGTTAAAACTCGTGGCAGTAGTTACTGATTTAACATTTCCAGGTAGTTAGTCCCTAGTCAAGTCTGATCGTTCGTAAAAGGAAATAGAACTATAGAAGTCAAACACAAGGAATGTTCAAAGTGTTCTTCATAACGAAGTCCCACAGATCGCCGTGTAGATATCAAAGTATTTAACCGAAGCCAGTGTTTCAACTTCCCACAACAAAGGCCAAAGTGCAAGATGACTGCGCAATATCAGTGGGTAACTATGATAGGTACATACTTTATATAACTGTAATACGAATGGGATGGTTAAACGTTTGAGAACAATACCAGGTGACAGCACGCCTGATTCTCGGAATTATTTGAATAAATAATATCACCAATCATCATCAACCACGAAACAAAATGTGACGTCCACATGCTTCACATTTCATTTCACAAGTTTTGTCTTCCCCAGACTTTATTTTATATCATCGAGAATCTGTGTTGATCCGGAAATGTGCAACAAAGATATGAACCATAATATGTTTAGGTCCACTGTTTTTGAAGATTTAGCGGCATATACTTGGAACGACCAGAAATGGAAAGACCACATACATCGATTTACTGAATACGTCATTCTTTTCATAATCGACACATTAGCACAACACCAACAGAGATAGATATACAAAATGGTGTTAGTAGAACAGTACGAAGCTGCAAAGATAGCAGCAAAGATGGCGCTGTAACCGGCTGCGAGTCTACATTACTCTGCTGTTTTACTTCTTTATGGATGCCACCAGACCACGGATTTGCCCGTAATTCACACTAGTCGACGACTTACACATGTGTTCACGGTAACGTCTTGCTGTTTTCCCCTTGGACTAGTTAATTCGTTCGTTTGTTTTTTATTTTGTGTGTGATTTCTTCCGTCCGATTATCCTGATCTGGACATCGGTTATATGAATAGTGCTACGCTTAAACCTGTGTCGTATTTCACGGACTAGTTCACACGGCTGAACTTCACGAAATTGGCGTGTAAGAAATTTTGACACAACTATAATGGACTGAACACAGCCAGGAGGAGATACCAAACTCACTCACACGCTAATGATGTCACTACGACCTCTTGTGGTTATGGAAAAGACACGACACACAACGTTATATGTCATCCTTCCTCAACTGCCTTGCGGGATACCTGTTTATTGGAAAGGCTTCGGGAGTAAACCCTGAGGACATATCTGCATTATATGCTATCTCCAGACGTCTCGATAAATATCTTGCCAAAGGGCAAATGTAGCTCAGGACCAGAGAATAAGGTTGACAAAAGGTACAATTTCTTCCTCATTTTAATCCAAATCACCGCACAAGTCTCCCATTTCAGCGGACACAGGAAGAGAAAAAACTGACCACAAGGTTGAACAAAGACAGTGGTCTTCATCACTTTGATGGACGAACATCATCATTATCATCACGAAGCTGCAACTCAATTCGATTATATATATATATGATAAATCAAGCAAACATCGTAATGAAATACTCGCAATAAATACTAATAATATACTTGTATCATATCTGCAAGCAAACATGTATTCAGGAATTCACGTGTTTCATTGTTTCCTTCCACAAGACAAATGTATTCGTTGTTGTATTTCTTTGTTTACTACTTTACCCGACCAAAAAAGGCATTGTATCTGCTACTGTGTCTGATGTTACATTTGTATTATGTATATTAGAGTAAACATGTTGCTCCTCTTCGAATTTCACATAACTGTTAAGCTGTCATTGGTTTCTTGATATCGATGTATGGTACTTATAACCACATGTTACAACAACTACAATTGCTGTCATGTGACGGCATGTATAGTCATAAAAACTAACATTAACTCAACTGACTTCAACCAGGAATGGTGGTTTTCGAAGAAAGAGGTTACAATTATTAACTGTGAATGTGTTTGGGGATGCTTTACAATGAAATAAATCTCTCGATTTGAATTCAAAACAAAATCTGCGTATGCAAAACTTTCTTCTGCTTCTGTCCTACTGCCCTTGCCAAGCGGGATGTGTAGATTTATCGTTATCCCCAGGCGGGAGGTTATTTCTGTCGTGGAGTGAAACTTCCTGAGCGTATCAGACACCATTGATTCACTATGGTCGAGGTAGGCCTCCTGCATGTGGACCAGTGACTTGCATATGATATGCTCTCTCTGCAGGCTGGTCATAATGCATTCTGACTAAATTAACACACCACTTGATTTTTGATTTTTTGTATTGGGGGTTTAAATGTTAGCACTGTTTTTTGCCCTCCCTGTCTGCCTGAAAATAGTGCGGATTCGGTTAGGGAAAGTCTGTCTGGCACACTGCTTACACTACTCTCCTCTTACAGCTCTGAATCTTACTATTTTGCATTTCTAGTAACGTCCATAGTTGATACTGATAACAAAATGTAGGGATGAATAGTGCATTGATCAGCCCGCCCCCCTCCCTCGCCCCCCTCCCCCCCCCCCCATACACAAGACACATACACAGACGAACGCACGCACGCACGCACACACGAACGCATGCACGCACGCACGCACACACGAACGCACGCACGCACGCACACACCCACATATACACACAGACACACACGAATTCGCTTGACATGTGTGTGTGTGTTTTGGTATGTGTTTTGTAACGATCTCTTTGATTCTTAAGGTCGAGTGCGTTATACTGCGTAATGCACATTAACAGTCAAGTACATACACATTTTTGTTAATGGAGGCTTGCTTCCAACAGAGATACGACTTTCCTTGATATGAATCCTATCACAAGTTTGGGTTGTTAACCCCTTCCTTAAACAAATACACTGGCAAAACAAATAATTGTACATGTTTACAGCAGTAACGTTTTCACAACAGGTAACATTTACTTTTGTTATCAAGTAATAGCATGTGGTCTCAGCTACAGTCCACCTTCGCCCAGAAAGCCTAGGTCAATGCATTTATGTGCCTCTATGTCTGTTTGTACATGATGAGGTTGCCAGTCACATATACGTTTAACATAACGTAAGTAAATAGCAACAAGCTTAATCTTTCTTCCCAAGAAAAGATTCATGGGAATCAACATTGTGACAGAACCATTGCAGAGCCCCGATTCGCGATCCATTCTCATAAAGTTGCAGACGGAACAAGAAGGGCCTCACATCTGCAGATAGAAAGTCACCTGCGGCCTCTACACAACTCTATTCAAGTCATAACTTTCTCCTCCACTTTATTCCCCCAAAACCAAACCACGGTCTTTTCTCTCGTTATTCCCACCATTCCTTACCTCAGATATCCGAAGTGCTACCCAAAGCATGCCATCTGGCAGGTTCGCATGCAAGAAAGGAATCACGGTAGAGACGGTAAAATGATGTTACCCCCCCCCCCCCCCACTCTATACAGATTTTGCCCACTGACTCACGCTTTTTCCACAAGTAAAGAAAAGAAAATCTAGCGCCTAGCAAGAATCTAAAACTGTCTTACTATACAAGAGAGGAGACACAGAAGACCTGGATAAATTCCGCCCTATCACTCGTCTATTAGTACTGTACAAAAAATGCACACTATATCCCTTTTGCTAGGATCCACAACACTCTTGAAGAAGCGCAACCCATAGAGCAGATTAGGTTCAGACGCACCTAAAGTATTGTATGCAACATAACAAGTAGCCGTTTGATTGAGGCAGCACACCCTTAGTTTTGACTTTCGTCGACTACAAAATGGTGTTTGCCTCGGTCGAACCAGAATATGCGTGGGAAGCTCTGCAAGAGCAATAGATGAGGCTGGCTGGACAGAAACGTTATGCGCTACTTTGACGGAACCCATCCCGTGCTCCTCAACAAAACACTCCTAAAGGATGTTGATGAATGCATCTACCTCGGCCGTCTCCTCACCTTGGAAAATAATCTGAAGCTCGAGATTGGATTGCCAGGCCCTGGCGAGCGGGCTATTTTACCTTCAATTCGATCAAGAAGGCAACAGACTCCATGAAAGACATCAAACTACGAGCATACCTATTCGAGTCAGTGGTCCTACCAGGCTATGCTATAGAAATGAAACCTGGTTTCTGATAAGAGCCAAGGACAACACATGCCTCGATTGAGCGCTGTCTCGTGGGCCTATCACCTGGGCAACAGCGCCAGGTCAACCTATTCAACAGGGAAATCTGGGAATGACCACACGTCAAGGATGTCCTTCTGCATGTCAAAATCTTTACGCACCGCCGGGCTGGCCATGTAGTCAGAAGGAAAGACCAACGCTGGAAAGAAGGAAAGCACAACAACCACTCTGTTGTACCTATGCGACAAAAGAGACCTCATAGAAATCTATCACCCATAGGGTGGCAAGATTATCTCAAGCTGCATAAAAAGATTCCCGATCTTGAAACGAACAAGCTAGCTTTCCACTGGACAACCAGTGCCAGAGCCAGAACCGACTGGTCACTAAGCTGGGACTCGCACAAGACGTTAAAACACAGTACTGCTCGAGCCAGCTAACTAAGCAGAAACAACCACCTACAGAATATCACCAACTGCACCAGAGTTGGGACCTACACAAGTGAAAGCGCGTCTTGTCGATGTACAGGTCTACTAGAACTACGATAGAACGTTTTTACTTAATGATAATTAGTTGTTTATTATTACATTAATTCTCCTCTCAATGGCTACAATGACCTACAATGACATTGTCGAACAAGCATATCTATTCATTTTATTCCAACCTCTGGCAGAAGCCAGGCATGTACTGTACTGACACTAAATAATTGAGAGTGCTAAGCAATGCGAAAAGGAACGGAAGCCAAGTTAGCGTTTACTGCTCAATCCTTGCTACCAATTGCCCATTAGTTAGACCAGTTCTTCTAGGATCTAGAGCTGTGGCCAAACGGCAACTGGTTTGTGATGTCCTTGTCTATTGTGCCTTTACGGTTGGTCTCGGTTGTCAGCTGTAGCGAATGCTGTCTTCGTTTATCCAGGTCTGACTCCATCCAAACCAGAGTGTACATACTGAGCTGCTGCTCTGGGTTTTAATTATCAAGGCTCTCTCTCGAGATCCTTGCATTTAGCTACAGAGTTATCACTCCCAGTTCCCAGGGCTACATAGACGCGATGTGGATACTCAATACGCACCGGCTACCCAGATCAGTAGGCTAACAATGCAATTGTTGCACCATTCAACAGGAAAATATCACTAGGTAAAGAATTTGGAAGGGTGTTACATATTCACTGTATGTCTCAAAGCCGTGGTCCCAAAGGGCATCTAATTGTCATGTACACATATTTTGTTGTACTTGGTCCCAAATGGCATCTAATTGGCATATATACATATATTTTTACATGATCCCAAACGCCAACTAATTGACATATATACATATATTTTACATGGTCCCAAACGCCATCTAATTGACATATATACATATATTTTTACATGGTCCCAAACGCCATCTAATTGACATATATAGGTCTTCTCAGTTCTAAGCCGACCTGTACTTCTACATGGACATATGCTCATGTGCAGGATCCAGCTCTTGTGTGAGCTGGATGTAGCTGGGAGAAAGGTTTCCTGCTTAACGGATTAGGCTCATGCCGCTTAATACTCCGCTGTGTTGGCACAGGCGCTTATGGAGGGTGGTTAACAAATTTTACGAATCCATCTTAATAGACTCAAACACTAGAGCAAAATAGACCCGCAGCCTAACCATAGCTGGTGTTACGCCATGTCACACTGCTAGTCGCCTCTTACGACATGCTCTCTGTAAGGCAGTGGTGATATTCTTGTCTTTCACAAAGACCCCAGCAGACCACTTGGATGACAATATGTACATCTATTTATATATGGTCCCAATAACATAATTGACATATATGTATATATTTATATTTAGTCCCAAATCACATCTAATTAACGTGCATACATATATTTTAAACGTTAACCTAATTCTTTGACATGTTATTTAACTGTGTATTTTACATACACCTTTGTGTGAAAATTGTGATATGTGGTGCTCGTTCTGTACGTATTGACATTGCCCAAGGTTTTGTCTCTTTTTCGAAATATTGTATTTACACGTGCTTTATAAGATGGCAGACACGTACAAGTGGGAACAGCAACAAAAAATTGTAATGAGAGAATTACATTTCTTTACCTAACAGGCTGATGTTGACTGGTTCCTTGAAGCCTTGTTTGATGAAACACATTATGTTGATTATGTTTGTGATTACTCCGAAAATGGCAACAATCTGACACATCCCAGTAATGACAACCCATGTAAAAATTGAAACCGCTTTATGACTTATGCCGGATGTGTTGAGATCATTTGAAACTGTAGCTGGACTGCTTGTACTGTCAAGCATTTCAGTTTATTGCTGTGTCTGTGAGATTTTCTGAAAAAGTATTTTGGAAAGTTAATATTTATTTCAGCTCATTGTTTGGGCGCACCATAAGCCTAACAAAACGAAGGTCTCCGCACAGAATATTAACACTCCCTTCTCTGTAAAGATTGATGACGTCACTCTGAAGGTGGTCAACAGCTTCACTTATCTGGGGTCTGTCAATAGCAACACTCTCTCGCTCAAGATGAAGATAGACAGTAGGCTTGGCAGGATGAGCACCGCCATTGCCGTCTGAACGAAGAGAGTCTAGGAAAGCAATGAGCTATATTACTACGCCAAGGTCCGGGTCTATTAGACCTGGGTTCTTGGCACTCTTATGTATGGAAGCGAGACTTTTAACACTTACACTATGCAGGAGCGGAGACTCGACAGCTTTAACGGCATATATTTTGGATTGGCTGGCAAGAGAGAGTGTCACATAGTGTGATGTTACAACAATCAAAAGCATTCAGTCTGTGCTGGCTGTTGAGCATACGACGTATTTTATGATTGGGGCATATTTAGCGCATGAAAGATTCGATTCTGCCAAAAGATATCCTCTGTGGACAGCTGGCTATTGGATATAGAAGAATCGGTCGTCCCACACTGCAATTCAATGACGTATTCAAGAGGGACATGAAGCCATGTGAAATCCCACCAGAGGGCTGTGAAACGAATGCTCAGGATCGAGCTATTTGGAGACAGTCTGTTGGGAAAGACATAGGGGCTGCCGGCGCTCGTAGAGGTCTTCTGGCTGCAGAAAAAAGAGTAACTGAAGAGATCGGGGAACACCTGGACAAGCCAGCCTGCTCTGCATTGTTGTGCGATCTATGGCAAGGACTGTCACTCTCGCATCGGGATTTACAGTCATAGCAGAACTGTCGTCGAAATACAAGGGACAGCGGGATATAACTCACAGGGAGCCATGCGCATGGCCTACAGAGACATACTTCAAATATAATGATTGTGTGACTTGCCCAAATGTCTTGAAGGTACATCGTGTGAGTTTTCCCTAGCCTAGGGCTAAACCATAGAGATACATAATATTTTACTCGGAAATATGCATGCAAACTAAAAGTTTATGTAGCTTGCTGTTTGTACAAGCTGGGGCTACTTCGTCACAAACGACTCTCCATGCTAGACCCAAGTCGTATCTTTATTTAATTCTGAAATCTCTGAATTTCTACTTCGTCGATGTAATATGGACATCTATGATACAGTCAGTTACAAAGAATGCAAGGTTATACAACTTAACTATATTAGATGCCAAGATATGCCACATTAATAGGCACACGATTCAAATGAACAATCACGCATACAAATACGACTATTAAGGAGGTGTCCTTAACACCAATGGAATTTTAACATTGAAAGGCTATTGGGATACACTTCTTGATGGGAGGAACATTTCGCCTATAACTTCAATCCGGAAAATGATGTGTACATGGACATGATGTATACTGGCTATGAAGAAGGCTTACAACATAATGGCCAATCATCCCTAGGCATCTGATGGTGTAAAAGTCCTTAGTGGTCTACGCGAGGTAGTATAACAGATGAAAATCAAGAATTAAATTAAAGTCGTATATTCTACAAATGAGGATAAATGTTGCTAAGAGCAATGAAGAAGTGCAGAATCACCCCATTGTACATCTTAATTAAGCGGCGTATATATGAAATTGTTAGATTCTATAATAATTTAACCAATACATAACATAGCGAAATGTGTGAACACATAATGATTGCGTAGAATGCTGTGTAACACATGTCTACTCCACCCATTAAACGCCTGTTTATAATTGACCAGCTCTAATTAAACAATTGTCCAGTATCTGGCTCTCTATATCATTTGTGTAATGGGATCACTGAGAAGGCAATTATCGATCCACTCCAGAAAGTCATTCCTGTCTATATTTAGTTAACCGTAATGACGCTGGGACATTAACATTTGCTTACTGATGTCTTGACAGACAGACTGGGACTATATGTGATCCCTTAACATGTAACAGGCATGTATCGGTCTCATTTCATAATTGTGAAGGTTCATTATGGTTATCTAATGGATATCTTAAATAATAATAATAATGTTCGTCTAGGCATCTAAGACCCGTTGCATCGGTTGACCAATTCCATCTCCAGCTGCCGAGGCTTATAGCCGAACCTCGTTCAGTGCTGAAGAAGAAACTGCTATCTGCCGGATCCATGTAGAACGGTGGTGGCCCTTCCACACCCCCATACGGCCGGTGGGAGACCGTTGTTACATATACTGATTTAAGCATGATCTGGTGAGCCGAACTTCCTTGTCCAGACGAACCACGTGTCCGAACATAGACAGGTGGCGGTGGATAACAGTGTCCGAGTTGAAAGGAAGACTGGTCATTGCAGCCACCTTGACATTGCGGACACGATCAAACCACCGGATACCGAGGATGTGTCGCTGGCTGCGCATGTGAAAGGCGTCGTTATCGAGTCTTGATGTTCTGTTTAAGTAGAGCTCAGATCTCTGAACTATAAAGGAGGATAGGAATCACACACGACTGATAAATTTGTATTTTGGATCCGAGAGACAGTCTGCCATAATTCCACACGCGGCGAAGGTCGTTCATATTAGAGGCAGCAAGCCCAATCCGCCTTAACAAGGCAAACCCACTTCGTCAATCGGATGAAAATTATACTCCCGAGAGATGTGAATTCACACGCCGTGAGACCATGGACAACTATGCTATGAGGACCAGTTTCAGAACTAAGGTTATGAATTTGTGTTATGATCCAAGATATTAATTAGCCCACGTTTGATGCTTCGAAGTCCAATTTATCGAGATACTGTTGCAAAGCCGCGTTGTCTGGGTCGATTAGGACTATGTCAGCATAGACGAGGTCTGTAATGCGTGTCTTGTTCATGTCGGTGCCCTGAAGATGTTGGCAACCTGTCCGAGAGAGAGTCACCTAGGCGGACTCTAGCACCGGCGTCCATGTGTAGCTCCCTTAGCAGTGGGGCAGGAGGGCCGATTCCTTGTATGTTTTTCCAAGGAACAGACCTATCGACCGAATTGAATGCAGCCTTTCAATCCACATACACAGCGTAGATGGGGTGGTTGAATGCATGATGGAGCTCAGTCAGTAGCTAGAGAACGAGAATTGCCATCCACAGTTGATCGACCCGGGGTGAAACCAGACTAATGTGGATGACGTTTTGTGATCAGGATTAGTTTGAGCCGGCTAGCACATGTACAATTACCTTGTCCGGGGCTGAGAGCAGTGTGATTGGTCTGTAGTTCTTGCAGTCCTTACGGCTTCCCTTTTCTTCTTATAGGGCAAACACTATTTATCTTCCATAGTTGTAAAAAATAGATGGTGAAGAGCGGATCTCATGGGGTCTATGGCATACTTCAGCAGTTCCAGCGAAATGTTGTCTGGACCTGCGCGCCCGTCTATAAGCTTCCGTATGGCGGTTTTGAATTGGCAATGTTGGGGAGGGGGGGGGGGGTCTGTCTCTGCACGCCTCTGCGTCCGAGGGAGTATCGAAACATTCTAGATCCAGTTCGGGCAAATCGTCGCTGGGGGATGATTGAGGATGAGGTCGAGATTAGAGTGTTCCTTCCATCTAGAATAAAGGCCTCAGATATTTGAGGAATTATGTGGGTCACCTGTCTTGTTGACAATGTGGTTAGGGGCTACAAAATTGCTGAAAGGCGATCATCACATACACATAAAGTAGAGACTTTAGACGCGAAAAAGAGGAATGTAATGAACAAACACGTATCAAACCTTGATATTTAGATGTACTGAAGTCAGCTCATGTACGGCTCACATATTCTTACATGGATGTGTATGCTTTCATAACAGAGCTATACCAAAGATATTTTGTAATGTAAACTACTGAACTTGTTTATATTATTGTTAGTCGCGTATTAAACAAAATGTGACACAACTAATTATGTAGTATATACGAGCAACAGTTATAATCTACTATAGATACGGATTCATAATGTTTGATTCCAAGATCTGCCACTACCCATAATCACGGTAATCTTATTGTTGAAGAAGAGTGAACACTTTGTATGACCTACTGTTTGCTGTTGACCTCAATATTTTCAAAATGACATCAATGACACATTGTAAGCATACATTTCTATGAACATTGCATTTATTTTTATATGGATGGTTAAATTTCTAATGCAAGTACATTCTTTCTTTAAACCTCTTAAAGCTGTAATTTGCGATAAAAGTGCACATACTCTGACCAATTGTAATCTGACGCCGCTATGCCAAATGTGTCATATTTAGTTAGACACAATATAAATATGACTCATAAATGTGACTATTTACTGTAAGAATGACGGAAAGAATGTTATTTAACAATAGTTGGTTTTTTTTCAGTATCAGTACAGGCTGCAATAACTGAAGTCTCGAGTAGTAAACTCTTGTGCCATCTACCAGTATAACAATAAGGAAGGAACCGTTGCATACATGAATTTGTGTTAAACATATACTTGCTTATTGTCTACTGGAAACGCTATTTAAACGTGGTAGTATGTAATGATACTTCCCAGACAACATTTCAAGATTAATTACAAATATTGACATCTGCTGTTGTATTTATTATGTGCAAAGTTTATAATACGTAAAAGAAGCTTCTGATCCATATTTATATATATATATATATATATATATATATATATATATATATATATATATATATACACACACACGTGCGCGCGCGCAAGGGGGTTGTCATAAGTCTTTACCCTGACCGTGAAGGAGTAGGAGGAGAAAGTTGAAATTTGGCACAGTGTTTATTCCTTCTCAATGTAGCCACCACCTGAATTTATACATTTCTGCCCTCGTTGTGTGGCCTTGAAAAGACCTTCAGAATAAAATAACCTATTTTTCAAACTTTAACCAGTTATCACAAGCCAGTATGAGATCTTCGTCAAAATTATTTTCTTTCAGTTGTTTATTTTTAAGGTTTTGGGAAAAGAAAAAAGTCTGATGGAGCTAAATCCGGAGAATATGGTGGGTGTGAAAGAATTTCAATATTCAAATCGTTGGCTGTTTGCAGCACAAGCCTTGCTTTATGGGAGGGTTCGTTGTCTTGAAGCAAGGGCAGAATTTTAGTGCGCGCTATCCCTCGTTTTCTGGTCAGTCTTTATTAGTTTGGTAAGGAGATCTGTATAATATTGCCCATTAACCGTGTTGCCATGAGGCAGGTAATCTTTCAATGTGACACCTTTGACGTCGCAAAAAACAGTCAGTATCAATTTTCTTGCAGATTTCTGTGCTCTTGGCTTCACATGTGTTGGTGAGCCCGGGGTTTTCCACTGCATGCTGGAAATTTTGGATTCTGGGTCATAATGGTGAACCCAGGTCTCATCTACTGTCACAATCTACTGTTGATTCGCTACAGCCTGCCTGCTTCAATGGGTACTTGGAAATTATCTCAACACCCAAATCACAGGTAGTAAATAAAGTGTATCTGGCAATATAATTAAAAACAGCTTCAGAGTTTGGTTTGCAATCTGGAATATCAAGACTATGTGTCTGGGACATGTCACTGACCTCAGAGCCATTTGCGACGTGAGAAAAACGACAATAATTGATGATTAACTTAATCGACTACATAGAGATTTTGCTGGTCTACAGCAGAAACTCCTTCTGGAGGACAGGCAACTTGGGGGAAAAATGTATATACTGCCTATAAGGGCATTGGAAGGGAAGAAACCCGGCAACAAAGAGTGTGTTGTGCCATGAAGAACTCACTGGTATGTGGTTTTCAAATTCAAATTGAAGGATATTAAAGAAAGTTATCAATGATGGTGTGGGGATTTGTAACAAATCGTTGCCTATGCTCCGACGCTCACATCAGCGGATGATGCAGAGGATTCCTCCTGTATAGAGTTAGATAATGATGTGAATAATATTCCCAAATTAGACTGTCTATACATACTTGATGAAATGAATTCGATCTCGTGGCCAGTTTATTCATTTAAATACAATATTAGACGCATGAATGAAAATGGGTTTATGTTGGTGAAATGCTGCACTAAATTCGATCTCTGTATCATAAACTTCTTTGGAGCAAAATATTGCCATAAGGTAGCATGGAAACACCCAAGATCTGATCATTGGCACCAGCTGAACTTTATTATCACCAGTAGTGTGACCAGAATCACACACAATCAATACGCAGCTACCCGAGTACTGACTGTGATACTTACAGTCGTTCCCCGTGTTAAGCTGAGACCTAAGGGAATCTTATCTTCACCTCAAAACAGAAATCCATTTTGAGGATACATTTAGCCAATACCAAGGGTCCAGAAAAGAGTTTTAAGTTCCAACAGCGGCTTGTAGATGCTCTCAGTAATACATCAGGGAACGGTACGGAAAGTGAAAAGTGGAATGCAATCAAAGAAACTACCCTCAAAGCAGCTGAAATAGCTTTTGACACTAGAAAACATAGGAATCAATACTGGTTTGAGGCGATTAGTTGAATACTGCAGCCTTTGACAGGGAAAATACAGCACTCCGAGGAAACAAGAGGGAAAACAACATGAAACACTCTCCATGTATTGAGACAGGCGAGAACGGAATTGCAAAGAGCAGATAGACGTTCAAATCATTACTGGATACAGTTTTATGACAATATTTAAATACTTTTCATAATGGTAACAACAAAGGGACATATGAATGGATAAAGAAAGTCGTCGGCCCAAAAGTGTAAAAGCGTACGTCATTAAAAAACGTTACCTTATGATTGTTAAGCGGAAGCAGTTAGACGGGTTGAGAACTCCGTATTTAGACGGGTTGAGAACTCCGTATTTAGACGGGTTGAGAACTCCGTATTTAGACGGGCTGAGAACTCCGTATTTAGACGGGCTGAGAACTCCGTATTTAGACGGGTTGAGAACTCCGTATTTAGACGGGTTGAGAACTCCGTATTTAGACGGGCTGAGAACTCCGTATTTAGACGGGCTGAGAACTCCGTATTTAGACGGGTTGAGAACTCCGTATTTAGACGGGCTGAGAACTCCGTATTTAGACGGGCTGAAAACTATCTTCAATTCTACTTCAGCGTGACAGAGCTAACAAAGGATGACCTCACTACTATGGAGGCATCGACAACTATTGACTACCTTACTCGCTACCATCCATGACAGAAGCTAACTGTGCTATTGTTGACATTGGTTCCAGCAAGACTCCGGGAAAGGATGGAAATGCAATTGAGGTCATCAGGAGTGGAAAAGACATATTTGTCTCGCAGATCCACCAGCTGACAGTATGCTGCATGAAGTGCTGGTCCCACAGGATTTAAAAGAATCCAACGTTATAACTTTATACAAGAACAATGAGGATCTGAGTGACTGCAACAACTACAGAGTAATTTCGCTTCTGTGACCGATGGGATGTTTCTGCCAGAATTTTTCTGCGCAGACTCTAGAACTTAGGAGACCAAGTTTACCAGGAGTCCTAGTGCGGCTTTCCTGGGAATAGGTCTATCACAGACTTGCATAATATTCGCTATTCGACAATTGCCAGAAAAATGCCGCGAACAAAAGCAAACATTGTAATTTACTTCTAGAAGGCATACGAAGTTATCAACCGTGAGTGACTGTTCAAGCGTTCATGAGGAACGGTTACCTATGAATTCTCCTGAGCATTATAGAGTCGTTCTACACTGACGTGAAGGACACTATCAACTTTAACAGCGCGCCATCAGGGGTATTTGCAATCAAGTGTGGAGTAAAACAAGCTGTGATAGATATGTCTCTCTTTGGAATATATGCTCACTCCTCCTGAAGCATGCCTTTCGTGACCAGAATGGTGGTATATGCATTCAGTGTCGCACAGATGGAAGTCTATATAATGTCCTAAGGCTGAAAGTCAAGACCCGAATTAACAGGGTGCTGATCATGGAGCTGCTCTGTGCGAATGATGTAACAACTCACTCAGAGGTGAAACTGCAAAGCTTACTAAGAGTATTGTATAATGCCTACTGTGAGTTTAAATAACAATCAGCAATAAGAAGACACAAGTTGCTGTGCTAGATGTGCAGAAAAGAACCAATGAAATGAGATTACAACTTTTAAAGCTAATGACTCAGCGACCGCACAAGATCAAAAACAAAACATCGACAATACGTCTGCAGCTTCCACATATTTATAAATTCTGAATAAAGTCTGAAATATAATGTTTGGAGTTTAACCATTGTTGACTTCTGTTGGACCTTATTGTCTGTTTTTATATGATTCGTTTGGACCGTTATGTGTACACATGTGACATAGAACTCTGATATAGCTTTTCGATCAAAATATTCAAAAACCAATAACTTGTACGCAGTACATGCGTTATTATTCCAGATTATGTTCAGAAAATATGTTCTCATTGGTTCCCTGATTACTCTTTTTTGCATAGCCAGAATTGTAAAATGAAAACATCTTTCTCTAACAAAAAGATGGTAGCGTCTAGCTAGATAGACAATTCAAGAAATTTAACAAGACAAAAAAATAGAATGGTTTATAGTTTGATAAACAATTCAAGATAAAAAAAAGGCAACAAAAAGAGAGGTTCTGTTTTAGCTTGATGAACAATTCAAGAAAATTAAAACGACAAAAATAGCACTACAAAAATATAATAAAACAACAAATTGGACAAAAAGTGTTAGAAGTGTCATTAAATTACCCCAACGCTTTTTCTAACGATGGATTACCAATGCTTTGCATTTCCTATATGTAATTAACGTACCAATTTGCAGCTGGGTAGACTGAAGTGCCGCGTGGGGTACCTAGGGAGGAAAACATAGGAACTCGTGAGCAGCCATGTTGCAAATAACCACTGAGAAGAAGGATTGCATGGAGCTAGCAGCCACTTTATGTAAAACGAAGTGCTACACAAACCCTGAAACTAAGAGCATGCGTAGTGCTTTGATAAAGGAATTCTGTATCTGGGTTTCTGAATGACTTGCAAATACAATCAAACGGAAAAGAAGACTAGATCCTAGACCACTTACAGCTAGAGGTATACTCGTTAAAACTGCTCTGCCATTAAGGGACTAGTGACCTACTTTGTTTCAGCTCAGCACTTATTTACTTGTGGAAGTGTAAAAGTGTGTGTGTTGTTTGTAAGTAAATATATATATATATATATTTTCTGGAAAACAAATGACGTGGTTTTGAGCTTGTATATTTAAAGAGATATGTGTTTATATTTTCTCGTTCTCAAGACAGCTCGTAATATGCTTTCCACTTCTGACGAATGTTCCATGGTAGCAGTGTGCGGTGTCTCTTTGTCGTTGTTTATATCCCATGACGTGCTAAAGAAAATGGACCTGGGTCTTCGCCACTGTAGCACTAATGCAAGACTTCACGGTGTGTTCACTGCCAAGGGGATCTGATTTGCACCTGACCCTAAATCAGTCTTTTCAACGTGGACGTGTGACGGAGTCTTGATCAGCTGTATCTGACCTTGACTTAGTCTTCTCAACGTGGACATGTGACGGAGTCTATCAGCTGTATCTGACCTTGACTTAGTCTTCTCAACGTTGACATGTGACGGAGTCTTCATCAGCTGCATCTGACATTGACTCAGTATTCCCATCGTGGACATGTGACGGAGTCTTGATCAGCTGCATCTGACTCGGTCTTCATCTTGGGTGTGAGGTTGCGGTCAGTTGTACTTAAACTTTATAGTCTTCACGACCTGGACGTGAGATGGCATCTTCGTCAGTTGCACCTAACCCTGACTGTCTTGGGATCCAAAAGATGATTTTAAATTGTTTATATTCTAGTGTAATCTACCTTCATGTCTGTCTATAATCCCCAAAATGGTGAGTGTATTCATAAGCCTTGCATTCCATTGCATCTTTTCAATCTCGCATCGGGGCGTAAGATAAACCCCTAGAACCTTCCACCAAAGAAACTTCGCAAAGATTTGAATATAACTCACAAAACAGTATCTTCCGATGTCTTCAATGCATGCTTTATAAAAGGGAGGTAAGAAAACCCATACCTTCAGACACTGTATAATTAAGTGTCTCGTTAATCTTCTTCACTGCAAGCTTCCAGGCAGCAAATTCAATATATGTACAGACAGTAGCGATGAGCCTCGTGGTATTTGTATCATCGTGGAGCTTATTTCTTCGGTACTACAAGTGATGGCCATGTTTGCTTGTTCTGTTCTTAATATGTTGGATACTCTTGAAGAAGAAGGTCAGTAGACGTTTGATCCGCTAAGTAGTCTTGATTTAAATACATTTAAACGCAAGCAGAATAATATCGACAAGAATTGAGTTCTGTGTATATAATGGTTTGTCCTATGTCGTGGTGCAGAATGTTGGACCGACCATCGACTTGTCATTGCCAAGCTAAACTTCAAGATCCAGCCCAAAATGCGCCCCCAGGGAAAGAAACCACCTAGGAGGCTAAATGTCTCTCAGCTGAAATACGAACCCACGAGAGGGGGCTTCCAGGAAGAGCTTGAGGGCAGACTATCTGACCTTCGTTTTGAAAAGAATGACATCGAAGAGAACTGGGCATCACTGAGAAACACACTCTACGATACAGCTGTTAAACACATTGGCCCACTCACGCGCAAGCATAAGGACTGGTTTGATGAGAACGATCTGGAAATACAGGGCCTTCTCAATGCAAAACATGAAGCGCACAGGGAATACCAGAGGGACACACCATCTCCGGCAGCAAAAGCTGCCTTCAATACTGCTCGCAAAGCTGTCCAGACCAGGCTTAGAGAGATGCAAGACTCCTGGCTCAGCAAAAGAGCTGACGAAATTGAGATGTTCGCCGAGCGTCATGACACCAAACGGTTTTACGAGGCACTGAAAGCTCTCTACGGCCCGCAGCCCTCTAGCAATACTCCAGTTCGCAGTGCGGATGGGGTACTGCTAACAGATAAGGTTCAGATTCTAAACAGATGGGCAGACCACTTCTGCAAAATACTAAACCACCCATCGTCCATAAATGAAGAGGCCATCCGGCGAATGCCGCAGGTGGAACTGAACCTGGCGTTGGATGAAGTCATTACTGAGGAGGAAGTCGACAGGGCAATCAGTTCACTATCTATAGGAAAAGCTCCAGGAGCTGATGCAATACCAGCAGAGATATATAAGACAGCTGGCCCATCCCTCACCAGAAGGATCACTGAACTCTTCTGTCACATGTGGGCTGAAGGTAAAATTCCGCAGGAGCTAAAGGACGCCTCAATCGTTCACCTGTACAAAAGAAAAGGCAACCGTCAGGAATGCGACAATCATCGTGGAATATCTCTACTCTCCGTAGCAGGCAAGATCCTAGCGCGCTTACTGCTAAACAGGCTCAACAAACACCTTGAACAAAGCCACCACCTCCCAGAAAGCCAATGTGGATTCAGAGCCGGAAGAGGAACAGTGGACATGATTTTTGCCGCTCGCCAAGTACAAGAGAAGTGTCGAGAACAAAATCAGGCCTTGTACACCACATTTATAGATTTGACAAAGGCATTTGATACAGTAAACAGAGGAGGGCTGTGGATGATAATGTCTAAGTTTGGCTGCCCCAACAAGTTCATAACAATGGTGAAACAGCTACACGAAGGCATGTGTGCTCGTGTACTGGACAGCGGTGCAATCTCTAAAACGTTTCTAGTATCAAACGGAGTAAAACAAGGATGTGTACTCGCCCCGACTCTGTTCAGCATGATGTTCGCGGCCACGATGACAGACGCCTTCAGATCACTGGGATCACTGGAGCTTGGAATACCCATAAAGTACCGCACAGATGGCAAGTTACTCAATTCCAGAAGAATGAAGGCCAAAACCAAAGTGGCTGGCGACATAATCAGGGAACTTGTATTTGCTGACGACTGCGCTCTAATGAGCAACTCAGAACTGAACATGCAGGTTGGAATGGACCAGTTCTCTGCCGCATGCAAAAATTTTGGCCTGACCATAAATGCCAAAAAAACAGAGGTCATGTACCAACCAGCACCAGGCATGCCGTACACAAAACCAGAGACTACAGTCAGCGGGCAGACGTTGAATGCCGTAGACAAATTCACATATCTGGGCAGCACGCTGTCGAGATCTGTCAGCCTAGACGATGAGGTGGCAAGCAGAATAGCAAAGGCCAGCACAGCCTTTGGTAGAATGCGCTCGATGGTCTGGGCACGTCGTGGCATCAGCGTCAAGACCAAACTCAAAGTCTACCGTGCAACCATCATTCCAACCCTACTATACGCTTGCGAAAGCTGGACTGTATACTCTGGACATGCAAGGAGGTTAAACCACTTCCACACAGGTTGCCTGAGGCGAATATTCCACATCCGATGGCAAGATCGTGTCACTGACATCGAGGTTCTCTCGAGGGCTAACATGCCCAGCATCCATGCACTGCTAGAAAAAGCACGACTAGGATGGGCCGGACACCTCGTCCGTATGTCAGACGAGCGGCTCCCAAAGAAGCTTCTCTACGGCGAGCTGAGAGAGGGATGGCGCGAGAGAGGGCGCCCAAAGAAACGTTTTAAAGACGGTCTGAAGGACTCACTAAAAAGTTGCCAGATAGACATCGACACATGGGAATGTCTTGCGCAAAACAGATCTGACTGGAGAAGCGCAGTCAAATCGGGTGTAGCTGCCGGTGAAGATGACCGTGTTGTGAAAGCCCAGAACAGACGCGAGACGCGGAAATCCCGAGCAGCGGGAACACCATCCCCTTCTACAAACCTCGTGTGCCCGATATGTAGCAGACATTTTCGTGCTCGCATTGGCCTGTTCAGCCACATGCGCACCCACACCCAACAGGGAAATCTGTGACAAGGATGATGTCGGCGGTCCTCATCGACAACGATGGACAGCTATTATTATGTCGTGTATCAAGAGCGACTTTGTTATTTCGTTTTAATTCCTGTATTACATGAGTCATTGTATCGGTGTTATTTATAGTTGCAAATATTAGACACTAACATGGACAATTGTACATGCTAATGGAAGTCAACCTTTGCTTGAAAAACTAAGTAGATGAAATAAGTGTTCATTATTATTTACTAGGATATCAATATGGCTGGTTACGACTGAGTTATCTGTTGTTGATTCAAACTTGTTACTCATTCGGTGCATATTTTAATTTTCTTCTAAATTGCTATCTTAGTATTTATTTGTCACTCACCATCATCATCGTGTAGTACGTCCTTTATAGAACGTCGCTCACATCACAGTCTGTCAGAAAGAAACGCTTTCCCTTGCCAAAACTCCAGTCTCCGCCACAGTCATACCCAGGCATTCCTGGATATCTTGGTACCATCGTCTTCTTGGTCTACCCCTGGCTCTCTTGATATGAGCAAAGTATTAACATTTTCTGGCTATAATGGAATTAATAAACCAGTTCTCCTCTATGCTCAACTCTTGCCGAATGTCTGCATTTATCTTTTTCTCACTCCAGGATATTCTGAGGATCTTTCTGTAACATTTTGACTCGAGGGATTCGTTTCTTTGTCTAGAAATTTTGGTAATCGTCCATGATTCGCAGCGATAAGCTGCCACAGGAAAAACACAGGATCTCAAGACTTTTACATTTATCGTTTTTTGGCCTTCTGTCATAACTTCTTCAGGCTGTTCAGTTTCTGCACTGCCATGGCTATTCTGCTTCTGATTTCTTTCGATCAGTCGTTATTCTTGTCAATTCTGGAGCCCAGATATTCTAAATGCGTGACATGATCTATTTCCTTCCCATCTACTGTAAAGTTATGCTGACATTGTGTTTTGTCGTTGGTCATTGTCTTTGTTTTGTTTATGTTTATGAACATGTTTTGATCTTTACTATGTCCATTAACAGCTGAAATTAGTTGCTCTAGCACTTCTGCACTTCTTGACAGTATCACTGTGTCGTCTGAGTATCGTAACTATGGAATCGTGTACCCGCCAATCGTAAATGTATCAAAACTGTAAATGTTCACGTCTTCTTAAATATTTCTCATTATACATTCCGCATAGATAGTATATAGATAAGGTGAGAGGATACATCCCTGTCTTACTCCCTTTTGTACTGCGAACCAATCTGATGTTTGCCCAGATACTCGGACAGCGGCTCGTTGATCTTGGTATAATGTTTCAATGAGATGGATAATGTGCACAGGAAACCCCATTTCCTTGATGATGTTCCACAGATTTTGATGTTTTACCGCATCGAAGGCATTGTGTCTAAAACTTGTGACTAAATTTGTGACTAAAACTATTAAATCGGAAAACCGAAAAAACCCATTTTAAGGACTCATTTTATTATCCATCAATGAAAAGGACTTTTACGGTAAATCCATCCATTTAGTATTTTATAACATTTCATAAATGCAATACAGCATTAAAAGAGTCAAAATCTGGTTTTCCCCGATACAATTACAGTGAAAAGGTATTAGGAACCATTCATACTGACTAGCACTTTCTGTTTATTAATAATTTGTTATATTGCTCAAAATTACATTCATGTATATATATATATATATATATATATATATATATATATATATATATATATATATATATATATATGCACTAAATACAGAGCTTGTTTTAAAGGACAGTCTTCATAAATCACTATTAGATCAAAATGAATCTTAGAACCTGCTCAAGAACACAACCTATACGTGTGACATCGCATGTATCTGCCAATAACTGACAAGCTATCTAACACAGACCAGGCTTCGCTTTGTATGATCAAAATGGGGATGGATTGACATCATAATTCTGAAAACTACGGAATCCACCTGGTTGCTAGGTATTGGTTGACATCTGAAGCAAATGTGGATGTAACTTGAGTCATGTAAGACTTGCATGCCTTGTTTGTTCCGTGTAGGGCTTTGTCCCTACGTATGTCAACCGCTTTCACTGCATTGTCAGAGCAGAAATGGAACGAATTTGCAACAGATTTGTCAAAATGACCTAGAAATGTGTATAGACACATGCTGAATGTTACTGACAGATATATAAACTAGTTTATCGGTAGATTATTTCTCATTTAACCGAAACCTTCTTATCATGCTCACCGTAACATATTTACTCTAACATGACTGGTCAATCTGGCTAAATTTGCCTGCTACTTGAGTTCTACTATCAATACGATAAGACCGAGTTGAGTATTTTTGTGTGACAATACATAGTCATTTTTTGTTTGCTGTTTTCATTTTTTTTTTCATCTGTGTTGTTATTTGCCCCTGATTAAAACTTTGTGGTTTTAACATAGGTGTCGTTCATGTCCTTTATAGATGCGGTAGTTGAACTATACTTTTCTGTGTTTGAATACTGTTTATTCTAAATGTCGACACAGCCGCATACTCGCCATATTATTTTGTTACCCTTTTCAATGTTGAGATCTTTTGAAGTATACCGCCATCACAAAAATCTAAACAGATCTGGAAATCCCAATTGTTATCTGATTAGTTGTTACACATTAGTAGGCAAGTTGTAACTGCCACCTAAGTGGACACAGTTGATTGTAAAATGCGTGAAGATATGCAGGCACCTCGGTTTATTCATTTGAAATCACTTCAAGGCTGATGTACTATTACTTTTAGAAACATTAAAAGTACAACGTTTTTCACCTTTTTCTTGGGTATCCATTAGAATCATTTATGCTGTTTGAGAATAGAAGCAGTTATATAATGTATTTGTCGCAGAATTTGCAGACTAGGTTTTATTTTTTAAGCAACTGAAGCTTACCTAATGTTCAAACGTTTATCTCCAGAAAATTGATCGGTGAAATGCTCTTGGGCAAATGTGCATTATCCTGAAATTAATATTTGGCTTTTCTGAATTCTTCCCTTTTCAAGTGACTATTGTTACAACAGATTTGATTCTACAAATCGATGACATTGAACAAGTACGTGCGTACGAAGAAGAATAAGAAGAAGAACAAGACATCGCTAAATCTTTTAACAGTTATATTTTTCAATAAAAGTTTCAATAAATGAAGAAAAGAATAATGCATTTCTCCATAATACTACTATTGTCTGAAATAAAGGTTATATTTGAAAATAATGACTTCCAAACATACGTTGACGGGAATAACTTTTAGATATCCTGAGGTCATCTTGGGAAACTGGGATACTTTTCTAATATAACTCTACACCGCAAATTCGGTGGTTCATGAGTACTGGACAAGACAATTCGTTGTTCAGAAAGTTCCACAAATTCCCTCAACATAACTGATAACTCTACAAAACTTAAATGTGTGTAACATAGAACCCGACAAAATAATTCATCTTTACAAAGATACAGATACAATGTATATACTTTTAATAATATGTTGATTTCGCTCCCTTTTGGGTTTGTTTTGTTTTTTTTTCTCAAAAATTGAAACATGATACAACTTTCCATTTCTAAAATGATTCGCTCACAGATGACAAATCTATCTGAAACCTAGCGCTTAAATCAGAAATCCAACGGAAGATAATACTTTTTTTTACCGTAGAGTATCAGTGATACATACAATTTAACGAAACGTATTTAAAACCTGAATTGCTGTCCCTTTTCAAGAAAACACAAAAAGGAAAAGATATTTCACATAGATAAGTTGATCCAAGAGCATGGCTATATGTATTTGAGACTGCCACCTTACCGTTCCCACTTAAACCCAATTGAACATGTTTGGGCAAAAGTTATAGAACAAGTAGCAGCTGATAATAAAACTTCAAAACTGCCATATGAAAGAACTAATAAATGCCGCCCTCTCAAATATAAGGCTAAATGTGAGGACCTCGTAAAACAAGAGGAAGAAGCCTATTGGAGCAACAACAAAGATTGACTGTCGTTCGTTCAGAGCGGAGGCAGAGGCACTGAGGGCTGCAGTAGAAGCAGTGCTGACAGGCAAAAGAAATTAAAGCCATATAGTCCTGCTTACAGATGCCCTGGCCGTAGTCACAGCACTAAAAAGCCAGAAAAATACTGAACTTAATGATTTAAGAGCAGTACTCTGTCAACTATGCCAGCAGTCCGCACCAAAAAGAGTAGTGGTACAGTGGGTTCCATCCCACTGTAACATCCAAGGCAACGAGGAGGCAGACAGACTGGCAAAAGAAGGTGCAAGACTACCCCAACCAGATACTAGTGTGACGTACGAAGAGTCGAAAAGGCTTATTAGAGATAGATACATGACCAAATGGGAAACCGAACATACTGGTTACACAAAAAACGATGCCAATTACCAGTTGAACAGAAGAGAGCAGGTCGTGGTCTTCAGACTTCGCACAGGCCACAATAGACTGAGGCACCACCTATTCAACAAATTGAAGATAGGTGGCACTGACGAATGCACGTGCGGTACCGGGAAAATGACCGCTGAACATTTTCTGCAAAACTGCCCGGCATACGAGGATCAGAGAGAGCAGACGTGGCCATCACCAGTGCAACACTAGACAAGCTCTGTGGCAGTGTCGACAGCCTCAGGATGACCGCTGCATTTTTCGAAAAAATAAAGGTTGACGTCTGACAGCGTATGAAGAAGAAGAAGAAGAAGAAGAAGACTGTCGTTCGTTCAGCCGAGAGCAGTAGTCAATTTGTTAGAATCGTCCGACTGATTAGGTGAAAAATTAACTTACATGTTTTTTTTCAAGAAATAGAAATACCCATCACATTGGCAAAACGGTCCTTTTCAGTGCCACCCGAATCATAAGATGGATCTAAGAACTGAATTATAACCATTTATTGTTTACTTGAGCATCTATTCATACATTTGGACCAATCCATCTGAAGTATGTACTTTTAATGTTCTATATATCAAGTGCTGTTATATATTCACACATTCTTTCTACAAAATTCGCAGTTACTTTTTACAGTTCCTTAAACACATGAAATAAATTTAAAAGGACAGTGTGCGTTACCTAGTGTAGAAAATCTCATTCGAATCGAAGAGACGCCTTTGCTTAAAGACAGAAACAAATGTTTAAAATCTTCATCATCAGTCCTGTAACCTAGAAAGTTGTTGAGGCACCGTTATTAGATTGTCGAACCAGTTCACGCCATACGTCTCGATTTTTCGCTAAGGTATTAGTTTCAGCTAAAGACCTTCCCGTCCACTCTTTTAATTGTCCTCCCATCTCTTTTTTCGTCTCACTCTCCCACGTTTCCCAGGCACAGTGCTTTGCAGGATGCTCTTGGTCAGCCCCACCGATTGTTATATATTTTTAATTTATGGTAAACTATTTTCTGCAGGAAAAAAATAAATCCGTTGCTAACAAAGTATAAGACCACGTGCAAAAAATTATATTTATCAGTGTAAGGGTTATTGAGATATTAGACCACAATTGATTGTACCACTGTGAAACTGACTATAGCACTCTCTCCTTCGACATTGGATGAGGTTTCTCTACAAGCGAACATTATTATATTATCTTACCTATCACTATCTACATCCACTGCCCCCATCATGTGTGCTCCCGATGTCAGGGTGCTAACTATTTCATTGCCATTTCATTACCAGAATAATAGATTCACGGTATGAGCCCACAGTGTTGGTTATGCACTAATGTCCCAACCAAAGTGTATGTCCTTTTTGAAACAATGATTGATAATTCGCACCTCAGAAATAAAGACAGCAATTCAATCTCCATCCTTATCCTTAGGGTTGTTATCATAACTTAACTTAACGTCTTTATACTGGTTTAGAAGATTCTGCAGAGTCTGTATACAACCAGTTTCATTTACATCACCTTGCTCTAAAAACTATGCGCATCCAATTCATTCTTAAATGCATTAACTGTCCCTGCCTCCACTACCTCCCCTGACAATGCATTCCAAGCATTCACAACTCTCTGACTAAAAAAATATTTCCTATTATCTAATCTGGACCTCTATTTACTCAAATTGTAGCTATTCCCTCTTGTTATTGTGGGTGGCTGTATTTAAAAAAAATTGTTATAGTCTAATTTATCCATTCCTCTGATCATCTTATAAACCTGTTTTAAGTCACCACGAATTCTTCTCTCTTCTAGACATTGTAGGCCGGTTTTTCTTAATCTTTCCTCATAACTGTAATTCTGGAATCCCACTATCAGCTTTGTCGCTATTTTGTGTATTCTTTCCGGCATTTTTATATCCCCTCTATGATAAGGACTCCATACCTGTACACAATACTCCAATCTAGGTCTAACTAATGGTTTATACAGTTTGACGATCACTTCCTTGCTCTTATGTTTAATATTTCTTTTTATCATACCTAACATTGCATTTGCCTTTTTCACTGCTACCTTAACTTGCTCACTTACCCTACCTGTATGATCTATTATAACCCCTAGGTCCCTTTCCTTATCTATCTTTCTAATATTGTTCTCTGCTATTCTGTAATTATGTTCCATATTGGATCTACCAATGTGGATGACTGTACATTTATCCACATTAAACTCCATTTGCCAGCTCACAGTCCATTCTCGAGTTTTATCTAAATCCGACCTCAATATATCCACTTCCGCTTTAGTTTTGACACTTCTGCATAGTTTTGTGTCATCAGCAAATTTTGCAATTATTGACCCCATATCAATGTCTAAATCATTTATATATATCAAGAACAAAATTGGTCCCAAAACTCAGCACTGTGGCACTCCACTTTTCACTTCACACCACTCAGAGTACTCCTTATTTATGCCCACCCTCTGCCTTCTTCCCGTTAACCAATTTATAAATCATGTATATCCCTTCCATTAGATAACAACATGGTATCTCACTGAAGCCGAGTAATCTCCCATCACTCACCATCTATCCATTTACAGTATCATCATATCAAACGTTCCCTTCCATGGGTGATGATGATCATTCTTCCTATTTTATTATAGTCTCAACTGTCGTCACTTGTTAAATGTTCCAATCTTCATTAGCCATGAATGATCTCCCTCTCTTGATTGTTGTTACAGTTATGTATACAGTGCCCTTGTACAGTTGGTTGGTGCTTTGTCTTAGGATCATTTCAAATCTAGATGTTACAGACAGATTTTCAAGCCTGTATCTCATCTTCACAATAGTGCGACATAGGCGCAATTGAATGTCTTTGTTCTGAATGCGTTTCAATCTTTCACGTAGTGACGTTGACACTGAGGATGTCGATACAATAAATGACATCTGCCAGGACCATCTCATGTTATAGGATCAGGTAGGATTAATGTTCCAGATTTGTCTTTACCATTATCCTGAGTACTATCAGCCTTTCCTTGTGCATATGTATACTATTTAATTATTTAGTACTAAAATAACAGGCTGATATCAAGTGATTCTTCAATACATTTTTCAATAGTACGCAACCATCATCTGAGAGCTGAATTGACCACATTACTGTGAGATTGTTTGTACCTTTACGTGTGTCTCTTTGTTCACCAAAAGCTAATCTAAACTAGCATTATATGTCAGGGTAGCATCTGTTCATGTTCTCTGTCCTTGATGAATGAATTGTTATTATTTTAATTGTGAAGATACCGAAGAGCACATACAGGAACGGAGAATCTCTGAGCTGAACGGGGCATATGTACATTGGTTGAACAAATTCGGAGTACAGCTGCTTTCCTCATCAGACAAACTTCTATCAGTCATGGCTTGACTCCATGCTCTATAGAACAGCACCTCATGTCTCAACGTTCACTCAAGTATACACACCCTTCAGGTTCAGAGCCAGAAAAGCTGTTTCTATCTTGAACTGGAAACCTACATCGAAGACATACGGAAACGCTGCAGCTTTACCGCCATGTCACTTTCATTGGTCTGCAGTTACCCAAGGCACCATGCAAATTGTATTTATTCTGTAAATGGGACATTACTATTATGGCCATTATTTCCACGAACGTTTTTCCATAGGTGTTATATATACTCATTACTATATTGCCAGTTATAAGTGTGGAGTTCGTGTCATGTTACGAAAGCTGAGGTAGATAGCAGTAGAGCCAGTCTTTAAGTACAACTTATTCTTTGTGTTTCTGTTAAGTTGTTTATCACATTTCTAATGTCTGCTTTCTCAAGATTTTGAAAGCAGTTAGATTTTGACAGACGTCTTTCTTCTTCTTCTTCTTCTTCTGCGTACACAGTCAGACAGCAACCATTATTTTTTCGAAAAAAGCGGCGGTCGTCCTGAGACTCTCGCCACTACCATAGAGCTTGTCTTGCAGTTCCACTGGCAATGGCCACATCTGCTCTCTCTGATCCCCGTATGTCGGGCAGTTCTGCAGCAGATGTTCAGTTGTCATTTTACCAGTACCGCACGGGCATTCGTCGGTACACCCTATCTTCAATTTGTTGAATAGGTGGTACCTCAGTCTATTGTGGCCAGTGCGAAGTCTGAAGACAACGACCTGCTCTCTTCGGTTCAACTGGTAATAGGCATCGTTTTTGGTGTAACCAGTATGTTCGGTTTCCCATTTGGTAATGTACCTGGCTTTGATAAGCCGTTTTGACTCTTCGTACGTCATACTGGTATCTGTTTGTGGTAGCCTTGCACCTTCTTTTGCCAGTCTGTCTGCCTCCTCGTTGCCTTGGATGTTGCAGTGTGACGGAACCCACTGTACCACTACCCTTTTTGGTGCGGACAGCTGGCACAGTTTGCAGAGTGCTGCTCTTAAGTCATTAAGCTCAGTGTTTTTCTGGCTTTTTAGCGCTGTGACTACGGCGAGAGCATCTGTCAACAAGACTATGTGGCTCTCATTTTCACTGTGTGTTGCCATTTCTTCCACTGCCGCCCTCAGTGCCTCTGCCTCCGCTCTGAAATTGCTTGTGTACTTACCAGTAGCGAATGACAGTGTTATTTTTCTGCCATTTGGTAGGTTCAGGAATGCTCCTGCCCCTCCGTTCTGTGTAGTGTTTGTTACAGAACCGTCGGTGTATGCATGGGTCCAGTCCATGCTTGGGTAGCTTTTCGTTATGAAGCTTAGGGTAGTGTCTCTCCTTTCTTTTTCGGTCTGGCAGTTTTTGTTTGTAATACCTGGTATATTTTCTACCACCTCTGGAAATATATCCTGCCTCCAAGTAGGTTTTCGTACAGTAGTGATGGGTTTTGGTGTTGTTAGTGCGTTTATGGGATCTTCGTGCATCTTTGCTTTGGCTATTTCTGCAAAGTTTCTCCGCTTTAGTTTCCCAGTTCCCAAATTGTTTAGCCTCTGGTACATTGGATGGTCGGTCAGTCTTCGGAGTTTCTCTGACTGCAGCTGGGCTCTGCAGTCTCTTCTGTCGGTCATGGATTGCAGTTTTGTAATCTTTTCAAGTTCTACAATTGGCGTTGACTTCATGCCACCTGTTATGATTCTCATAGCTTGGTTTTGAAGTTTGTTAACTTTATCGAAGTTCGCCTTCGCTGCTGTTGTCCATGCCGCGATGCCATACTCGAGAACTGGTCTCACTCTTCCAGTGTACAGTTTCTTTAGTATGCCTTCGTCTGCTCCCCAGCTTGTGCCAGCAAGTTTCCTCATGATCGCCATTCTTTCTCTGGCTTTCATTCGGTTTCTCTCAATCTGACTTTTCCATGTCATGCGCCGGTCAAATGTGACTCCCAGATAGGTTGGGTTGTCGTTTGGCTGCAGGATTTTGCCATTTAGGCTTAATTTGGTACTTTGGGGTTTTAATGAGAGCGAGAATATTGTGCACGTGGTTTTCTCCTCGTTTATTTTGACCAGCCATGAGTTCGCCCACTCTTCCAGCGATGTTAGGGCCGTTTGCATCCGATTTCTTGCTATGGTGAGATTCTTTTCAGAAGTCCACATAGCCAGATCGTCTGCAAACATTGAGCTATGGACTCTTCTTGGTATATTCTCTGTAATATCGTTTATATATACCAGGAAGAGTGTGGGGGACAGTACTCCCCCTTGGGGTACTCCCTGCTCGAGTGTCACCTTTTTGCTCATCTGCCCTTGTACTTGGACTCTGGCCGTTCTTTGTTTGAGGTAGTGGTTGATCCACTTGTACATCTTCCCACAAACATCACTTCTTCTTAACTTGACTCTAAGTCCGTCCTTCCAGACTTTGTCAAATGCCTTTTCCAGATCCACCCAAACAGCTACTGTGTGTTTCTGTGCCTGGTAGGCATCTTCTATCTCCTGGGCTATGAGGATGACCTGGTCCTCAGTGGATCTGTGCTGTCTAAAGCCGGCTTGCTGTGGAATTAGTATTCAGACGTCTTTCAAAACTACCAAATTTTAAATTTTAAAATGTGAAAATGGTGATTTGTAATGTTATGTTTGATTTTATTTTGGACATTAATTGTTAATATTAGAACAAAATTGTATTAATTATGTATGTATGTACTGGTCCACGTGCCTTTAAAAATCGTGACGAACTCAGGTGACAGGGTGTATTGACGTTCAACATCATGTAACAGGTAATGGTATAATGTACAGTAATTATGTCAGATCACAGCAGTGCGGACTTTACAATATCGCAACAGTCCCATGGTGTTATTATATTACCTGACCTATGACACTAAATAGCTTCGGGAATAAATGGTGTGATTATCGCGTATGTCAAGTCACTTAAATATTTAGTCGTGCATACTCAAGGTGAAACCTATACAAATTCATCAATGAATTGAAGGACCAGTATACTGATACATGTCTGTCCCCTATGAATATATTCTTTTTCTTAATGTTGTTTTTATAAGATAATACTAATCTGTTTTTAATTGCGATTATACATCTTACATCGTTTGTATGATGGTTCCTAGGTATCTGCTTTTTATTCTTTGTTTTAACATTTTCCAATCTACTCTCATTTTTTATGACCATTCTTTCTGTTTGGAAAATAATTAAAACTAACCCTTTTTCTTCTGCGTCCCGTGTCAACAAGTTTCTTTATATCTTAGTAATTTGTAATCGAAGGCGTCTTCATCACGCAAATCGTCAATCATATAATACCGTGCTCTTCCAATTGGTGATCCTGACTGACTTTCATTTCCTTCTTCCCTCTTACTTTTGTCTCCTCCTAGCTGCTCATGAATGTTTAGAATATACTGTGTTTAGTATATGATGGAATCAAATACCGTTTCTTTTCTTTTTTTGTGAATTTACTTGCTAATTTATTTATCCCATTTAAACGTAATAAATCTTTTTGACTAAGTTCCAATACCAAGTTGTTTGTATCATATTTTAATGACGTATACCTTCAATGTAATCTGTATAATCGATAACGCAAATGTACAATCTGTTTTAATTACAAAACGAATTTAGCTTGTTTTCATCACAGTATACAAATATATGTATATATATATAGGTCTTGAGAAAAACGCTCGTCTGCTTGTCTGTGACGAGTAAAAATGTTTACTTGACGAGTAAAAAGACATCCGTTTTTAATTGTTACTACACAACATCTCTCGCACTATTATTAATGATATTACAGTTCGAATATATTGTACATCAGCTAGTTTATGATAGCAAATTTAAATCGATCTGCACTGCCACAATTTAAACTTACAAAAGCCATCGATAAATGGCACAACAGGGCTAAAACTACCAAGAATGTTCAAGGACACACACGTCATGCCTTTGACAATAGAGCATTTTTTCCTTAAGAAGAAATAGACTAATACTGTGTATGTAATTCACTATATTTTGGTTTGGAATGTATTTTTATGTAGAAATAAAGATGAATTAATGCCTAGTTTAAATTTGTAAACATACATTGCATGACTGTAGTCCTACTATCCTGACTGGTGAAATGTTTGACTGACTGGTAAGCCACCCTAAAATGTGTCTAGCCCTATATATATATATATATATATATATATATATATATATATATATGTGTGTGTGTGTGTGTGTGTGTGTGTGTGTGTGTGTGTGTGTGTGTGTGTATATATATATATATATATATATATATATATATATATATATATGCATCTGCTGCATAGCGGGACACTAGGTCAGAAGTAGGTGATGGATTTCCCGCTGTTTGTGATTTTCGGGACTCGCGTCTGCTTTGATCTTTCATAACACGGTGGATTTCTATGCTAGCTACTCCTGCTTTGACTGCGCTTCTCTAGTCAGATCTGTTGACATCTGCGCAAGACATTCCCAGGTGGAGATATTTCTCTGACGACCTTTCAGTGAGGCCTCAGACAGTCTTTAAAACGTTGCTTTGGGTGCCCTTTCTCGTGCCATCCCTCTCTCAGCTCACCGTAGAGGAACTTCTTTGAGAGCCGTTCGTCTGACATATGTTCGTCTTTTTCTATCAGTGCATGGTTGCTGGGCATGTCAACCCTTCAGAGAAACCTCGATGTCAGTGACACGATCTTTCCATCGAATGTGGAATATTTGCCTGAGGCAACCTGTTTGGAAGTGGTTTAACCCCTTACATGCCCATCATATACAGTCCAGCTATCGTAGGCGAAGAGTAGGGTTGGAATTATATTGGCACGATAGACTTTGAGTTTGGTCTTGACGTTGATGCCACGACATTCCCACACCATCGAGCCCACTCTACCAAAGGATATGCTTGCCCTTGCTATTCTGCTTGTCACCTCATCATCGAGGCTGACAGACATCGACAGCGTGCAGCCCAGATAAGTGAATTTATCTACGACATTCAGCGTTGTATGTTTTGTGTACGGCATGCCTGGTGCTAGTTGGTACATGTCCATTGTTTTCTTAGCATTTATGGTCAGATTCAAATTTTTGCATGCGGCAGAGAACATGTCCATTCCCACCTGCATGTTCAGTTCTGAACTGCTGTTCAGAACGCAGTCGTCACAATTTCTCTGATTATTGTCGCCAGCCACTTTGGTTTTGGCCTTCATTCTTCTGGGTTTGAGTAATTTGCCATATGTGCGGTACTTTATGGGTATTACAAGCTCCAGCGATCTGAAGGCGTCTGTCATCGTGGCCACGATCATCATGATGAACAAGCTCGGGTCGAGTACACATACTTGTTTTACTCCATTTGTTACTTGAAAAGTTTGAGAGGTGTCTCCGCTGCTGAGTACACTAGCACACATGCCTTCGTGTAGCTGTTTCACAATAGTTATGAACTTGTTTAGGCAACCAAAATCTGATGTAATCATCCACAGCCCTCCTATGTTTACTGTATCAAATGCCTTTGTCAAATCAATAAATTGTGTGTGTAGGGCTGGGCTCTGAATGCACATTGGCTTTACGGGAGATGGGGGCTTTGTTCAATGTGTTTGTTGAGCCGGTTGAGCAGTAAGCGCACTAGGATCGTGCCTTCTATGGAGAGCAGCGATATTCCACGATGATTGTCACATTCCTGCCGGTTGCCTTTTCTCTTGTATATGTGAACGATTGAGGCCTTCTCCAGATCATGCGGAATTAATGATCATTCCGATGATGGATGGGTCAGCTGTCTTGTATAACTTTGCTGGTATTGCATCAGATAATGTGGCTTTTCATATAGTGCACTGATCGCCCTGTCGACTTCCTTCTCAATGGTGAGTTAATCCAGTGACAGGTTCAATTCGACTAATGGCATTCGATGAATGGCTTTCTAATTTATGGACGATGGTTGGTTTTGTAGGATCTAAGGCGTGTCGGTTAGCAGCGTCAAATCCGTATTGCGAACTGGAGAGTTCGGGCCTTAGAAAGCTTTCAACGCCTTGTAAAACCGTTTGGTATCATGACGCTCGACGATCATTTCGAACTCGTCAAGTCTTTTACTGAGCCAGGAGTCTTGCATCTATCTAAGCCTGGTCTGGATAGCTTTGAGATGATGTATATACATACGAGACGTGTTCAAATGAAGCCGGGCCAAACAGCAACAAGTAAACATACGTTGGATGCGCGTGATGACGTCAATTCGGATGTAAACATACCAACCGTCAAGTTTGCAAAACTTCATTATCCTCCGACTCATAGTTTCCCCAGCAGACCATTAAAAACATGGCAGGTGTGATTCAGAATCCGTAGAGAGTTGATCAGCGTGGGATGATTCGGTTTCTAACAGCTGAAGGATATCGACCAGTTGACATTCATCGCAGAATGCAGGCAGTGTATGGTGACAAAAGTGTGTCGAAAACAGAAGTGAAAAACTGGACAACGATGTTTCAAGAAGGACGTGAGTTAACGAAAGGCTGACCCGGTTCTTCTTTACGTGCACTTTCTTTTGGAATGTTTCTTTAGAATTCTTGGATTGATGGAATTACTACTCGCAAGTGAACTTCTACCATACTTGAAATGATATGTTCACTGCTATTGAAAAATGGCTTCATTGCGCATAATTCTGATTTTAGTAAAGCGAGATTTAGTGTAATGTTGATTGGCATTCTATTAATCTTCTGTATTTTTGACATTAGTTTGCCCGCACTGGGAGCATCAAATTAAAACTATTACAATGGAATAGAAATGAGAAAAAAACATGCATTTGTATTGTAAGGTGTTAATGTGGTCTCTAAGAGCGTCAGGAGTGTCCTGCATATGAAATCACTGTGCAGACAAATAACATGACGTCATTATCGCAGTTAAAATAAGGTCGCCGAAATGTTGACATGAACCAAAGAGGGGCAGCGTTTTGTTATACGTTTTTTTTAGCAGCGAAAGAGTGAAGCGTACAGAAATACAACGGCGAATTAAAATCCAGTACGGTCATGCACTGATTTCACTTCAGCAAGTTTATGAGTGAAGAAGAAAGTTCAAAATCGGCGTGAGTTCTGGGACAGACTGTTCACTACCTCGTCAGGCACACCGAGTAGTGACCCCAGAGTCGATTGCAGCCGCTGACAGCCTGGTAAAGGAGAATCACCGATTGACTGTGAGTTAACTTCCCGTACATCGGGACATCAGCCAATGTACAGCATACCAATGTGATGTAGTACCACAAAGTATCTGCAAGGTTGGTGTGACACCAAATGACTCTAAAATTTAAACAACGACGCGTTGATGTATGTCGGGAACTTTTGCGGCGCTTTGAAGCAGAAGGGGGTGATGAAACCTAGTTTTACTACCACGATCCCGAAACGAAATGAGTGAGCAAGAAGTGGACCCATCCCTCCTCATCGAAACCGAAGATGTTTTGCACGCATCAATCTACATGGAAGGTTAGACTGACGACTATCTTTTGGTATGAACGAAGCGTTATATTAGAACACTACTTGTCCAGCGGGAACACTGCCACCAGCGTCAGAAATATAGGTTTTTCTCAGGAATCCCCAGCAATCAAAGTCAAACCACGTAGATTTCCTAGTAAAGTTGTCCTTCGGCAACATGACAATGCTCGACCCCATACTGCCCGTGCAAGGGCTGCAATCATCAATGTACTCCACTTTCAGTGTCTACCACATCCACCTTATTCACTATACTTAGCCCCAAGCGGTTTCCACGTATTTGGAAAGCTAAAAGCGGCATTAGGAGGAAAGGCTTTCAGATCTGATGTGGAGGTCCAGAAGGTGGATACATGCTACCAAGATCATTTTTTTCTACAGGAGTCCATGCACCGTATAGGCACTGGGGGACTTCTTCTATCGAACGCAATGGTGACTTCGTCAAAAAATGTTACAGTTGTGTTTTAGAATACATATGCCAAAAAATATATTTATTGTTTTCATTTAAAGCCCCCTAGTAATACTCCGAGAATACTTCACAGAAACATAACTCCAGGAGCTGATTAGCAGATTGGACAGAACGGCGCAGAGCTATGTCATGAAGATAAATGCAGAGAAAACAAAAGCTGATGACTAATAACAAGGAAGGGTTTACATCTGTGATAAAAGCAAATAGTCAGGATCTCGAAGCTGTACACCTGTTCATGTATCTTGGATCAGTGACGAATGCAGCATGAGATAATTTCCAGAATAGCACAGACAACAGCGGCGTTTATGCGTTTGAAACCCATATGGCACCATAAGCTGCTCGCCCTCAGCATATAAATTTGACTAATGCGCTGATTTGTGTATGCCTGTGAGACTTGATCCATTACTGCGGATATCCAATGCAGATAACACGTTATGGAAATGAGGTGTTTGAGAAGATGCTTAAATGTTACGTATAAGCATCGTGTCACGAACGTAGAAATACGACGAAGAGTGGAAAACGCAATTGGGCCCTTTGATGATCTGTTCACAGCTATCAAAAGGCGAAAGTATTGGCACGTCACGAGGTCCAGCGGAATTACAAATTCGATACTGCTTGGTTCCGCATCAGGAAAGAGAGGGTGGGGTCGTCTAACGAAGAGATGGGCAGACATCACTAAGGGGTCAAACCTTTGTTCCTGTGAGGCACTACTGGCGGCAGCGAACAGAGAGAGATCACGTGGGGTTGTGAGAGTGTCTTCAAGTGTGCCCCAACGATCTGATGGGTTACGGGGTGAGCGGACAGAGAGAGATGGTGTGGGGTTGTGAGAGTATCTTCAAGTGTGCCCCAACGATCTGATGGGTTACGGGGTGAGCGGACAGAGAGAGATGGTGTGGAATTGTGAGAATGTTTTCAAGTGTGCCTCAACGACCTAATGGATTACGGGATGAGTGGAGAGATGGCGTGGGGTTGTGAGAGTATCTTCAAGTGTGCCTCAACGACCTAATGGATTACGGGAAGAGTGGAGAGATGGCGTGGGGTTGTGAGAGTATCTTCAAGTGTGCCTCAACGACCTAATGGATTACGGGATGATTGGAGAGATGGCGTGGGGTTGTGAGAGTATCTTCAAGTGTGCCTCAACGACCTAATGGATTACGGGATGAGTGGAGAGATGGCGTGGGGTTGTGAGAGTATCTTCAAGTGTGCTCCAACGACTTGATGGGTTACAGGGTAAACTGAACTGAACTGAGTAATACCCACCACCGGACACATGTGTTATACGTGAACTGTGTTCTTGTGCTCTCATTTTTAATTATTATTTTCGCTCCATGTTTTATACAACCTTGTGATGTCATCATTTGTGTGTTAAGATTTTTTTTTAAATTGTAAATCAATAGCCTGTTCACTATCCATACTTTTACATCCTATAGTAATCACATGTAAGATCCATGCACAAATTTTGCATTGTGTTTTTAAATGTTTGAATGCAATACATACATATATATGTATAATGTTGGCATTTAATAGCATGCAAGTATATAGTACACATCTGAAAACATCATGTGTAAGCTAACATCTCTCATCAATAAAGTCTTTCAATGTACAAGTATATTAATATCTAATACAAATAGCATCTGTCTTTATTAATTTACTCATGAAAACGTTGTAAATGTGTTGTAAACAGTGTCTTCTAGCTCGTATTTGTATCGGTTTTTTAGCTTCTTGTCAAACATCCAAAAAGCTACACAGATGACCTCATTGCAGGAAACGTGAATCACATGCACGTAAGTGCACTATTCTAGTGATGGTTTCTTCAGCCATTGTTTTCTACATTGCTAGTCTCATATATAACCCTCATTCGTGTCTTTTATGCCATTCTTGAAAAGACCAGATTTCCCCTATTCTTTTCCCTCAACTATTCAGATGTGTTGTGGACATGCATGTCTTTATACTGTTCTTCAGAGGTATCTGACGACATTTCGCTAATGACAGCTTTACTGTTGTATCTTCAGGACAATTGCACCAAAGTCATAACATTGGAATAACGTGCACTGTATCTTCTATACATTTTGATTACAGAAAATCTGCAAGACAAGACGAACAAAATCGATATGATAGACACGGAAAGTTTTCCATCTACAAATATTTCTACAATCGACTTGTCAGGCATAAGTGATGAAGCTATAACAATCTTTACCTGGGTTGTGATAGCTGGTGTGTGTCAGGTAATTGACACTTTCGGAGTTGTCACAAACATCATCAACATCGTGTGCTTTGTGAAACAGGGCTTTAAGGAACCCGTCAACATTAGTCTGTTAGGTAAAAAATTATATTCTGATCTTGTAAGCATTTGTCCTTCCTAACTATCTTTGTTTAGTACCAAAACATTTACCTATTAACTAATAATGTTTTAAATATTTAGTGTGACGCTGCTAAAGCAGTTCTCTAATCACTTGATCCAACACTGCGACTACATACACCACTTTACGTCAAAATGATAACATTATCATTTATCCGTCTGGTTCCCCATCGATCATAGGTCCGTAACAGATGCTGTCTATCTGATACTTTGCTATGCCATCTTTTTGATTTTCACCCACTAGATCCTGACAGAACTGACTTACTGCTCACCCGTTCGTCGCATGGAGTATGTTAGCCGTCTTACCCGTCCTTTTCCCTGTGTGTTCTAATCTATCACATGTCTAGCCATACTGTTTGACCTCTTTCTAAGCGCGTGTTCCATCCATCCCCATCATCTCCCGCCAATCGCCCGCTCTAGTGACACTTATTATTTCATAAAGATATGTGTTTGGTATTACCTCTGGTCATCCAATACGACATATGCGCCAAAGACACGTGTTAACGAAAACCTGCGATCTTGACGTCATATTCTGATTCCCACGGCATGGCTACTAGCCACCAAGCAGGACCGGTCCTACATTTTGTGCAAAGTAATCCATCTCATTCACTATGGAGAATTCTGCCAAGCTCCACGTTGTGCGAAAAGACCCAAGAGCAACTCCTGCTTTGCCAACTCTAACGTCTTCTTGGCCAGTTCCTCTGTCGCCATCAATGCTGCGTTCCAACTCCCCAGATAGATAAAATTATGCACTACTTTAATTACCTAACAACCAATCTCTTTGCAGTCGCTTTGTCGTTATATACCCTAATTTTTCTTGATTTATTCTCACAAATATGCAATCCTTGTCTTGTCAAAACAAAATCTATAAAGATGATATATAGATGTGTTTGCCACTTTGCAGGCTGACTTATGGCAATTCTGAGAGTTGCCCCTCGATCTGTGTTAAATGTTACTATTGGATCCTGCCCTTCCCTCTCCCAGTCCATTGCGTGTGGTAGAGTCTGTCGCGCTCAAATTTGATTGTACGGTGATTTCCGGTCACAACTGTATTCCCGTGTCTAACGATGTCGCCATCTTCGTTCACAATGGCAACAGGCATAGAAATAGATATGTGAAAGACAATCTAGCGCTTCCAAATAGTCAGCCGATGGTCATGTATACTTTCTCTGTCTCTCGAATGTTCGACAGATTTGTAGCAGCCATTAAGCAGTCATTGTATCAGATGTTGAATATCGGGCAGCTCAATCTGGAGGATGTCAGTACTTTCTATCACCTGCTGCTCTACCTACGCCATTATGGATTGGTTTCCACGTCTTAAGCCAGGCACAACCTGGCAAGATGTAGCATGACAAACAGGATAACAGATCTAAAGCACACACATTCTACATAATAGTTATAATACCACCTGATGAAGGAGTTGTCAATTACAATTCGTTCAGGATTATAATACACATATAAAAATAGAACATGTAATGTAATACAATATCAAATATAAAACTATGCCATCCATTTTGTATCCATATCCAGGCCTGGCAGTCTCTGACCTGGGCTGTCTTATAACACAGATTGGGCTAAACTTATTTTACACTCTCACTGCCAGTAATGCCGATCTGCCATTTGATGCTCTCGACGTTTGCTATCTAATGGTTGCAATGCCGCATCTTACTTTCAGCCGAGTAAACACTTGGATCACGGCCATCATTACGCTTGAGAGATGTTTGTGTATAACAGCTCCCCTAAAGGTTTGTAATAATTATTTCATAATGTTTTATATGGCAAACATAGTTTTCTGTTATGTTTCATTGTGTAACTAAACATTTCATGGATTTAAAAGGTCAACACTCATCGTCATAATCTGGTTTAACAGTCCTGAGATTGGTTGTAAGTTTGTTTGAGCATGTCGCTCTTGTTGACCATATTCTCTGGTTGAATAGTCCTGAGATTAGTTGTAAGTTTGTCTGACCATGTCTTTCCAGTTGACCCTATTTTCTTGTTAAACAGTTATGAGATTGGTTCTAAGTTTGTCTGACCATGTCTCTACAGTTGACCCTATTCTCTGACTGAACAGTCCTGAGATTGGTTTAAGTTTCTCTGAGTATGTCTCTACAGTTGATCTTATTCTCTGGCTGAACAGTCCTGAGATTGGTTGTAAGTTTCTCTGAGAATGTCTTTACAGTTCATGCTCCATTCTCTGGTTGAAAAGTCCTTTACGCACCAATTTCAGGGAGGAAAGTGCCAAAAGATCTTCCTTCTGTCCAACTAACTCGCTCTATTATACTGTAGACCCACATTTCAAATGCCTCCAAGTTCTTTATCATCTTTCTTTACTAGAACACGTCCGAATCCCATTCAGTGCAATTTGTCATAGATGACTAGTGATTATTGTTTTCCTCAGTTCGATGTTGATAGTTTCTGAGGCTATGAATTTCTGTTTTCCCCGTGTTATTATTTGTTATTACAACTGTCTTCTTAATTTCCGACTCACTGAGTGCATTTTGTGTGACGGTTTGCCCTAAAAATGTAAACTTATTTGATTATTTCGAAATGGATGATTACATTAATTGATTTATGTTGCTTTGGTAGTAACATAGACTTTGATTTCAATGTACTTTTTTTCATTTGCTGCACTGTTAATTCGTTCAAGCAGCTTTTGTAGCCTGGCTATTCATCATCCCTCTCAGGTCATATTAACTGCACTTTTAATGACATTTACTTCCATACAAATGACGGTGACATCACTCTTACAACTTAGTACATCATCCTACTAATGACAGGGCGTTGCTACGGAAATCCTGCTCAATCCGAGAGGAATCGCAGGTTTCAGACTCTTGGTCATTGACTGACTACAAGCTCTCTCTTGATTGGTTGGGTCAAATAGGGAACGGGTGCTGGTATTAGACCCTCGGAAGACAGGTCAGTTTTACCCTACTAATGACAGGGCGTTGCTTCGGTAATCCTGCTCAATTCGAAAGGAGTCACAGGTCTCAGGCACTTGGTCCACGTGCCTGGCTGATAAGGCAATGGTGTGATGCTACCATCTGAGGGATTACGGCCGAACGCCTCTAAGCCGGAATCTCGCCCTGAATCTCAGCACCACTGCGACGGGAGGCAACGATATGGTTGGGACCTGGAGCTCGCGTCTCCGCCCAACCCGGTCGAGCCGCAGAAAGAGGTCTCTGCCGTCCCGCCGATCAAAGCGTGGGGGGGGGGGGGGGGGGAGCTGCTCGATATTCACCCTATACGGCGTGGAGGTGTAAAACCACTAGTAGAAGACTTAGTTCTCGGTCGAGGAGTCGTAAGCAGTAGAGCAGCCACCTCATTGCGAACTGTCGAGACTCAGCCCTTGATTATGAGATATGTCAGCACACAAGGCGAATAACATCTCCGTGTCATGACCAGGCGTGTCCCCTGGTTAAATGCACTCCTGTCTCGCTCTTTACCTCGGTCTGCTATCAATCATCCTAATGAACGCAGAAGAGATGCAGGCCAGCGGACATTGCACATCTGCCCTATTGTGACCTCCCAGGTGGCGGGGAATGCTAGGCGTACCATCACTGCAGAGGAGCCGAGAAAATAAAGGGAGCAAGGAGATACCCCACTCACATGCATATGCTACGTTTCTGGCAGGACGTGACGATCCTGGGACACAGACACACTGGACTGCCTCTCTTCCGGGATAGTACAAACTAGTACATAGTCCATCATATCATATCATATCATCAGATTACAAAACTGCAATCCATGACCGATAGAAGAGACTGCAGAGCCCAGCTGCAGTCAGAGAAACTCCGAAGACTGACCGACCATCCAATGCACCAGAGACTAAACAATTTGGGAAATAGGAAACTAAAGCGGAGAAACTTTCCAGAAATAGCCAAAGCAAAGATGCACGAAGATCCCATAAACGCATTTCTTGCTATGGTGAGATTCTTTTCAGAGGTCCACATAGCCAGATCGTCTGCAAACATTGAGCTATGGACTCTTCTTGGTATATTCTCTGTAATATCGTTTATATATACCAGGAAGAGTGTGGGTGACAGTACTCCCCCTTGGGGTACTCCCTGCTCGAGTGTCACCTTTTTGCTCATCTGCCCTTGTACTTGGACTCTGGCCGGTCCATGTTTGAGGTAGTGGTTGATCCACTTGTACATCTTCCCACAAACATCACTTCTTCTTAGCTTGACTCTATCTTTCCATCTTTCCAGACTTTGTCAAATGCCTTTTCCAGATCCACCCAAACAGCTACTGTGTGTTTCTGTGCCTGGTAGGCATCTTCTATCTCCTGGGCTATGAGGATGACCTGGTCCTCAGTGGATCTGTGCTGTCTAAAGCCGGCTTGCTGTGGAATTAGTATTCGTTTTTCTTCCAGATGCCACATCAGTCTGGTGTTTATCATCCGTTCCATCAGTTTGCCGACACAGCTCAGTAAGCTTATGGGCCTGTATCCATTTGGATCTGTTTTGTCCTTTCCTGTTTTTGGTACTGGTACCAGTATTGCGTCTTTCCATGCCTGTGGTACAATTCCCCTTTTGCAGCTTTGGTTCAGGACCGATAGCAGTTTCCTCTTCGCTGTTTGGCCCAGCCCCATCAGCATTTCGTTTGTTATCCCGTCTTTTCCGGGAGATTTCCTCTTCTTTAGTGTTCTCATAGCCTCTTCCATTTCGCGCATTGTTAATTTAGCCATCATGTGCTCTTCAGGTGCCGTATTCATGTTTTCGTGCCCCTTTAGCTCTTCGCTAATGTCTGTATGCTTATTTGCAGGGACCTCGATGTGGTTTGCTCTGGCATAGTGATCGACAAAGGCGTTTGCGGCTTTCTTACCTGTGATCAAGTTCTCGCCCTGCTTGATAGTAATTTGTTTATTTGACGGGGTTTCGTCGTTCATGGCTCTGACTAGCTTCCATAGCTTGTTCCCGTCTTTGTCCAGGTTTAGACTTTCCGTTTTATTTTTCCAGCTTTCTCTTGCTGTTTGCTTGAGAGTGTGTTTGGTACTTCGCCGTGGCGGCTTTGAGGGCGATGTTTGCCTCCATGGATTTTTCTCGCTCTGCCATGTTCCTGGCAATTGTTACTGCATCTTCCACTTTCTGCAACTCATCATTCCAGTAGGGCTTATAGTTTTTCCTAGCTCCTCTTGGGATGGTTTCAGTGGCGGCTTGCATTATTGCCTTGCTTAGGCTCTCCACCATAGGCTTCATTTTAGTGTTTCGTGTGTTCATGGTTTCACACAGCCCATCTGTCAGGATTGCAAATCTGTCCCAGTCGGCTCGTTTGTAATTCCAACGTGGGAGCGGTTTTATTTCCTGTGGGCCTACTTCCATGTCAATGGTTAGCCTGATCGGCCTGTGGTCGCTACCTGCCAGTTGGTTTAGCACCTGGCGGTCTATTTTATGGTGTATGTCCTGTGTGGAGAAGACCAAATCTGGAGTCGAGGTGGTATGCCATGTTCTTGAATAGAAGCTAGGGCTATCCTCCGGCCTATTGATTAGGGAGAGATTTGCATCTATCTCCCAATCTTCCACTTCGTCACCTCTGCTGTCTGTGTCAGAGTATCCCCATCTCTCCGAGTGGCTGTTGAAATCTCCAACTACTATGCAGTTGGAGTCTCTGACCTCCATACTCGAGAGCGATAGGTCTCTATTTGGTGGTCCGTACAGGTTGAAAATGCGGAGCTTCGTCTCTTGAGCCATTATGTCAACTCCTACAATTTCTGCTTGTCCTGTGTGATTGACAGATACCGCGCTACTCGGTATGCAGTTTCTGGTCAGTATCAGGACCCCTCCTTTGTGGCCTTCTCTTTCTAGACGGAAGGTCTGGTATCCTCTGATTGAGAATTTATGATTATTGTTGAGGTGCGTTTCCTGGATACATGCCACGTCAATCTTACCTTCATGCAGGTGATGTGTTAGGGAAAGTTTTTTGATAATGACTCCCTCCGCATTCCACTGTAGTATTTTGAGGGTCTTGAGGTTTTGGTCAATAGAAGTTGCCCCATAGCCATGTGCCTTGACTCCACGACACATGGGTGGGTGACCACCAGTAGTCAAGGATGGGCCCCTTCGAGGCGTGAGGCCCGGCACTATCGCTGCCTGGCGGGACTCCGCAGGATGAGCGCCATGCGTTTTTCTAATCGGTTGTACTGTCATCATGCTGCGATTTACGTTGCACTGTTTTGTTAGGCTAGCGGCCCCGTGCATCCGATTTCAACAGGCGTTTCTGTAGGGATGCCCTCCTTAGGCTTTGGCTGTCCCCAGCCTATCTGCAAGGCAGCAGTTGTTTATGATCAGAGTTGTCTCTCTTATGGAAGTTGTCTTACCAGACTATCGAGTTTTCACTACTCGTGTCTATAGGGTGCAATGATGATATGTGAGATGATATACGAGATGGACTGGTTTACCCGAAAGAGAGGCAGTCCAGTGTGTCTGTATCCCAGGATCGTCACGTCCTGCCAGGAACGTAGCATTTGCATGTGAGTGGGGTATCTCTTTCTCCCTTTATTTTCTCGGCTTCTATGCAGAGATGGTACGCCTAGCATTCTCCGCCACCTGGGGTGTTGACACAGTGGGGCAGGTGTGCAATGTCCGCTGGTCTGCATCTCTTCTGCGTCCAGCATGATAGTTATATGGCTGATAACGTACAGAGGTAGATATCGTAGCCGACGTGCATTTAGCCAGAGGACAAGCCTGGTAATGTCACAGAGATGTTGTTCGCCTGGTGTGCGGACAGCTCTCATGGTCATTGGTTGAGTCTCGACAGTTCACAGTGAGGTGGCTGTTCTACTGTTTTCGACACCCCGACCAGGTACTAAGTCTTGTGTTGGTGGTTTCGCACCCCATCGCCGTATAAGGTGAGTATCAAGCAGTTGTCCGCCCGCTTTGATCGGCGGACGGCAAGGACCTCTTACTGCGGCTCTACCGGATAGGGCTGGGGCGCAAGCCCCAGGTCCCGAGCATGTAGGAGCCTCCCATTGCAGTGGTGCTGAGGGTTCGGCCGTAATCCCCCACATGGTAGCCTCGCGCCATTGGCTTTTCAGCCTGGTAGGTGAACCAAAGTGTCTGCGGCTCCTCTCGATATGAGCTGGTTTTCCGTAGCAACTCCCTGTCATTAGTAGGGTAAAACTGACCTGTCTTCAGATGGTCTATTTCCAGCACCCGTTCACTATTTGGCCAGACGAATTTATTGAGGGCTTGTGCTTGTCAATGACCAGGTATTTGAAATCTGTGGTTTCTGCGGAGTTAAACACGATTTCCGTAGCGTTCTTTCATTAGAGTGTTAGAGAGCTGACTTGTCTTCCGTGAGTCTAATACCAGCGTACGTTCATTATTAGCCCCAACGGTAGTGCTCTCGATTTGTCAGTCGTTCTACAGTATTTGCGTGTCCAGTCAATTTAAGCCGCAGGTTCCACTCCTGGTAGTGCTCTTCCGTCAATTCCTTTAGCGAGACAATCGAGTTACTTAGAGGGTAGCCCCAGATTTTCGAGGGTCTAATTCCAGCACATGCTCACTATTAGACCCCACGAAGGTGCTCTCTTTTTGACAGTCATTCTACAGTATTGGCGTGTTAAGTTAATTTAGGCCTCAGGCTCCACTCCTGATAGTGCTTTTCCGTCAATTCCCTTGTCAGAACACTGGATGCAGACAGACCGAGCCACAGGGGGCATACCCCAGATTTCTGAGGGTCTAGATCCAGCACCAGTTCCATATTAGACCCCAGAACAGTGGTCTCGGCATGTCAATCATTTCAGTGTTGGCCGTGTTGAGTCAAATTAAGCCGCAGGCTCCACTCCTGGTGGTGCCCTTCCGTCAATTCCTTTAAGTTTCAGATTTGCAACCATACTTCCCCCGGAACCCAAACACTTTGGTTTCCCGGAAGCTGCCCGCAGAGTCATCGAAGCAACTCCTGCGGATCGCTAGTCGGCATAGTTTATGGTCAGAACTACGACGGTATCTGATCGTCTTCGCGCCTCTGACTTTCGTTCTTGATTAATGAAAACATTCTTGACAAATGCTTTCGCAGTAGCTCGTCTTGCGGCGATCCAAGAATTTCACCTCTAACGCCGCAATACGAATGCCCCCGTTTGTCCCTGTTAATCATTACTTCCAGTTCCGAAAACCAACAAAATAGAACCGAGGTCCTATTCCATTTTTCCATGCACCATTATTCAGGCAGCCGAGGCCTGCTTTGAACACTCTAATTTTAAAAAGACATGATCATATATTCCGTAAAGGAAACGAGGTTCAATGAGGAACTGGCTTCCTTCTAACAATGAAAGCTCGTACAAGATTGCTCGAATATAACTCAGTCAGTGATAGACAACACCTTATCAGAATAACGTAAAACAAAAGGAACATAACAGTTATAAAAAATAGGCACTGACAACTGCTGCATAAGATGAAGAAATATAGTAAGATAGATAATAGCCTTCAAGAAAGATTGGACAAAGTTGAGGAGAGAAATAGTGTAGTAATAACTTCAATGCCAAGGTAGGAGCGAAAGAACAGATGAAGAAAAGGAAGTTCGGTAGTCGTTTGGTATAGGACACACAAGTAAGAGGGGAGATCGATTAATCTATTTTTGCATAGAAAATAATATCTCAACAGGAGGGAAAAAAAACATGAACAAAAATCTAAAAGTTGATTAAGGTTGAGTTTAATCAAAATTTAAAAATGGATATGGTCAGATACCGCACCGAGACGAGAATAGGCCATCATGTGGGACAACAATACTCAACTAACAAATCAACATATAAGGAAAAAATGATCGAAATGATCTCAACAGTAGCACTCTATTCAGACAACACACAAGAAGAGTATATACATGGACCTTACCAGACCAGAGAAGAAAGAATCAAATTGACTATTTTAATACAGCAGATATGGAAGCCAAGCATAACATTCACAAAGACACCCTCTGTAGAAGACTATCTATGTATCTATCTATCTATCTTTCTAACTATCTATCCATATATATATCTATCTACCTACTTATCTATCTATCTATCTATCTATCTTTCTTTCTATCTATCTATCTATCTATCTATATATCTATCTATATATGTCTGTTTGTCTGTCTGTCTGTCTATATATATATATATATATATATATATATATATATATATATATATATATATATATATATATATATATATATATATATATAGCTGTCCATCGTTGTCGATGAGGACCGCCGACATCATCCTTGTCACAGATTCCTCTGTTGGGTGTGGGCGCGCATGTGGCTGAACAGGCCAATGCGGGCACGACAACATCTGCTACATAACGGACACACGAGATTTGTAGAAGGTGATGGTGTTCCCGCTGTTCGGGATTTCCGGGTCTTGAGTCTGCTCCCGGCTTTCACAACATGGTCGTCTTCGCCGGTAGCTACACCAGACTTGACTGCGCTTCTCCAGTCAGATCTGTTTTGCGCAAGACATTCCCAGGTGTCGATGTCTATCTGGCAACTTCTCAGTGAGTCCCTCAGGCCATCTTTTAAACGTTTCTTCGGGCGCCCTCTCTCACGCCATCCCTCTCTCAGCTCGCCGTAGAGATACTTCTTTGGGAGCCGCTCGTCTGACATACGAACGAGGTGTCCGACCCATCCTAGTCGTGCTTTTTCTAGCAGTGCATGGATGCTGGGCATGTTAGCCCTCGAGAGAACCTCGATGTCAGTGACACGATCTTGCCATCGGATGGGGAATATTCGCCTCAAGAAACCAGTGTGGAAGATGTTAACCTCCTTGCATGTTCAGAGTATACAGTCCAGCTTTCGCAAGCGTATAGTGGGGTTGGAATGATGGTTGCACGGTAGACTTTGAGTTTGGTCTTGACGCTGATTCCACGACGTGCCCACGCCATCGAGCGCATTCTACCAAAGGCTGTGCTGGCCTTTGCTATTGTGCTTGCCGCCCATCGTCTAGGCTGACAGATCTCGACAGCGTGCTGCCAAGATATTTGAATTTGTCTACGACATTCAGCCTCTGCCCGCTGACTGTATTCTCTGGTTTTGTGCACGGCATGCCTGGCGCTGGTTGGTACATGACCTCTTTACATTTTACATTTCAAGCTATAAACAATGCACCATTTTCTCAGAATATCTGTGTTTTAATATTAAAGAAATACATTTCTTTGTGCTGTTGTTATTGCAAATAACAAATAGTATTATCATTACTCACAGAACATATTAATTTCTACTGAAGCTTAATTCACTTTAGTTATATCCTAAAATTGTTGTTGCATTAATAAGATTAGTTAGCCCATATATGTCATTGACATTCGATCTGGAATTTTATTAAAATTAATGCTTACTTGCACATCCCTTTAAAATGTTTCTAAAAATTGAATGATACATTTGATGTGTATTTCCTTCAGGTCAAGAACATAGTTACTTCAAAGAGAGTTGCATTCACTATCATCAGTGTCTACGTTATTTTCATATTTTCCGGAGCACCAGTGTATGCTGTCAGTAGGTTGGACATGATATTCTTCCCGTTAAAAAACAGAACTCTTCTTGGACTCGTGTCGACTGCAGATAGACAGCAAGTTGAAAGCATTACTTTCACCGCCAACAGCTTTGTCATGCCCTTTGTTGCCTTTGTTGTGATTATTGTATGCACATCAATACTGGTGATCAATCTACAGAAGAGAACAAAATGGCAGAAAGCCTCTGTGACTGCTTTACAGGTTGATCATTCATTTCGTAATCAGAAGGTTGCCAAGATGGTGGTCATGATTTCTGCTCTGTTTATTGTCTGCTTCATACCTCTTGCGGTCATTTTGTTGGCTATGGCGCTCGTCCCAAGTCTTGGTCTTGGCGGACAATTTATAAAAATCGGACAGGTGGTAGGAAGCGTTGGTCTTCTCATGGAATCTATCAATTCGTCTGCGAACATTTTTATTTATTATCACATGAGCACGAAATATAAGGAAACATTTCATTTAATTTTCTACAAATGCAAAGTGTGGTAACTATTGACAGTTTAATTGATCTGCAGGAATAGATACACATCTGTTCGCTAATCTAGTGTGTTACCTGCAGTATTTTGTGTAAATCAGTTTATATAGGGTGACGTTATGTTGGTGACGTTCTAAACCGGTGTGTTAACTAACTGAGAAACAAACAAACACATCTGATTATACTTCTACGAGTAGATCAAGTAAAAACAAATCTGATTTGTAATCGGGTGGTCATGTTTTCTTTTACAATGGAATGTTTTTATGTGATCCCCAATACTAAAGTTATGGTTTCCTTGTCAGACACTGTGTGTCGTATCAAGTATCAAAACTAGAAGAAAGTTGTAGAATAATCAGTGAAACGTTGTACTTGATGTCTTTAGCTGTGTTCGCTTTAAGATTTGCAGAACCCTAAACAACATTCACACGATATCCAGGAAAGAGATCTAGCTTCACAGACCGTGAGATACAATGTAAGTCTTTCAGTTCACCAAAGAGGAGAGATAAGTCGGAAGACCATATATATTTGAACATATGGAAAGAACGTGAAGAGATTAACAGGGACGTTACAGATATTGGGAACAGGACGGCTGAAGAGATGAGCAAGGAGGTTATAGATATGGGGAACACAACGGTAGAAGACGTGTGCAGGGAAGTTATAGATATGGGGAAACATAACTGTAGAAGACATGTGCAGGAAAGTTATAGATATGCGGGGACGTAACGATAGAAACGTGTGCAGGGAAGTTATAGATATGGGGGAACATAACGGTAGAAGACGTGTGCAGGGAGGTTATAGGTAGATGGGCAAAGCTATTGATTGTTTGAATGGGAGTGCTTAACTGAATGTATGTATGAGTCAGACTGTTTAACTAAATGTATGTATGAGTGTGACAGTGTTTAACTGAATGTATGTATGAGTGAGACTGCATAACTCAATGTACGTATGAGTGAGAGTGCTTAACTGAATGTATGTATGAGTGAGATTACTTAACTGAATGAATGTATGAGTGAGACTACTTAACTGAATGTATATATGAGTAATACTGCTTAAGTGAATGCAAATATCCGTGAGAGTGATTTAGTGAATAAATGAGATGCATGTGTGGACTTCGCTGAAGCTAATGTTCTCTTTTACACTAGATCTTCTTCTTCGTCTTCTGCGTACACAGTCAGACAGTAACCATTATTTTTTCGATAAAAGCGGCGGTCATCCTGAGGCTCTCGCCACTGCCATAGAGCTTGTCTTGCAGTTCCACTGGTAATGGCCACATCTGCTCTCTCTGATCCTCGTATGTCGGGCAGTTCTGCAGCAGATGTTCAGTGGTCATTTTACCAGTACCGCACGGGCATTCGTTGGTACACCCTATCTTAAATTTATTGAATAGGTGGTACCTCAGTCTGTTGTGGCCAGTGCGAAGTCTGAAGACAACGACCTGCTCTCTTCGGTTCAACTGGTAATAGGCATCGTTTTTGGTGTAACCAGTATGTTCGGTTTCCCATTTGGTCAAGCATCTGGCTTTGATAAGCCGTTTTGACTCTTCGTACGTCATACTAGTATCTGTTTGTGGTAGTCTTGCACCTTCTTTTGCCAGTCTGTCTGCCTCCTCGTTGCCTTGGATGTTGCAGTGTGACGGAACCCACTGTACCACTACCCTTTTTGGTGCGGACTGCTGGCACAGTTTGCAGAGTGCTGCTCTTAAGTCATTAAGCTCAGTGTTTTTCTGGCTTTTTAGCGCTGTGACTACGGCGAGAGCATCTGTCAGCAGGACTATATGGCTCTCATTTTCACTGTGTGTCACCGTTTCTTCCACTGCCGCCCTCAGTGCCTCAGCATTCGCTCTGAAATTGCTTGTGTACTTACCAGTAGCAAATGACAGTGTTATTTGTCTGCCATTTGGTAGGTTCAGGAATGATCCTGCCCCTCCGTTCTGTGTAGTGTTTGTTACAGAACCGTCGGTGTATGCATGGGTCCAGTCCATGCTTGGGTAGCTTTTCGTTATGAAGCTTAGGGTAGTGTCTCTCCTTTCTTATTCAGTCTGGCAGTTTTTGTTTGAAATACCTGGTATATTTTCTACCACCTCTGGAAATATATCCTGCCTCCAGGTAGGTTTTCGTACAGTAGTGATGGGTTTTGGTGTTGTTAGTGCGTTTATGGGATCTTCGTGCATCTTTGCTTTGGCTATTTCTGCAAAGCTTCTCCGCTTTAGTTTCCCATTTCCCAAATTGTTTAGTCTCTGGTACATTGGATGGTCCGTCAGTCTTCGGAGTTTCTCTGACTGCAGCTGGGCTCTGCAGTCTCTTCTATCGGTCATGGATTGCAGTTTTGTAATCTTTTCAAGTTCTACAATTGGCGTTGACTTCATGCCACCTGTTATAATTCTCATGGCTTGGTTTTGAAGTTTGTTAACTTTATCGAAGTTTGCCTTCGCTGCTGTTGTCCATGCCGCAATGCCATACTCGAGAACTGGTCTCACTCTTCCAGTGTACAGTTTCTTTAGTATGCCTTCGTCTGCTCCCCAGCTTGTGCCAGCAAGTTTCCTCATGATTGCCATTCTTTCTCTGGCTTTCATTCGGTTTCTCTCAATCTGACTTTTCCATGTCATGCGCCGATCAAATGTGACTCCCAGATAGGTTGGGTTGTCGTTTGGCTGCAGCATTTTGCCATTTAGACTTAATTTGGTACTTTTGGGTTTTAATGAAAGCGAGAATATTGTGCACGTGGTTTTCTCCTCGTTTATTTTGACCAGCCATGAGTTCGCCCACTCTTCCAGCGATGTTAGGGCCGTCTGCATCCCATTTCTTGCTATGGTGAGATTCTTTTCAGAGGTCCACATAGCCAGATCGTCTGCAAACATTGAGCTATGGACTCTTCTTGGTATATTTCCTGTAATATCGTTTATATATACCAGGAAGAGTGTGGGTGACAATACTCCCCCTTGGGGTACTCCCTGCTCGAGTGTCACCTTTTTGCTCATCTGCCCTTGTACTTGGACTCTGGCCGTTCTTTGTTTGAGGTAGTGGTTGATCCACTTGTACATCTTCCCACAGACATCACTTCTTCTTAGCTTGACTCTAAGTCCGTCCTTCCAGACTTTGTCAAATGCCTTTTCGAGATCCACCAAAACAGCTACTGTGTGTTTCTGTGCCTGGTAGGCATCTTCTATCTCCTGGGCTATGAGGATGACCTAGTCCTCAGTGGATCTGTGCTGTCTAAAGCCGGCTTGCTGTGGAATTAGTATTCGTTTTTCTTCCAGATGCCACATCAGTCTGGTGTTTATCATCCGTTCCATCAGCTTGCCGACACAGCTCAGTAGGCTGATGGGCCTGTATCCATTTGGATCTGTTTTATCCTTTCCTGTTTTTGGTACTGGTACCAGTATTGCATCTTTCCATGCCTGGGGTACAATACCCCTTTTCCAGCTTTGGTTCAGTTTTGGCCCAGCCCCATCAGCATTTCGTTTGTTATCCCGTCTTTTCCGGGAGATTTCCTTTTCTTTAGTGTTCTCATAGCCTATTCCATTTCGCGCATTGTTAGTTTGGCCATCATGTGCTCTTCGGGAGCCGTATTTATGTTTTCGTGTCTCTTTAGCTCTTCGCTAATGTCTGTATGCTTATCTGCAGGGACCTCGATGTGGTTTGCTCTGGCATAGTGATCGACAAAGGCGTTTGCGGCTTTCTTACCTGTGATCAAGTTCTCGCCCTGCTTGATAGTAATTTGTTTATTTGACGGGTTTTCGTCGTTCATGGCTCTGACTAGCTTCCATAGCTTGTTCCCTTCTTTGTCCAGGTTTAGACTTTCCGTTTTATTTTTCCAGCTTTCTTTTGCTGTTTGCTTGAGAGTGTGTTTGTACTTCGCCACGGCGGCTTTGAGGGCGATGTTTGCCTCCATGGATTTTTCTCGTTCTGCCATGTTCCTAGCATTTGTTACTGCATCTTCCACTTTCTGCAACTCATCATTCCAGTAGGGCTTATAGTTTTTCCTAGCTCCTCTTGGGATGGTTTCAGTGGCGGCTTGCATTATTGCCTTGCTTAGGCTCTCTACCATGGGCTTCATTTTGTTGTTTCGTGTGTTGATGGTTTCACACAGCCCATCTGTCAGGATTGCAAATCTGTCCCAGTCGGCTCGTTTGTAATTCCAACGTGGGAGTGGTTTTGTTTCCTGTGGGCCTACTTCCATGTCAATGGTTAGCCTGATCGGCCTGTGGTCGCTACCTGCCAGTTGGTTTAGCACCTGGCGGTCTATTTTATGGTGTATGTCCTGTGTGGAGAAGGCCAAATCTGGAGTCGAGGTGGTATGCCATGTTCTTGAATAGAAGCTAGGGCTATCCTCCGGCCTATTGATTAGGGAGAGATTTGCATCTATCTCCCAATCTTCCACTTCGTCACCTCTGCTGTCTGTGTCAGAGTATTCCCATCTCTCCGAGTGGCTGTTGAAATCTCCAACTACTATGCAGTTGGAGTCTCTGACCTCCATACTCGAGAGCGATAGGTCTGTTTGGTGGTCCGTACAGATTGAAAATGCGGAGCTTCGTCTCTTGAGCCATTATGTCAACTTCTACAATTTCTGCTTGTCCGGTGTGATTGACAGGTACCGCGCTACTCGGTATGCTGTTTCTGGTAAGTATCAGGACCCCTCCTTTGTGGCCTTCTCTATCTAGACGGAAGGTCTGATATCCTCTGATTGAGAATTTATGGTTATTGTTGAGGTGCGTTTCCTGGATACATGCCACGTCAATCTTACCTTCATGCAGGTGGTGTGTTAGGGAAAGTTTTTTGATGACTCCCTCCGCATTCCACTGTAGTATTTTGAGGGTCTTGAGGTTTTGGCCAATAGAGGTTGCCCCATAGCCATGTGCCTTGACTCCACGACACATGGGTGGGTGACCACCAGTAGTGAAGGGTGGGCCCCTTCGAGGCGTGGGGCCCGGCACTATCGCTGCCTGGCGGGACTCCGCAGGATGAGCGCCATGCGTTTTTCGAATAGGTTGTACTGCCATCATACTGTGATTTACGTTGCACTGTTTTGTTAGGCTTGCGGCCTCGTGCATCCGATTTCAACAGGCGTTTCTGTAGGGATGCCCTCCTTAGCCTTTGGCTGTCCCCAGCCTATCTGCAAGGCAGCAGTTGTTTATGATCAGAGTTTTCTCTCTTATGGAAGTTGTCTTACCAGACTATCGAGTCTTCACTACTCGTGTCTATAGGGTGCAATGATGATATGTGATGATTTATGAGATGGACTGGTTTACCCGGAAGAGAGGCAGTCCAGTGTGTCTGTATCCCAGGATCGTCACGTCCTGCCAGAAAGGTAGCATTTGCATGTGAGTGGGGTATCTCTTTTTCCCTTTATTTTCTTGGCTTCTATGCAGGGATGGTACGCCTAGCATTCCCCGCCACCTGGGGTGTTGACACAGTGGGGCAGGTGTGCAATGTCCGCTGGTCTGCATCTCTTCTGCGTCCAGTATGATAGTTATATGGCTGATAACGTACAGAGGTAGATATCGTAGCCGGAGTGCATTCAGCCAGAGGACAAGCCTGGTAATGTCACGGAGATGTTGTTCGCCTGATGTGCGGACAACTCTCATGGTCAGTGGTTGAGTCTTGACAGTTCACAGTGAGGTGGCTGCTCTACTGTTTTCGACACCCCGACCATGTACTAAGTCTTTGGTTGGTGTTTTCGCACCCCATCGCCGTATAAGGTGAGTATCAAGCAGTTTTCCGACCGCTTTGATTGGCGGACGGCAAGGACCTCTTACTGTGGCTCTACCTGATAGGGCTGGGGCGCAAGCCCCAGGCCCCGAGCATGTAGGAGCCTCCCATTGCAGTGGTGCTGAGATTTTGGGCGGGATTGCGGCTTACAAGGGTTCAGCTGTAATCCCCCACATGGTAGCCTCGCGCCCTTGGCTTATCAGCCTGGTACGTGAACCAAAGTGTCTGCGGCTCCTCTCGATTTGAGCTGGTTTTCCGTAGCAACGCCCTGTCATTTGTAGGGTAAAACTGACCTGTCTTCATATGATCTATTTCCAGCACCCGTTCACTATTTGGTCAGACGAATTTATAGAGGGCTTTTGTTCAATGACCAGGTATTTGAAATCTGCGGTTTCTGCGGAGTTAAACTCGATTTCCGTAGCGTTCTTTCATTTGAGTGTTTGGGAGCTGACTTGTCATCCGTGAGTCTAATACCAGCGTACGTTCATTATTAGACCCAAACGGCAGTGCTCTCGATTTGTCAGTTGTTCTACAGTATTGGCGTGTTCAATCAAATTAAGCCGCAGGTTCCACACCTGGTGGTGCCCTTCCGTCAATTCCTTTAGCGAGACAATCAAGTTTCTTATAGGGTAGCCCCAGATTTTCGAGGGTCTAATTCCAGCACATGTTCTCTATTAGACCCCACGAAGGTGTACTTTTTGATAGTCATTCTGCAGTATTGGCGTGTTAAGTTAATTTAGGTCTCAGGCTCCACTCCTGATAGTGCTCTTCCGTCAATTCCTTTTTCAGAGCACTGGATGCAGACAAAACCGGGCCACAGGGGGCATAACCCCAGATTTCTGGCGGTCTAAATCCAGCACCAGTTCCATATTAGACACAAGAACAGTGGTCTCGGCATGTCAATCATTTCAGTGTTGGCCGTGTTGAGTCAAATTAAGCCGCAGGCTCCACTCCTGGTGGTGCCCTTCCGTCAATTCCTTTAAGTTTCAGCTTTGCAACCATACTTCCCCCGGAACCCAAACACTTTGGTTTCCCGGAAGCTGCCCGCAGAGTCATCGAAGCAACTCCTGCGGATCGCTAGTCGGCATCGTTTATGGTCAGAACTACGACTGTATCTGATCGTCTTCGCGCCTCTGACTTTCGTTCTTGATTAATGAAAACATTCTTGACAAATGCTTTCGCAGTAGCTCGTCTTGCGGCGATCCAAGAATTTCACCTCTAACGCCGCAATACGAATGCCCCCGTTTGTCCCTGTTAATCATTACCTCCAGTTCCGAAAACCAACAAAATAGAACCGAGGTCCTATTCCATTATTCCATGCACCATTATTCAGGCAGCCGAGGCTTGCTTTGAACACTCTAATTTTTTCAAAGTAAACGCGCCGGCCACCCAGGACGCTCAGCGAAGAGCACCCGTGGGAGAGAGCCGGTAGACGGTAGGGCAGGAGACAACGGGCAGTGAACCGGCGCGAGCCGGACCGACCGCCTGCGCCTGAGATCCAACTACGAGCTTTTTAACTGCAACAACTTTAATATACGCTATTGGAGCTGGAATTACCGCGGCTGCTGGCACCAGACTTGCCCTCCAATAGATCCTCGTTAAAGGGTTTAAAGTGTACTCATTCCAATTACGGGGCCTCGAAAGAGTCCCGTATTGTTATTTTTCGTCACTACCTCCCCGTGCCGGGAGGGGGTAAGTTGCGCGCCTGCTGCCTTCCTTGGATGTGGTAGCCGTTTCTCATGCTCCCTCTCCGGAATCGAACCCTGATTCCCCGTTACCCGTTACAAACATGGTAGGCATGTCACGTACCATCGACATTTGATAGGGCAGACATTTGAAAGATGCGTCGCCGGCACATGAGGCCATGCGATCAGCACAAAGTTATCCAGAGTCACCAGTGGGGACGCCGCAACCCCGCGAGGGGAAACGACGATTGGTTTTGAACTAATAAAAGCGCTCTTTCCGCGAGGGTCGGAGCTTGGTAAGCATGTATTAGCTCTAGAATTGCCACAGTTATCCAAGTAGGATCGTGTCATCTAAGGAACCTCGACTGATTTAATGAGCCATTCGCGGTTTCACCGTGAGACAGTGTGAACTTAGACATGCATGGCTTAATCTTTGAGACAAGCATATGACTACTGGCAGGATCAACCAGATATCTGTCGGAGACGTACGTACTGCGCACACCGGTCGGCGGAGGAAGGGTGTGTAAAATGCCTCACTGGGACGGCCGCAGGGACCGACTGACGGGACGGACGGACGGTTGTTCCACCCGTCCCTCACTCCGTCGACCTAGGACCGCCTGACAGGGGCCTCCCACACGCACCAGACGACCGACCGACCGGGCTCGCTCGAGGAGGGATGGCAGCGCTCTGTGCAGAACGGATCCCAACGACCTCGGCGATGAATTTCACTGGGACTAGAGACAATTTGGCCTGCCGGCCTGCCCTTCTCCGTAGGGAGAACGCAGGGCCTTGAGGCAACGATTCCTGCTTTCCATTTGCCGGTCACAAGCTCTTTGCGAGAGTCGGACCACCAGCGAGACGTACTGTCGAGCTCTGCTATAAGCCTTAGATAAATCACCACGGACGGACCACGTTTCCTGATACGGACCAGACCAGCGCACCTCGGTGGAGGAGCCACTACAACAAACCACACCCAATTCGCTCTACGGGGAAAGGCAGGCGAGCGTTTTCCGCAAGCCCGCGCTATCGCTCCGCCTGGCGGGACTGAGATCGCTTTACGAACACTGGTTGAAATTGAGTCGCTGCGGCGAGACAACTACCCCAGATTTACACTAGATCAATCTAGCTTAGTCTAATCCTGACGTTCTATATGTATCCCCAATTACTACTTGTCCAAGAAAGCGCATCTGGTGAAGTACTCTCGACCAGATTTTAACATCAATTTTCAAATGTTCCCCTGTCTAAATTAGATCGCCTAAATCGACGATTAAGAGGTGCAGCAGACGGCTTATGAATAGCTATGCTCGCGAATCAAATACTTTTCTGTGTTAATGCGTACATAAGTCTTGTCAATATTCCTATGTGCTTGTGAGAAATAGACAGTTACAGTTGACCTTCAGCGAAGGATACAGGCGTTGGAGATGAGATGTTTCCAAAGACTTTTTAAACGTCACATACAAAGATCGTGTTACAAATAAGGAAATACGAGATTGAATTACAACAGCAAAAGGGCCTTTTGAAGACCTCTTGGTAACTGTCAAAAGAAAGAAACCCGCTTGGTCCGGTCACATATCGAGATCAAATGGGCTTGCAAATACGATCTTGCACGGAAAGATGCAAGGAAAACGACGAAGAGGCCGTCCCAAAAAAAGAGGTGGAAGGACAAGATACAAGAATGGACCAACATCCGACCAGAAGAGGTACAAGCAGCGGCCGCTGACAGAGAAGGATGGCGTGGGGTGGTGAGGATGTTGTGTGTCCCAACGATATCACTGGTTACAGGATGACCCGGCCCGACCTGATGTGACACAATCTATGTACTCTGCACGTGCTGGGAACTTATTTTACACGCAATGGAGACAAAGCCGAAAGATTTTACAATTGTGTGGCCTTTTTTTCTTTATAAAGGTTAAATAAAATAAAGTTTTTGATTTGGAGTACCCTTGTTCAAACATCGTTACATCTTTACCAAATTAGTCGGTTTAATTAGAAGAGCAGATTGTCAGCATAGTATTACACAACTAATCTAAGATATAAACTGTATAACAACGAGACAAATCTTACACGGACCGCCATGTTTGTGAAGGAAATAGATGCGGTTATTTGATAAAGTGAACGACAAAGATCATAATACTAAATTTGCTTAATGTTCGTGGAATAATTCATTTGTATTATTCCTTTTTTTTATATGAATGGAAACAAGTTTTTATTTAAAATAATTACTCTCAAGGGTTCGTTCGAAAATTTTAACGCACACACTTTCCGAGACCTTCTTTGCAAAACATACTGATCAGACACTGCAAATCAGGGTCACATGAAATAAACTGATCAGATCCCACTTCACTTTCAAGAAGTTCTTGTTTGAAACTAAACTGTATCAAGGCAGTCTGACTAACAAGGTTGGTATATGTACTGTGATCACCATAGTGGGAGCTTATTGAGTCGCACTTTGCACTACACCAAGGAAGACTCCCGTCATCTTTTCAAGTACATATGGAATATGAAGAAAAGGACTGCAACCCACCACCAAAAACAGTCCTCAAGAGTTCCTAACTCAAACTCTGTTCGGTTCAAGTGCCATCTCCGCATCGAAGGTTGGCTGCAATGGTTATCCAGTGTTCTCTATCTCTTGTCGTAATGATGCATTCTCACAGGCGTTTTTCCAATCCATCTCCTGATGTTATCACCTATAACACTGCCTGCCTCTTGAACGACTGTCTTCTACCCTACCCTGTAGTATGGTCTTCAAGATAACTTAACTGTCTAAACCTGATTTCATTTCTGTCATTTATTCTCTGTTCATCACCAACTTTTTCAATACCTCCCTATTTGTTTTCTTCTCTTACCAAGAAATTGACCTAACTTAAATACGAATGGTATTCCCAACAACAACAGGACTGTAATCAGGTCGTGATTCAGGAAGTTTCACAAACTGCTTCAACTTTGTGACAACTAATAACTCTACAAAACGAGTTTGTGTATGAATTCAGTAAAGGTACAAACTTACTAAATAATACTACGTTTATAGCATAGTGGTACAATGTATGAGGCATGTTCAAAAGTAACCGGACCTAACTACACAAAGTGAACATAGATACGATGCGCATGATCACGTAAATTCTGGTGTAAACAGCATATATCAATTGTCAAGTTTGCAAAATTGCATTATCCTCCTACTCATAGTTTTCTCCGCAGATCATTTGACATTCATTGCAGAATGCAGGCAGTGTATGGTGACAAAAGTGTGTCAAAGACAACAGTTAAGAACTGGACAAACGATGTTTAAAAATGGATGTGAGTTAACGAAAGATCTTCCGAGATCAGGTCAGGCGCATATTGTTGCGTCAGAAGATGCCATCGCCAAAATTGATGCAGAAATTCGGGTGGACCGTCGCCGGAGTCAACTGGTCGATATCGTTCAGCTGTTAGAAACTGAATCACTGCTCGCTGATCAACTCTGAACGGATTCCGAATCACACCCGCCATGTTTTCAACGGTCTGCTGAGAAAACTATGAGTCTGAGGATAATTTAATTTTGCAAAGTTGACGGGTGGTATGTGCTGTTTGCTCCAGAATTGTCGTCATCATGCACATCGTATGTTCACTTGGTGCAATTAGGTCTGGTTTAATTTGAACACATCTCGTATCTACGTTTAATAGAACGTAAATTATGCTCCTTTTTCTGTTTCTGGATCTCAAAATTCTTTTTCTATCCCAGAAATCGATCTAATTTGTCTGAAACCGATCTTATATCAGAAACCACTACCAAACGCCTATTATCTTTAGCCTAGTGTATCCGCTTCAACGATTCAATTCCGTTTTACAGTGACGCCTATCACAAATATCAATTTTCAAAATAATCTCTAGCAAAGTATCATCACCAAGATGTTCCAAGAATGTTAGCAAGCTTGAATCAAATCTCATTTTAAACTCCTGCCATATGTACACCGTAGTTTGGTCGACTAATGTGTTACAATTAACAGCTTGTCATTTAGTGAAGCCAGTATGTCACCCACTCCTATCTATAGTCAATGTCATCTCAATATGTGCTTTAGACGCCAGTTCTTTCAATGCTATGAACAACTGTAACCAGCACGGCAGATTCAAACAAGCCTCTGAAGGTCTCTAGACTCTGTCTACTATCCTCTAATCTGACTCATCCATTACGTGCTTTGAGAAACCAGGATTGAGAAATCACAACCTCAGAGATGAAGGAAACGCTTCAATATTCATACTTGTTCTTGGGGCTGTGATCATGTATGTCCCGCTTCGTTAGGTAACGTCATTTGATCACACTCTTGCAAACAAGTCCGATTATGATGTCCCACAAATGAGCATATATCTATTATTATCATTGACAATATCATCAATGCAAGAACTACCATCACTGGATGGTGATGATGATGATGATGATGATGATGATGATGATGATGATGATGATGACCATCATGATGATAATAACCAATCTTCTCAGGGCCTTATAGTTTCAACCGACGGCAATTGTTTAATCTTCTTCTTTATCTACATCATCAATGTCAATCCGCTCTTCATTGTTGTTCCAGGGATGTCTACAGTGCTCTTGTACAGCAGGTTGGTGATTTCTCCAGAGACAGTTCAGTTCTCAACTTTACTGAATGAAGTATGACGTACATGCTTCTCTCTCATTTTCAATTATGGCTTTCATTATGCAACCAAGGTCCAAGTCTCATTCCTTTGTTTTGGATGCGATCCGACATTTCGCGCCGTTACATTGACAGTGTAATGGTGCTGATACAGTAATTGACAACTGGTATGGTCAAATGATGATACAGGATGGGTAAGTTTGCTTTTCCATATCTGTACGTTCTGTTATCTTGAGTTCTATCAGATTTTGCTTGCGCTTTCGTATAATCTGATTTTACTTATTGCTTAAATAACATCAGGCTGTAAAGTGACTCTCCAAGGTATTTGTAAATATCGCACAATTCAATGGTACACCCATTAAGGATAACACCAGGGAGGTCTGGATTCACTTTAAAATTCTTCAATAAGCAGCACATCTCACATGTCTTAATGGGAAATATCTGAGATCTGAAATCATCACTGCTGAATTGTTTGTGAACTCTCTCGTATCTTTCAGAGTCGATAAAAACATATTCAGTGAATGGCTCACTAATCGAACAAGAATAAAAACAAAACGAAACCGATGTTACAGTCACAAGGCCTTTGACATGGTCAAGGTCAATAACTAATTACAACAAAAAATAAACAAAGTGAAATATGACAGCGATACAATACTGTCTAAGTTGTCAGGCATTACCCAGAAAATATGTTTTATCATCTAATGTTTTAGCAAGCCCTGTACGTTATGTCTTCTGCTAATGTGTGTTCTGGCCATGTGGATTGAATTATAATTCTATAAATACTGAAAAGCACATACGAGTTAGGATACCCTTGGGCAGACCAGGACATGTCCTCTTAGGTTCTGATGACCACGAGCCGATGAATAACGGCATTGTTCTTATCAGCGCAACTGCTATCCACCTAATCAGCTGTAGGTTGATTCCACTTTCTACTAAATAGCACGTCATTGAAAACAAGTTCACTCGGTTATACACATTCTTCAAATAGAGAACTGTATCATGCCTGAAGTACAAATAACTACCAAAAGATCATCAGCAAATACTCGATTTTATCACAAGTCTCCTTCCTTGGTCTTTACTAACTCAGCTGAACGGGTAGGATCAATTCTTTCATTAAATGGGTCATTACTGTTCTGTCAACTGTTCTATCTATCTATCTATCTATCTATCTATCGATCTATCTATCTATCTATCTATCTATCTATCTATCTATCTATCTATCTATCTATCGATCTATCTATCTATCTATCTATCGATCTATACATCTATCTATCTATCTATCTATCTATCTATCTATCGATCTTTACATCTATCTATCTATCTATATATATATATCTATCTATCCATCTATCTATCTGTCTATCTATCGATCTATCTGTCTATCTATCTATATATATATATTCATCTATCTATCTATCTATCTGTTTATATATATATATATATATATATATATATATATATATATATATATATATATATATATATTTACATTTATTCATCTATCTAATTATCTACCTATATATATATATATATATATATATATATATATATATATATATATATATATATATCTACCTATCTATGAACCTATCTATCTATCTATCTATCTATCTATCTAACAACCTGTCTTTCTACCTTTCTATCTATCTATTTATCTATTTATATAAATCTATCTACCTACTTATCTATCTGTATATCTATCTATCTATCTATCTACTTATCTATCTACCTATTTACCTACCTATCTATCTATATACCTATCTATATATCTACTTATCAATCTGTCTATCTACCTATCTATCTATCAGGTAGATAGATAGATAGATAGGTGATAATCTATCTATCTATCAACATATCTATCTATCTGTCTATCTATCTACCTATTTACCTACCTATCTATCTATATACATATTTATCTATCTACTTGTCTATCTATCTATCTGTCTATCTACCTATCTATCTATCTGTCTATCTACTTATATATATATCTTGGTCATGGTTGAGCCCTCTTGAATGATTGTTCTTATGAGTCTTTCCTTGGGTCTCACTCTTTTCCGAACGCCTTTTGGCGTCCATTCGAGTGCTTGCAATGGAAGACGGCTGTTGTTCATTCTCAGGACAATTCCGTTTTACAGGATGATGGTCGACACGTAAAGTTAGTGTGTCTCTGTTCGTATCGAGTTATTATTTATGAACTGGTTCCAGCGTATATTCAATAATTGTCTGAAACATTTATTGCAAAGACATGTAGTCTGTAATCCAGCGCTTTTGTTGTCTTCTAGCTTTCACCTCCATATGTCAGGACTGATATTACAACTGAGTTGAATAGTCTGAGCATGGTATTTTTGCTCAGTGTCGTTGATTTCCAGATGTTGGTAAGCTGATTAAAGGCTCATGAGGCCAAAGCAATTCTAGTGGAAGTTTTTTTTCATGGCATCTTCAACTTGTGTCATTTTGTTTCCCTGGTATGTATAGTAGTGAACATTTTGTGGAGATTTCCCCTGTAGCTTGATATCAACCGTTGTGGTTATGGAAGCCATGTTTTTCGTCTTTGAGACGTTAACTTGAAGTCCTATCTTTTCTTATCATTTGCCTGGTATATCTATACATTCTTGCGTTTTTCATTAGTGATCCATAGTAGCGATAGGCCGTCTGCAAAATTAAGATCGTATAAGGTCTTGTTATCTGTCCATGATATGCTTAAATGCTTATCATGCGCATATTGTTTCATAATCTAATCTATAGCTATGCTAAATAGTAGAGGTGAGAAAAAGCATCCCTGCTTTACTCCTAATTTGATGTTAAACCATTCAGTGCTGCCTTTAGTTGTTCGAACAGAGTATCGTGAATTTTCATATTAGGCTATGATAATATTTATGTAGTTTATATTATATGTAAATCAGTCACAAGATATCACATTATCTGATACAGACTTATTTATATATACAGACTATTACTACGGTAAAGTCGCTGCTATCTAGTCATAGAACCCACTATATTTCAGAATGAATATTGGCATCTCAAAACGTGAAGCTATTGCTTAACTTTTCTTCTCTACTTGAAAGTACTTTTGTGTGTAGACAATGTTACTTTTAAAAACAGTCCATAGCAGATACTGTCGGCGGGGATAAAGTGTTAGAGACGCAATTGTGATGTCACATCCAGTATAAGGAGGGGTGAGTAGTTTCCTTCCTCGTTCATTCGCTAACCGTAGGTCAGCTACCTATGCAAATGGCCCTTTACATCTAGGTTGCCTGGAACATGACAGCAGTGGTAGATGAACCCCACAGTCCTGCCGCGAAAAGCGAACACCCTACTACTTCATTAATCGCTGGAAAATACAGAAGCTCGTTATGTAAATAGTCGCATTAACAATGATATTTGTTGTAGTCATATTAACACTGATATTTGCTATATTTAAATAGTCTTTTTAACACTGATATTTGTTGTAGTCATATTAACACTGATATTTGTTGTAGTCAAATTAACACTGATATTTGCTATATTTAAATAGTCATTTTAAGACTGATATTTGTTGTAGTCAAACTAGCACTGATATTTGCTTTATTTAAATAGTTATATTAACACTGATAATTGCTATATTGGTAATTTACATTCAAGCTGTGTTGCTTAATATTGAGTGGCTTGAATAATCAGTAAATTTCCTTTCTGCCATTTTCTGTTCAATCCGAAACTATCCCATCTTCTGAATTCCGCAGAATGTATTGTGGTTTGCCTGCTTTACTTTATATTTATATATCACAATTTGTTGGATTAATTTGTTAGAGCTCATTTTACATACCTAACCTGTTCTGTTATGTTTAGTGTTAAGAATGTTTAGTCAAGAGTTTTTACTCCTTAAGTCTGTATCGGAAAATGTGATATCTTGTGACTGATTTGCATATAATATACCATAATGAAGAACATAATTTATAAAACACTAACAAATAGTAATTATAATAAACGGAACCTAAATGTTACACTCATAAGATGAACATATATACATTACATTCAATTTACATTCATTAATTTCAATCCGTTACCTTTTGTTGTGAACTTTGTTTCTGTTTTGAAGATAATTAAACTTATATAGATTAATGCCATAAAATGAGACAACGTAGCCGTAAATTCTATACATTTTCATAACAGAGATTTTGGTAGCCAGACCAATCAAATTCAACAAGATCGACATGGCAAGTTTTCCAACTACAAATGTATCTGCAATCGACTTGTCAGGCATAAGTGATGAAGCATTAGCAGTTTTTACCTGCGTTGTCATAGCTGGTGTGTGTCAGTTCATTGACACTTTTGGAGTTGTCACAAACATCATCAACATCGTGTGCTTTGCTAAGCAGAGCTTTAATGAACCCGCCAATATTAATCTGTTAGGTATAAAATTACATTCTTAGCTTGTACGCATTTTACTTCCTTCTCTGTCTTTGTTTATTACCTTATCATTCTGTAATTAACTAATGTGTCAATGTGATGCTGCTAAAGTAGTTCCCTTATTACTGGAACAAAAAGTGCATCTACAACCACTAAATTACGTCACAATATTACAGCTGACTAAGCTTGTATGAACGTACATTAGAAACCCAGGATTGTTAGCATAGATCAACCAAGATTATATTTGCATCATCAACGATGCAGGAATTTGATCGCCCATGTTTAGAACATAAAAAACAACGACATTAATAGAACCGTCATACCGTGGACCCCCACAGAGGAAGAGAACGAGAGTCTGACGTGAGACAATTTGGGGAAGAAATACAAATTCGCCAAAATGTTGATTGTGAATTAGAGATTGGAAACTGTGCAAAGGACGGCTTCCAACAAACTGAAGTGGCGCCATGTTTTTGCCATAATCCCGATTGATCGATTTGTCAGTCATTTACCAAAGATATAAGATACATGTTATTAAGATCGATCTCTAGAGATATTTGGATTTATTATATTTCTATTTAATTTTGTCACCGATGGGATGGTCCGTAGGAGAGACACTCTTTTGTATTATACGAGAAGCTTTTATCCAAACTCATTAGTTTTAATTGTGAATTGTGCACGTGTATTTCTGGTGATAGCAAACTGCATAACAATTATACAGAGTAATTATCGCTATCTTGCTTATCTTCCAAATTAATCGTGTCTGCTTGCTCTTTGATAGCTATAAAAAAAATTTAAAATTTTTATTTTTAATTTAAACAATGTTTTTTAAACTCTCATACAACATTTTTCCCATTGCTGGGGTAGTCGAGGAGCTTTGAATGCTGAAGACTACAGGCCGCTTCTCCACTGCTGTCGCGTGCTGGATATGTTTGTTTATTTCACCCCCAACAGAAAAACAACATTTGCCATACCGGGAATTCGAACCGCTGTTCCCTTTGTCGGCAGGCAGGCCTCGAAACCATTCATCCACGGGCTCCTGATAGCTATAGGTCAGTCATAAAATGCTCTAGACCTACATTATTTATTTTTTGCGACTTCGCCGTTGCTGGAACTAAAAATTAAATGATTAAAATGCATGTGACTATCATTTGATCTATCGCGCATATGTCTCCTGAATAATCGTTTTATGTATCAATATTATTTATTTGTTTCTATTGTGTACGCTGATTTAAAAAGTGAAAATGACTTGTTTGTCAGCTCCAATGATCAGTCACTGTTTTTTGTTAAGATTTGCAGTTTGGATTGAAGAATTCAATTATCGTCGTATGCAACGGTTGACTGAATCATGCAATGCTACTAAAACGTGTTTTTTTATTGGCTGTCTGACGTCACATGATTTTTTGTGGCTGTAATATAGGCAAGATGTCGTCACACAGTTGACCTCATTGTGGCCCACCGACAGAACTATCATTGGTTTCCATATCGTCTCAGCTCCCTACTTTGTTACATGAAGAAACATATCGATGACAGCAGTCCCATGTGGTCGTTAAACCATTTTAAGTTTATTCCAGTCTGAGAAGGCAAACCTGTTTGATACTCTTTCAACTTCAGCATATCGATAGAAAGTAGATATCCACCTGAATCCATGAATTGTACTGTGATGGTTAGGTATGCCTTCTCTGTTCCTCGTATGTTTCAAACCTTGTAGCATGTGTTCTGCACGCATTGTATCAATGCAGCAGACATAGAAGCTCCTTATTTGTAGTAGGCTGCTTAATCTGGATCATCTAAATACAACCGATCACCAGCTGCACTCACTCCCCCCGACCTGTGGTCATCAGATTTTTCACCTGCAAGTTCGCAGCCAGCGTCTCGAGGCAGCTGTTTATGAACTGTCACGAATCTATGAAACGTAACTGCCTGACAGAGAACGTCCTGTACTTCTCTATGTTGTTTGAAATACAGTTGATGTTCCACCTCTTTCTCTTTCCACTCGCCTTTCTTCGTTTTATATCTTACCGTCCTCGGCCCCCAATCCACACCCTCTAGAGCCTGCATGATCAGGTGACTGTCGTAGCTTAGTGGGTTGTGGAAGACCACGTGCACCTTTGTCCTTCCTGGGCGAATACACAGCTTGAGGTTGCATTCGTTGTGAGCTGCTCAGCGATATTTTCCTGTGATGTGACAGTAGTCGCGCACCCGATGACTATCTAGCCATTCGCCACAGATATGGCACTCTTCAGCTGTGTTGATTGACTGCCAGTCAGTGTGTGTAATCTGGATCCTGGCTGGGTTGTGGAACACTGAGTTGATCCTATCCAGCTCGGATTTGAGGCTTTCTAGAAAAGGCTCTGCAGCGTTTTCTCCACGGAATAGCTTCCCGACTTTGACATGACAATCACAGCGCACCACTACATAATAATAGCCGCAAGGCTCTTGCTTAGCGATTTGGCTGGTACTACTATGCCGGAGGTCGTTGGTACAGCCTTCCACGGGGCTGTTCATCGATTCAAAGTCGGCATAAAAAATATACGGCCCCCGCATCTGTCTGTGATGGCTTGTGAACTGGAAGGTTGTCATCTATACCTTTTTTTCGGCATATCCATTCTTTGAAGCTTCTTACCAATGCCCATGCAGGCTGAGATGTGGGCTGTCAGTAAATCCTCTTTTAAGTAGACATGGAGACAGTTACGACAGGGGTACATGCGCCATTGTGTTTATTATTTTTACACACAAAACGGGAGAGGTCCTTGATTGAGACGTTGGTTCTTGTCTGGATTTTTAGGGTCGGTCAGTAGCAGGAGATTGATCTAGAGCCCTTGATATTTCGACACGTTGTGTATCCGCACCTCTTTGTCCCAGCCAAAGATACTGACTGACAGAGACGTTCAAACTCCTTTCCATCTGTGACTTTCACAGGAAAATCTATTCTGATAATGTCTAGCTCGCTGACGTGCTGTTGATAACTTCCTGGTCTGTCTGGGTGTTGACCCTAGGCTACTGGATTCATAGCTGAAATGAAATCCCAGTCAAAGTGGCGGTTGTCGTTGGTCTAGACATTAATGACTGTTCGCAGGGGTATGTTGGGAGATAACTTGATATAATTCCGCCCGCAGGGGGAGGGGGGGGGGTACTCTGTCAGTTTTAAGTCTAACTCCACATAACACTTTAGCGTCCAGTCTGAGCCCTCGTTCGTTAAATCTTCGACGAGTTGCATTATTTTGGCAAGGGCCGCGTCAAGTGTCTCCAATCTCTCCCTGGCTTATAACAGGAATGCCACTACTATATAAATAGCCGATAGTGGTTATTATCCCCTCCTCACTGTCTGACTTTTGGAACAAAGCTGTTAAACTCAGTGAGACATTGACACCGTTCAGGCACAGCTGTTTCAATACTAAGTCTGAGACACTGGGGACCATGGCCCTTAAGAAAACCAGAGCGTCACCCTCAAGGCGGTGTCCTATTTACACTTCCGCAGTACAGTCTTTCAACATAGCGAATTCTTTCAACAGAATGAAAAGCGGCGGGTTAGTCAGATCCTCTGTGGCTGCCAATAGTGGTAGAAGGTATCTTGGCTTTACTCCCCCAAGCCTGGCTCTAGTTTACCTTAGTGGGTCAAATTCTGCTAAAACGGCTTTCTGGTTAAGCTTGTGCTGAGGCTTACGCTTGGATAGCCGTTTCTTTTCCGCTTTGGGAATGGGCTCATCCAAAATGGCCACTTCGTGTTGGGGATGGGGGCGCCCCCAACAGAGGCTGCGGTACCGCCTTATCAACCCGAGGTTGATATCTCTGCTCCTCTAGTCTCTCTGCGAGTTCGTGTAGGGCTGCGTGGGATCGTGGGTATGGAGGCCGGACCCGGGTCTCCCACTCAAATTCGTCTTGAAGTGTACTGGCTATCTCTCTCTGACGGTATATCAGTATCTCACATATCTGCAGGGCTAATTCTCATATAAGCGGTAGAGGCATCGCAGCCCTTGCAAAGAGCAATAGAGGTTCTAACCCCCCCCCCCCCTCCTTCCACAGCCCCAATAGTTCCAGCTCCTCCCACCTCGTCGCAGAAGTGCAAGGTGGACCTTACAGTATTCATCTATGTACCGTTGGAAAGTGGGTTACAGATTGGGGATTGCCGATTAACATTTTAAAGACAGTTACAATATACTTCTCACTGTCTAACACCAAGGAAAAAACAAAACTTATGTAACATAATTACAAGAGTCCAATGAGCCAACGCTATGGAAGCCCTGAAAATACTGTTCGTGGTACTCACGCATAACTTGAGAACACTGTCCGCGAGATTGGGTTCATTAAACAGGTCATCGTTAGGAATTCTTAAACAATAATCGTTTACGACTGTCCAGCCAAAATGGTTATTGAATCAATTTCTATGTTCTCAGAAGTATGAGTCTCTCATCTAAACAAATCTAGATCCACGTTCTGATAAGAAAAATATAAACACGCGACTAAAATACTAAATATATCAAATGTTGAAAAGGAAATATGGCACATCCATCAAAAAGTATGTATTGTTTACAAATAGTCAACACACTAATACGACAACATTAACACTCAGCACTAATAGTCCTACACGCTCGCATTCAAATGCGAACTTCTCAAATTAACAGGTAGATTCACGCTCATAGTGTCACCGATATGTGTGTGCCTGCGTTCGTGCGTGTGTGTGTGTATATATATATGTATGTGTGTCTGTGTTTTTTCATATACTTGTGATCTGTAGTCTGTAATCCTGGTATTCAATCCGACTAACCAAATGTTTGATGTGAGGCAATAATATGTTTAAACTCGTTTCTTTTTATTGCCTTGGAGTACCATGTTCTATTAAGAGCGTTATCCAGGTCAACTCTCCATCTCATTAGTGGACGTCCAAGTGTGCGTTCAAATTTGTAGTGCCACCAAAACGTCATAACCCATTTATAATATAAGTGCTTATGTATGACTATATGTCAATAATTGTATCACTACAGGACATGACACGGATATATCATTGCATCTGCAACACATTTCTTTCATAATGTAAATATTTTCCATTCTCTGGACTGCAATCTGCTACTTAAGCCCTTTCAGGGGTTGGTAGTGGGAAATTTGGAACGAACGAAGAAGAAGAAGAAGAAGAAATACAAACGCAATTATCAGGATGGTTGGTACAGGTCGATGGTAGTACTCAGATTATTGGTTCAAAAAGCAGTGATTATACAACATGTCTCGGTGTAGATCAAATATAGACAGAATAATGTACTCCCATATCACGCTCTGGTTTTCGGGATGAACTGTTAGAAATGTTTATGTCAATAAATCAAATAATCTGAGCCCATCGATCTTTTCTGTACATATACCTTGGACCACATCTCACCTGCAAACATGGTTTTGCTCTACTTTTTGTTTTGTCTCTTTCCAGGTAAACCATTTAACTGGAACTACAGTTGATTAGATTTTAGCGTCTTCTGAGATGGAGGTGACAGTTGCATTCATCGCCGTATTTTTTGTCACAACCTGTTATTCATTAAAGTTGAGTAGACTGGAGCGTGTTAAGATCCGGTTCCTTATCTGAGAGAGATAGACACTCGTATGTATCTGAATACGAAACACACTAAATATTGACCGAATACTAACCTACTATTTCATAGCTTTAGACTTACAGAACATGTGAAAAGCTAGTCTGTATTTACTACTCATGTGGTAGTATATGAAAATATTTACAGATGAATTGATCGATTCCAGGACAATGCCTGCCCCGCCTACTACTATTGCTGTATTTATATATTTACCACCAACTTTCAGTTCAGACCCGAACGCTAAGGCTAACATAATGATGGTAACGGGAGTAAAACAGGAAATAAACAGCGCGGAAATCATCACAACCATCTTGGCCACTCTTCGGTTCCGCTTACAAACATCATCTGCTTTCGTTGATGTTTTTATCCACTCGTTTCTCTTTGACAAACTGAAAGCCAGTATTATCGTACAGATAATAATGACAATAAAGGCAGTAAAGGACATGAAAAAGTTGTTGATGCCAAACGAAATCTTCTCAACATTTTCTCTATCACTGGTAGAAACGAGTCCAAGAAGAGTTTTGTTTCTGTGTGGGAAAAATACCATGTCCAATCTGTTCACTACGTACACAGGTGCTTCACAAGATATGAGAATGAAGTACGCGATGACGACAGCAGCCGTGACTCGTTTGGGCGTGACGATATTTTTTACCTGAAGCAGAAGAAAATAATCAATTACTGTTGATTAAGTAATCATATTGTGCATACGCATGTTTAAGAGAGAATGATTTTTGGCGTGGATGCAAGTTCACAAATTCGGATTTATAATATATTCAAGAGATGTCACATTTTTTAAGTTGTGAAACATTTTTTAAATCGTAAAAGGGAAACAGAACATACTGGCTACACAAAAAACGATGCCTGTTACCAGTTGAACAGAAGAGAGCAGGTCGTGGTCTTCAGACTTCGTACTGGCCACAATAGACTGAGGTACCACCTATTCAATAAATTGAAGATAGGTGGCACTGACGAATGCACGTGCGGTTCCGGGAAAATGACCGCTGAACATTTTCTGCAAAACTGCCCGACATACGAGGATCAGAGAAAGCAGATGTGGCCATCACCAGTGGCAACACTAGACAAGCTCTATGGCAGTGTCGATAGCCTCAGGATGACCGCTGCTTTTTCGATAAAATACAGGTTGACGTCTGAAAGCGTGCGAAGAAGAAGAAGAAGAAGAAGAAGAAGAAGAAGAAGAAGAAGAAGAAGAAGAAGAAGAAGAAGAAGAAATCTTAAAAAGCAAGGTTACAACCATTTACATTTGGTCCTACAGTTTCCTGATGTGAAATTATCTACGTTTCTAATTATGAAAATATAATATCGTAAAGGTATCAACATCATCATGTAGCATGTTCTTGGCAGAATGTCGCTCCCATCACATCCATTCGACATAAATCTGGATCAGCAGTCGATCTACCCGCCTGCTCTATGTTCATGTTTAGGGTGTCCTTGATGTTTTGTGCCCATCTGCGTCTTGGACTACCTTGCCTCGTCTTCATGGAACAATTTTCTCCATAACTGCTTTTTCCATACGTCATGGCGCTTGATGTGGCCGAAAAACCTCCGTTTCCGAAGCAAAACGGGGTTTATAAGCCAGTTCTCTTCTACACTAAAATCTTATTTGTTATTTCTTTTACCAAAGGAATTTTTTTAGGATTCTCTTGTAGCATTTCGTTTCGAAAACCCCGATCCTCTTCCTTCATATTTGTGAGATGGTCCATGTCTCGCATTGGCGCATTGCCACCGGCAATATGCATGGTTTTAGGATTTTCAATAGAAATTATTTGTTATTTTGTGCCACACATTTTGCATACTATTCAGTTTCTACATCGCTATGGACAATCGTTTCCTTATTCCCCTTGCACAGTCCCCGTCGTTTCTTATCAAAGAGCCAAGGTATTCAAAGTAATCCACGTGTTCAATTTCTTCATTACCAATTGTGTCTTCGGTTTGGGTCTGCTTGTGTCAATGGAAATTATCTTTGTTCTGTTTTGTTTTGTTTGGCGTTCAGGAAACGATTCTGATCTTCACTGTTTTCTGAACGGATGCTGTTTGAGAGAGTAATTGTGTTATCTGCATATCTTTGTTCTGTAATCTCCTTTCCTCTGAATACCAATGGGTCGAAATTATCATAGCTTTTATCTGTTTTTAACCTTTCGCATGATATTTTCCGAGTATGTATAATAAGTATGGGGAAAGGATGTAGCCTTATCTAACACCTTTGTGGGTCTCAAACAAATCTGATGGACCATCATTGATTCTGACCGCGGCTTATTGGCCACTTTAAGTTTCCCCTTAAGTATTTTAGACAGGTTGCAAAGCCCATGTCTTTTATTACTTGCAATAGTTGCTGATGTTATGCCCATTCAAATGTTTTGGTAGAATTTATGAAGCATGCATATAGGTCAGCATTGAATTCTCTGCATCTTTCAAAGATGATTCTCAGATTGAAGATGTGATCTCTTGTGCCTTTGCCTTGTTTGAATCTGACTGCGTCTCACGTATTTCATACTCTACTTTCTGCCAAATATGGATCTGTCGGATCGAATGGTGCAAATATCGCAGTCGAACTGTAAACTAGCGACACAACACATATCTGTTCTCCGGACTACATCCTGCTACTTGCAAAGCCCTGTTTAGGGTTTTGTAGCGGGAGATTGAGAACGTTCAAGGCTTGGTAGCGGGAGATTGAGAACGTTCGGAGTTTGGTAGCGGGAGATTGAGAATGAGCGAAGAAAAAGAAGAATACACTACTTTTTATTCTAGCATTGTCATAATTTATATGTAATAAAATCATGATGGTATGGTTTAACAAGGCAACGTTGCGATACTTAGTACATAATTTTAGGTTCCCTTTTTTTGGTATGGGAATATAGACTGGTATTTTCAATTATGCGGTCCATTTTGAGCTGTACCAAATCTTTTTGCACTGGTCTAAAGTAATAAAGTATTATATTAATTTGTATATTTTTGAAAGTAGCAGTGATTCAAGCTGGTATTCTTCCCTTTTTCTGTGATTCGCTAGTTCATTCCTGTTGTTGTTTTTCTTTGTCCCTGATGAAAACTTGTTGGTCGTAACGTAGGTTTAGTCTGTGTTTTCATCTTAGCGCGGTATCCCATCATACCTATTGATGCTGTTTACTCTTGATTTCAATCCGCAGTGCCGCCGAAGCCTCACGTTATTTTATGTTTAATTTTAGCGAAGATTCGATACTTTTCAGCATTTATTGTTAAATATTGTTCTGGTCAGATAGTATAAAACATAATGTAATACAGAGTACACCAATGCACTCCGGAAAGATACACAGATGCTCAGTCTCTTTCAATAAGAAGAGTCTGATTACTGATGGTTTTGTAGCTCGCTGTTTGAATACACTTCGGCTCCACCCTCATATCACAGTCATTTCTCTTTGATCAACCCAAGACTGCAGACAATCTCCCACAGTCGTTGAATTTCTGATTCATCAAGTGCAGGGACATACTCTGTCAGTCATTCATTGATTTATTACAGTATAGCCCACTATTCACATCTAATGTTCCCATTATGAAGCCAGAAAATCAGCTCTTCCGACTTTTCTTCCGATAATGTAAAATTCGTTAAAAGTATTAGATGAAAGAATTATTCAGCAACTTGTTTCCATATATTTATTAATTTTCTTGAAGTCTTTTTTTTAGATATTTGCTTGATTAGTTTCAGTTTAGTGGTACTGTCTTCAAAGTTAAATCGCATTTTGGTATCTCTGTCAGTCACTGCTTTTTTATTTCACGAAACGATGCTTTAGAATTTATGTTCTTCCTTGATATTCTTCCCATTTTTTGTAAGAAGCACCATTTGTTTGTAAGGCGCGCTATCATTTGTAAGACGCACAATCAGTTATGAGCAGCATCATCGTTTGTAAGACGCACAATCAATTGTAAGAAACGTCATGGACTGGACATCTTTCAAGATAACTTACAGTCGCTAACAATTATGTTTCACTCATGTTGTGAGGTAAAGAAATGCGTGTAACTCCATCTTCTCATCTTACAGTGATTCTACTCCTGAAGTACCTGGGTCTGCAGCATTTGTCTTTGTATCCCGTAGTTATCTAAGATCTGCGAATGGTGTCTCGCACCTCACTTCAGTTGTTAAAAAGAAACACCGAGACAAAGTGCACATTTGAGTTACAAGTATCGTTTCCCCCTCTTTGAATAATGGAAATGTATTGGACGTTTGTAAAAGCTTCCTCGAGGAGTGTCTCACTCTAATGTCTTTAACAGTTTCCACACTTTTTAAATAAGATTTGTCTGCTTTTTATCCTCTACTCTTTTCTTCGTTTTGTCTTACTCTTTTCTTCTTTTTCTTCTTCTTTGTCTTCTTTATATCATTATCGATGTTTTATTCATATTTCAAAAACATAATTCTCTGATCCATGAATTCTCTTTCCAATTAACATTAATAACCTTGTTTTCTTCTTTTTGTGACCTAACCGTATACCATCTTTCTATCTTACTGTTATTTATGTATATTGTAACAACATTTGTTCAACTATTTCCTCTCTTATCGTTTATCATGTGAAGTCAGTCTCACTAATATTGTTCTCTCGCCCATAACGAAAATGTCTTATCGTCAAGGAATCTACGTTTGTTGTGTGTATGCCTACGTTGTTGTTGTAGAAACTACTCGTACTGCTTTCTTCACTCTTGAAGACAATTTCTGTAAAGGGCTACAGTGATTTTCTTGTATTCTGAAGCATACTGAAGAAGATCTGGGCTCTCCTGGCTGCAGTGATATGCTAGGTTCTTCATTAGTCATGCGTAAAACCGTATCGATCCTTACCTCGTCGGTCAGGCTACTGTAACACAGTCTGTTCCATGGCGATGAGAAGACGTGGAATCTTGGTCAGTATGTCGCACCTGATACCGACGCAAGCAACTTGGCATCCACTTGTGGCCACGCAAAAGTGTATGTAATCTTTTGTAACGCGTATTCCTATAGTTCTACTAAAGAGTGAGTGATGTATCGTATGCAATATTCCTTTTCAATATATGGCAATATTTGTACACAGCTTAAGGAAATGCATATGAGAATGAGTGAAAAGGGTTGTATTATACCCAGGCTCAGTGTCAAAATGGGGGCCAAGGAGCCAATACACTAATTGTAACCTATATTACTGTAGGCTATTACAGTAGTAGTAGTAGTAGTAGTAGTGGTTGTAAATTTTTATTACCACAGCCACTACTGCTGCGGCTGCTGCTAATACTACTACTACTACTATTACTAATACTACTACTACTACTACTACTACTACTACTACTACTACTACTGCTAGGACTATTCCTGCCATTAATACAAATCTGATGTCACTGTTAACTACTAACAGCAAATATAATGAGATTAAGCTGACCTCTGAATGTAAAGCTGTCATAAATGATGAAATGAAGATTATCAAAGCTGTCCTAGGGCGTGAATTAAAAACGCGAAATATTGAAACCCCTTTTTTTCGTACATGCTTTCGCGTTGACATGTTCTGATTCGAGTGTTGGCTCTCAGAATTGAACAAAAAATCTGTCTGAGAAATTAAAAACATGCCCTTGTAGATACCTTGATAGCCTCTACTTTGCTCGCATATTTAGCTGACATGTTCGGACATGTGAATGCATTGAACAAGAAAGGTCCAGAGAAATACATCTACGTAATTTAATGAAGAAAAAATAATTCAGCAACTGGTTCAACGCTTCTATGCTTTAACCAGCAATTTGAAGGCAAAAAAATAGTTGCCTTTTCAACGAACGAAGTATAGTTTATTTTGGCGTTGGTTTTTTTTTTGATGTGAAATATGTGCAAACTTCAGGGCTGTTTTGACATCAAGGAGTTAGTTACAAGGCATCTAACCAAACTCGAAATGCGCCCTCTGAT